>WAAE01003760.1:0-326962 GCA_013400495.1 Nicator chloris | reverse complement strand
TATATATATATATAATTTTTTTATATATATGTAAAATGCCCACTGGTCTCTGTCCTGTTCACTGTGCAGAAGACTCTTCTGGTAAATAAGGTATCTACCATAAAGTGGAATCAGCACCTTGTGTGCCCACTGAGCCCAGCACACCCACTGCCCAGGTCAGTGAGGGGCTCTAGCAAAGCAAACCAAGCTCCTGAAGAAGATAATTATCATGCCTGGTCATAGGTGTGGCTTTTCCTAGTGGGTTTTAACTTGCTTAGCAAAGTAGGAGATGTGAAATCAGTTGAGATGATCTTCTGCACAACAGTCCCCAGGCACAGGAATTAGAAAGGGATGGTTATGATTTACAGAATGAAGTCTTGCTAGTTATGTTCTGTAGATTTCCTTAGAACTGCTGTTACCTGTACTTTTTAATCTCTGAGTTAGCACTGAGCACTTTGGAAAAAAATTCAGAAATCACGCTGCTATTGAAGAGTGGATATTCAATTTTTTTGCAGTAATGTTTTATCTCAACAACTCTGTTCTACAACTTTTCAGTCTCAGACTTTATCAAAAATTACAGGAACAATTTATGATCCTCTGTAACTTCATATGATAAAGTAACTCATAAGCAAAAAATCAATGCAAGGCAGGAGGGAAGCAGCCAGACATAATTTAGAAGCACTCCGGCTACTGCATTTAACATTTAAGAGACAGATTTCAGTAATGTTCTTTCCATGCTGAGAAGAAGCCCTGGCTTGGAACAAAGGAGCTGCTGATGTGGGCATTTTGAGTCTTCTTTAATCATTTCAGAGGGTGACAGCATAAACTTAGGGCAGTCAGAGGAGAAGAGTCACTGCCTTACAGATGGAAATTCCCTTCATGAGATCACTGGAAGTCTCTCTACAGGGAGTTTGTGAGCTGATAAGCAGCTCTGCACCCCTGCAGAATTTATATAAAAAGGGAAGCTTACTGTAATTACACATGGAGGTTCAGCTCTGCTGTTCATGAACAGAAAAGCAAATGGCATGAAAGAAGAAAGGTAGAAAGATAGAGGACATAAATAAAATTGTTTCATATTTACAGCTGGATCATAAGATGATGATTTTTTTCTATTTTTTTTTCCTATTTTATTTCCTTTTGGGAAAAAAAAAAACCCCAAAAGATATTTCTGTGTTTTGGAATTTAAAAGAAAACATTTCCATCCCAGTTTTGTCATCCTCATGGTACAGCTACAAAACATTTGTGCTGCATGCAGCACTTCCAAGACTCACTCAAGAACCCATTGGGGCAGACATCATCCATTACACAAATGCAGAAAGACACTGTGCACTCTGCAGAAAATTTGGTGAATATGTCTTTTTCATGTGATTTGCAGAATTCATTGTAAATGAAGAAATATAAAAACCTTGAGAACAAGGACAGCAATTTTTTTGTATCACAAAACCTGCAAAAGCAGTTGGGATAACACAGAACTGTTCAAAACCAACCTCCAGGGCCTGTGTACATGTGTGTGTGCAGCAGCAGCACACTCATATTCACTGAATTTCTAGCAAAAGCAGACAGCATTTGGTTTGAAGCAGCCTACCATATTTCAAACAAAAAATTTGTCCTATCTTGCAGTCAGTATCGAGTCATTACTGAAACCATTTTCATGATTTGCAAATGACCGACTAATTATCAGATTCCACTACACTGCACTTGCAAGACACACCAAACTTAATTTACTACAATACTTATCTAGGCAGGCCAATCATCTCTCTAACAAGCTTGCTTTTCTGACTATTCTAATTATGAAAACAGTAGCATTCCTGGGAGACAAATCTCAATTATTTGTAGTTTTGCTGGAGTGTGTTAGTCAAGCATTTTCTCCCTATTCCTACCGACTGCCATGAATAAATAACACTCAAAAGCAACAGTAAATTAATTAATGATGAATTAGAATGAATCTCATAATAATAGTATTTATCGTATCAATTAACAGCCAATTAGCACATCGTGATCAGTGTTACTAGGGTGAATACAAAATGCCTTTTAAATGAGCATCAGGCTGTTTTTACTATACTCAGTGACATTACTGGACTTCAGAGATGTAACGTCAAGCAGCTCCAAGAACAGACACAAATATTCCTTGCAAAGACCATTGATTCCTCTTGCACCTTACACCTTAGTTTGACTTCACAGTCCAAAACCCAACCAAACCCTGGGCTGCACCCACAGCAGTGTGGCCAGCAGGTCGAGGGAGGGGATTCTGCTCCTGTGAGACCCCACCAGGAGTGCTGCAACCACGTCTGATGCCCCCAAGGTAAGGACACGGGGCTGTGGGAGCAAGGCCAGGAGCCATGAAGTTGGTAAGAGGACTGAACACCTTCCCCGTGGAGACAGGCTGAGAGAGCTGGGGCTGTTCAGCCTGGAGAAGAGAAGGTTCTGTGGAGACCTCAGAGGAACCTTCCAGTGTCTGAGGGTGCCTTCAAGGAGAGGGACCCTTTGTCAGGAACTGCAGTGACATGAGAAGGAGTAATGGGTGCAAACGGAAACAAGGGGAATTTGGGTTAGATATTAGGAGGAAATTCTTTACTGTGGGGGCGGTCAGATACTGGAACAAGTTTGCCCAGGGAGGTTTTGGATGCCCCAATCCTGGAAATGTTCAAGGCCAGGCTGGATAAGGCCTGGAGCAATCTGGTCTAGTGGAAAGCGTCCCTGCACAAGGCAGGATGACCTTTAAGGTTCCTTCCAACCCAAATCATTCTTTGACTCTATGACTTGACATTTGAGAGGTAACACCCTTGGGAAAAAAGAGGAAGACCACTATTTGCAGGTGCCTGTGTCACACAGCCCTGAGAAGAAACTCAAATAGAAGAGATTTTCCAGCTTGGCTCTCGGGACAAACGCGCAGCCCATTCCCAGCTCAGAGTCAAAACTTGTGGAGCCCAACCAGCTCATCACTGTAATCAGGAGCAGCTCCTGAGTGCACCAGTTCCATGATAATACACTCAAGATAAAAGGAAAAACAGCAGTCCTGCCTTTTATGGCTAACACATAAGGTGTGAGAGTTTTCTCACCGTGTGGAGCCACCCTCCTCTCACAGAAAGCTCACTGCAGGAGGAGACACTTCATTCAGCTCTTGTGCTCCAAGACCTGACTTGTGCTCATCAGGGGGGGACAGGGTACAGAAGGCAAGAAGTGAGAGGATTGAAATGAAGCATGTGTTTAATTATCTTATCCACCACTGGCTGTTGCTAAGGATGCTCCTGTCAACAGCCCCAAACTGATGAGGACAGAATTTGTCATACAAGAGAAGTCATCCCACCACTCCCAAGAAAACTGATGATACAAACCCAGATTGAAACATCTATAAAACCTCACTCACAATTCGCATTTTCTGAACAATCAACTACTGATTTAGATGGCCTGAATTACAGTCCAGAGGCTGCCAGCCCTCTTGCTGCAGATGGATTACATCCCAACTGGGACACCAGTGACAGCCCCACCACCCTTCACGCCAAAACCAACAATGGGCTTTGGAGTCTGCTCTTCTCTGAAAAGCCTCACTCCCTTCCCTCCTGAAAAGCCTTTAGATTTCTCGTGCATGACAAGACAAAAATGTAGAAAATGCCCTTATTTCAGTTGAGACTTTCTCTTCTGCCTCAAATCATCAGGAAGTTTAATTCTTCAAGGAACAGAAACTTGAAAGCCAGTGAGTTACAACAGAGCAACCAAGGCAGACATCAAACAAAGTAACAATATCAACATAACAAATACTAAGCAAAATAGCAACAGAAGTATATCAAGGCTTAGACTTCAAATGAGCATTTGACACAGCTTTTGCTGATTGGAGTGTCTGTTCCAGTGTGTTTGGAGACTGGCACACCGTAACCTTTACACCATCTCTTCCTCTCATGCTCACAGCAAGAATAATCAATAAGGAGTGAAAACACAAGCAATTACACACATCTCTACTTCACATAACCTCCCAGGAGATATTATGTACTGCTGAGACTACCAAGAAATGAATAGGTAGATAAAAGCATGTTTGTTACCTGCCTGATCAATGTTTTCCCTTTCTGTTTAACTGTGCTGTCATCTTTCAAGTCCTATGTAAAGTATCTTTTCCCTCAAAAAATCTTAAGAAATTAACAGTTAATCATTACAATCAGCTGATGTAAGGCCAGGACCAAGTTAATTTATACCATATGAGTATCTGGTCTGTTAACTCAGAGTTAATCCTCCCTTTGAGATTCCACTACATCTGTCTCCCGTTTTTTGACTGTAGAATTGGAAGGACAGAGTCTGCCTTTACCCTCTGTTCAAGATAATTATGAACATAGTGTTGGAAACAGACCAAAAAAGTAAAGACTTTCACATGTGTTTTACATAGCTAGTTTGAAAAGGTCAGGTTAGGTACTGAGAATAAAGGCTGCACTAGCAAAAGCAAAAATCAACCCTCATACCTGTTCTCTGTGTCAGCGTGGTGCAAAATGGGAAAGTTTAGCCTCATGTTTTAGCTGGCACTTGCAGTGCGAGCAAAATTAACAGGAATTTCACATCACAGTCAAAGGAGAGAGAAAAGATAAATAGCACAGGTCTGTGCAGATTCACTCCAAAGCTGTCAGGATCTGCTTCTGCTGCATCCCTTTGAGTTAAACTTTACGGATTTCAAAGGCTGCAGGGCTGGGGCTCAGCACTGCTAAGACTCACACTGTGGCAATAAAAGATGTGTCAGACATCAGATTCACGTATGTGTAGGTACAATAAATACATGTGTGCCTCCAGTTTGGATACACTGGTAGATTAGCTAGGAAACAGTGGGAATCGAAGCATTTAAAATAAAACAGCACACCTAAGAAACAAGCTTCCCCCAGGAACAAATGCAGTTTCACTCAGAGTGTACATTTTTCAGCATAACTGATTTTTTGACACATAACTATTGACAAATATTCTTTATGTCAAAGGACATTGGCAAGCAATGGTTTTGTCAAATGACCCAAAGTACTTCTCATTTGTCCATGTGAATAGTAACATATGAATTATTTTACAACTGATGAGCTGTTGTATTTCCAGAAATCACCTGTGTACTCCTTGCTACCGTATGTACTACATAAAGGATCACTGTGGAACGTGAGTAATTTTACTCAACAGAGAAGAAAAAAAGGGCCAATCTTCTCTGAGTACATGGCTTGTCAAAGCAACACAACATAATTATATTGTGACATTTCTACCAACAAATAGATTCTACTGTAAGCAATTAACACTAGTTCCTTCAGCAGACTTCAAAAATGTATTGTATGGTATGCTCAGTTACAATAATATCTGAATAATAAACGACACTGCACCACAAGTAGTGTAGTAGCTACTACAAGTAGCTAGATCTTAGCATATACAGACAGGTTAAAAACACAGGAGAAATAGATGGATGTTAATTCTTCCACCCCTTACACCCCCAAGTTGTTCATTAATGTGGAAAATGTTAAGGGCATACATATTCACATTTTCAGAGAAAACAAGCACCAGTGACAATGAGTACTCTGGATCTAATTCAAATGGAGAATTTTGGTCTGTGCAGTGCATATAACAGCCTATGTCTCTCCTCCTGGAGATGGGCAAGGTAGGGCTGGGCTCTCCTTAGTGCCTAGAACGCTTTCCAGAAGCTGCTTCTGATCAAGAGGGATTAGTAAAGATGGTTTAAGGAGGAAAAAAAAAAATCATCGGGCATTAATCCTCTAAACATTTCATAGCCAACATATCTTTAACACAATCCCTCTAATCCAATTAGGGTGCCTTGAAAATCGTATCTTGAACTCCGTGCTTCATGGTGATGGGTTCTGTGCCAGTGAAACATGAACTCAGCAGAGAGCTGCTGAAGCCCTGCCCTGCCCCACAGCCCCCTCCCCACCCCGAGAGCTGAACCCCAGCCCTGCCTGGAGCAGCCCAACCCCAGCTGCAGCAGCACCAAACCTGAGCCCTGACACGTCTGTCAGGGCCAGCACTTTCAACATTCACCCCTTTGAAACAACAGGGAAAACAACTCTTAATACAAAGTTTTTGCCTCCAAGGAACAAATTAGGATGAATTAACTGAGCTTGATTTTTAAAATGTTCTCATGAAAATTGTTTGCATTGGTATTCACGAGGATGTATTTTCACACTTAAAGTGATGGGCAAAGGATAGAACAAAACAGCACAGTCTTGTTGCTAAAATAAAGGACTTGCAGTCCTTTACTCCACCACAGAATAAAAGGATCCCATTAATGTACCACTGGAGGAAAACAAAGGGAAAATCAAATTGCCAGCATCAGAAAATGTTCAACAAAAGCAACTAAAGTGATTCTTCTGTATTTCAATAGACATTACAGTTTTGTTAAAAAAAATCCAATGTGCAGAAAACATCACTTTATTGACTGAATAAGTTACTGGCTGCTGTTAAAAGCATCTGGGGAGAATTTGTATGCAAAATGTGTTCTCGCAATGGTGCCATAATTTATAAATGAGTTATAAATGTCTCTCAGATTTTAACAAGTCTGTGATGCCCTTGGATGCCAAGGAGTTGCTTAAACAGTAACTTGCAGAAGGGTCCTCTCTATACTGCACAAGTGGAGTATCTGTGCAACGTCTGAAACAAAAAAAATCATGCTGACTTTTTACAGACAAAAATAATAATGAAGATTATTTCTAAAATTACCTTACTGCTGCCCCTCAAAGTCTCTCTTCCCATTCTGCAACTCTTCATTTCATGTCAGCAGTCAGAGGTACTAAATCTGGCCACAGGCACCTCCCGTTTCCTGCAGCTGGCACTGATCCTGCCTCCCAACACTGCTGCCTGTGTGCTGGCAGCTTTGAGCAGGACCTTGGCACAGGGAGCCTCTGCTTGTGCACAGCTCATCCCACCCCACTGAATGTGGGCAGCCTGGCAGAAGTGAGCTGTGCGTCAGTGTGGACCTCCAGGAACACCTTAATGGTGCAGCACACTGTGAGACAGGGCACACATCCAAGTTGTTATGCATTTTAATTAGGTAAAGCAAGTGCTAAAAACTGCTTTGAAGGTCTAGATGTAATCCAGCAGTATTGGTTTCCCATATTTGGGGTTTTTTCCTGCAATCTCTCATTCATACACAAGCTATTTGATCATCCCTATCACAAGGGGAAGCTTAAGAGAGAAAAATAAAAAAAATTCAAACTCAACTTGTGTTGAGATGTCATTCCAAAATGACAGAACCCCAAACAAATTCATTCACAACTTGGCTTTTATGGTACAGTAGGGCATGAAAATCATCAACTGGCTGCAAAACTGCTAAGTAAACCTAATTTAGGAGATGAAAACGTGTGAAATGCAAGAAGCATCTCACAGATTGTAAAATGACATGTTTATTTAAAAAAAGAGACCAGGAAAAATAAGAAATGTTGGCAGAGGACTGCAGCAAGAGCCCAAAGGCTCCCTGGCTGTCGGGTGGTCAGACCTGCACATTCCCAGGCTGGGGCAGGTGCTCCCAGCCCTCAGACACCGAGCACCTCAGAGAGGGAGGCAGCGAAAAAGCCCCAGCAGGTTTGCTGCAGAAATCGTTCTGTACTTCACTGTCAGAGGGGTAGGGCCAGCAGGGAGCCCAGTGGCAGCAGCTCAGCACACACAGGTACAAACCCACAGCAGAACCAGGAGCCACCCAGGTCTGCAGCAGGGTCTCCTCTCACTGCAGCAGCTGCTCTGCAAACACTCCTGTGGGGCTCTGCCTGTCAGGAACTCAGCCTCCTCACAGCTTAAAAGCCAAAGATTATTTGTTGTTGAGCCAAGAAGAAATATTACTTGTTAAGGCAAGGAGGTAGTTAATGAGTAGTAGCAACATAACTTCATTCAGTTCATCTGCTGAATTCATTTCAGCCCATCTCCTCTGCAGCCCCTCTGAAATCAATGGAGAATGGACGGTGTAAAATCAGTATCAAAAGAGAATCAGCATGTCTGAGCCAAATTCTGCTCATGTTCCAGTCCTGAACAATTCCTGATCTATGAAAATGCAGATTAACTTTGAGCCTCCTGAACAATCCCCCATTATGGCTAAAAGAATCAAAAACACCTGAGGTGCAATTTCTTTCAAATATAATTTAATTTCTCCTATCTTTATTTTGACATTAAAAGAACAATGAAAAATCTCTTCATATTATTTCTCAAGACACAGTTGCTAGAAGGTGAACTGTTTATCCACACACTCCATTCATTCTCACCCTTTCTTCTATGAGACTGGACCATCCTGACCTTATTGTCACAGCAAGTAGCATCTTTACCAAAGAACACTTAATTTCTGGAATGACTTTTTATGTAAACTAACCCAGTGTCTCCTGACACCAAATGCTTACTGTTCAACAGCACAACTTGCTTAGAGTTGAAGACAACATCTAAAATAGAATGCCTGTGCCGGCAACCTTTTTATTAGAACAAAATCATTTTATAAATCCAAAAGTCAACCGGTATGGAAAAGTTTAATATTATTGTAAATGAAGAAGTATTTGAAGTATTTAAAAGTAAAAAATTATACTTGACACTGTAATTACATTGCCCTAGAGTATAATCCCAAAAGAACACAGAGACCTTTTGCCAAAGGTGATTTGAGTGTTAATATGAAACTCAACGTGGGCTCATTTTAATTACATATGTGCCTGCTGAGAACATATGATAGAGTCCAAAAAGCTAATTCATTGTCAGCATGACAGCAGGACCTAATATTAAATCTTGCACACCAAGTAAATTTTCCAGATTACCAATTACCACACAAAAATAGAACACATTGCAAAAATGCTAATCAGCATGAAAGCAAAAATACAAAAAAATATTGCCAAACAGAGCTCAGCTCTGGGCCAGTAGTGGGTATGGGAAATCTCTCAGCAGTTCATCCTTTTTTCTTCAAAAGCAGCAACATTCAGTTGGTCCATCCCTAACCTCACTGGCACCAGGTTTGCACTGACCTTCCCAGCACTGATCCTCACTGGCACTGTAATAAAGTAGCATTGTTGTCTATAAAACTCCTTAGCAATATATAACAGCACTTCAAAGTAGATTTTACTGTGCTTTTTTCTTTTTCTATACTTAGCCCTAAATTTTCTTCATTTAAAAGAAATTACTGAGTGATTTTGTGTTCTCTTCTCACGAGTCCCTGACAGGTTTCTGGCACTGAAAAAAAAAAGTTAGGAGTCAGTTTATACCTCTTAATGCTAAAAGGCATTTTAATTGTGGACAAATTCATGCATCAGTCAGTATTTTCTACAGAAAGTGCCTGGAGTACGAAGAGGAGAACCCAGAGTCACAAGGATGAGCTAACCCTGGGGAAACGAGACATAACCACAATTCTGAAGGCAGCAGAGACCCAGCCAACACTTCTAACTGCATCTTTACCTGCCCTTTTGTTGCTTTACTGATGCATTATTAATTAATAACTACTGAGCGTTCCCAACAGAGCATTCTAAATAACAGCTGAATTCCTTTATGGATGGTTATGAATCATAACAGTAAGTCTGCAATGTTCAAAGCAATAAACAAGCCCAGGTAGGGAGCCTGAACTGCTACAAAAACTGCCCTGTGAAGCTTGAGGCTTTAGGGATGCTGAATGTCTCCTGTGCAGTATTACACAATTTCCAGTCTAGCTTAATCCAATTAGTCTGAAGAAATGTAGGATTTCCTCCCTTTTGCCTCAGCATAGGCAGATGCTGCTTGAAAGGGAGATGATGGCATTTAAGAGAAGCTGCAGGGTTGGTTTGGTTCACTGCTTTATCCCAACAAAGCTACACCAATTTAGGGCAGCCAACAATTATAGTTTTCAGTTCTCAACTCAGATAATGAAAAGAAAATTGTCAAATCACAGTTATTTCTACACAAGATTTATGCAAATGATGAAAAATATTTCAGCAGCTCTGAAATGTATTATTCAGGGATGACGCAAGGTTTTAATATTCTACTTGAATTCTGGACAAAATTACAAAGTACTGAAGGTGTTCTTAGGGCACCTCTGTGGTATTGCAGCTGTACAGTTGTAGGTATAGTTGAAATAAATTTGTAATGCTTTAAGATGAAAACCCATTTGGAGATTCCATTTATCCATAGGATAATTTTTTCTATCTCCACCTCAGAAAATAAAAGCCTCTCGCTATTTGAATAAAATTCCAGCATTAGTTTTCAACAATATTGCTGCCTTTAAGGCAGAAAGGACTTTGTATTCCTATTCACTCTTCACTAGGTTTAGTTACTATCTGAATAAAGATTTATTTTTTTTTCCTTTTTTTTTTTTTTTTGCCTATAGACTATGCTTAATATTTCCTTCTGGTGTTGAAACTGGTACATGCACAGGAAAAAGGCAGCTTCAGCTGTGCTTGCTGATCCTTTTATCTGCCTTCTGACAAAGAATCCAGGCCCTTGCTATATAACACTTGGTAGGTGGGGTAGAAAACAAGTTGCCTACACCATTTTCTGACCGAAGAAATACAAAATCATTAATCTGTATTCAGCCAAAGCCCAGCCCAAAGGACACAAGTAAGAGGCGGTGCAGGGCAGGGCACGCAGGCTGCCCAGCACAGACACAGCCTGGATGTGCCTTTGGATGGCCATCTGCATGGATCAGCCTCTCACCCACGTCACCCCCAGCTCCCAGGGACAATCCCAGTGCCCCCTGGGCACTTGCTGCCACAGGCCCGTGTTGCTGCTGTGCTGAGCACCCTGTCTGTGCACGCTGGGCAGGGAGCAGGGCAGGGTTCAGCCCCTGCTGCCCCGTGTGCCCTGGCAGGCACAAGAGCTGGGGCCAGTCTCTGCTCTGTGCACCAGCAGGGAGCCTCTGCCAGGCCCTGCTGTGCCCTCCAGGACAGCCAGCACGGGGAGGTCAATCACACTGCTCTGCTCAGCCCTGGAGACCATTTTTATTCATCTCTCAATGCACACAGAATTGGCTCTGGATTCCCCAGACAAACTACTGCTATGCTTTTCCTTTCTGATATTTCTTTCTGTCTTCTAATCTTCATTCTTCCGGTTTATGGTTCGGTCCTTCTACAGGGATTCATAGAAAATAGAATAACACCTTTCTTACTTTCAGATATTATGATGGATCATTATTCCTCCTGATGTGTTAGAAGATATTTATCAGTTTGAGTTATGAGGCTTTTCTGACTGTGAAGGCTTAAACATCGATTTAATGCCAACTTAAAGACTACTAAAAGTGTAGGAGATTGCATTAGATAAATAATTTAACAATAAAAGGTATATCAAGGCAGACATTATTGCAACCTTCCACCAATCAATTACCATTTTCCATGTTTATCCAACTGTCATCTCAAGGCTCTGTATATCACATTGCCCAGACATACACTACACAACTGAAATAACTTCATCATTGAATAAAATTGCATAGCCATTAAAATTCTCTAATATCAAGATAGCTGACATTATGTTAAATATTGGCTTCAGTTCCATAGGGTAATAAATTTTGACCTAAATCCAATCTTTCATGGATAGCTGATTCATAATGAAAAATTACTGGTTTGTCACTTTACCTTGGGAAATTTATTGTGGAAACTAATATAGCAGCAGGCAGGCTTTGAAATATACGATAAGTAAAACCACAGTTCCCTTCCTAAGCACCCTGAAACACAGGGAACAGATTTGGTCTGGTACCAAAACCATCAGACATACTGATAGATACCAGAAAAAGAGAGAAGGAGAGAAAAGAGAGAATTTTTCCTCCTTAAAGATACTTTTGTTCAGCAAACTCCCTTGGGGAACTCAGGAAAAAACCTATAACTTTTTAACAAAATTATTTTGAAGTCTCTTGATAAACAGGATTTAAAATCCAGATAAATACCAAACTAACAGCAACACCACCACCCCCATTTTTCTCTGCATGTTGTAGTTCAATACCTGGTCTGTACATGACAGGAGCTGTCTGAGGTGTCCCAAGGAGCCTGTGACACATCGAAGAATGAGACCCAAGTTTCCCCAGTATTCATCTAGGACTTCTATTAGTGCTTATATGGTTGGCCCATGATATGGGGTAGTGGAGCATATTCTTGGTGTCCCTCTTTAGTTGAGAGCTCTTTAATAACTTCCAGAGCAATCACATTGCATCTTTCCTTTTCTTCTTCTTGGAGTGATCCTGCTGCTTGGATGGATTTCAGTAGAATTCTCTGAGTGATTTTGAGTTTGCACATTAGGGGCCCCCTAACATCACTGATTTATTTCCTAAAATTGTGCAGGCTGCAGCAACATAAAGCAAATATCATGACAACACAAATGTTTGCATGTTTGGCAAATTATGTCTACAAATGGCCAGAAATGATTGAGAGAAATTAAAATTAGTGAACTTATGTGGTAACTGCAGCGTTCTCAATTACAAATGATGGAGCCGAATCTAGTGGGATTTCTCATTAAGATTTCCTTTTTGATGACCAGGTTAAGAATGCCAGAGATGTCTGAAGCTTCCTTGTAATATTCCTCATGAGCCTTTCAGAAGGGATTCTCTCATGTGTTTTTCAGGGATCTGCAAGGTAGAACATTTTCAGAATCAGAACTGCCATACAACTGTTCTTATTCCCAAACGCTGGATGGATGGGCTTTGCTTTGGACTATAAACTTCCACAGACTGGTAAGACAAGGATCTCTACCTCTTTATCTTTGCTTGCTCCTGTAAGAAACAAATTGTCTTGTTTTTTTTTCTCAGTGAACTTAAAATTTTGGTGATAGAAGTGCATAGAGACATTTTATGGTTCACTGATAAAGGTTACAGAATAAATTTATTTAAGTAAGACATCACTTAAGAGGGGTCAGCAAAGCTACTTTATTACATCAGTTAAACCTCTAGCCCACTTTGCTTTGAACACTTCACAGGAAGCTTGGGTTTGTGATCACCTCCTGGCAGAAAATTATAGATTTGTTTACAAAACCACATCAGCTCTGTGCAGCCTCCCTGTGCTCTGGCTTGGCAAATCCAGCATGTGTTATACAGAAGTCTTTTCCACAAAGCCTCTTGGTAGCTCTCCTCACAATTAATCTCAACCACACCTCTCCTTAGCCATTTGTTTCTCTGGCAAGGTGGGCAAATGAGTCAGGCTGCATTCTCCTGTCCAGCTTTCCCCTCTGTAAGGGGTTATAGTCCTCAAATGCTTTTGAATAAATGACCAAAGGAGGTGACTGTCCCAAACAGAGAGAATGAATTGATCCTCAAACCTGCTCAGAGTGTCAGAGTGAAATTCTTCCAAAGCACCCACACCTCAGCCCCATCCAAAAGAGAAAGTACAAATAGGTAAAACACACATTGCAGTAAATTTCTCTTTTGAACTTCCCTTTTCCTCTCTGCTATTCAGTAAATTGCCCAGAATGAATCACAGCCCAGAAATAGATGAAGAACATGAAAATGTATGGTTCTGTTTAGTCATACTACTGTGGAGCTCCACACTATTATGCAGCACAGTAACACACACAGAGCTTTCAGTCTGAGAGTAGCAGGGTTTGCAATGCTCCACTGCACAGCAATATCCATCAGCTGGCTGGAAGCCTTCATCTGCAATTAAAACCACAGGTGAGTAAGCAGCCAGACTGCTTAAGCTGCTGTTTACAGCCAGTCACCAACAAAGCTGCATTCTCACCAGCAAAGTGTTTCTCTTACAATTTTTAATGAGTTACAGAAATTAATCAAGACTTCCACAAAACACTTCCATTAGTATGGGCAAGGAAGTCTCCACAAAAGAGACACAACCACCTTGCAACAAAGAGAGTGATACAAGCCATTATATTCCAGTTACACCGAGGGCTGCCCTGAACTTCAGCTGAGCTGTGAGGTTTCCAAAGAGATTTGGAGGAAAAGATCCTTTTGACTGACAGCTCTCTTTTGTGGTGCTCTCTGACAGGACCTACAACTGTTGCAGACGATTGGGGGAGGTTTAGGTTGGATATTAGGAAAAGGTTCTTCACCCAGAGGGTGGCTGGGCATGGACCAGGCTCCCCAGGGAGTGGTCAGGACTCCAAGTTCAGGGTGTCTGGGACACAGGGTTCTGTTTTAAAAGACAATAAGCAATTCAGGCCTTCAGTAGAAATCCTACAAATTTCACAATCTGAAAGCACATACAATTGCTATTCAAATTATTTTCCAGAAACCACAGAGTTCAAGTTACTAGACAATGATTTTCCTGAAGTGTAACTTTGCTTTTTGCCTTAAATCTTCCACCATTTTTAAAGTACCACCTGTGGATGAGGACAAATGGGTGAGCACTGAACACAAGAGATGGTAGAGATCATTCAGCTTGCACCAAGCCCTAGAAGAAAGGACTGAAAAATTCTTTGGCCTCCCTGGGGGCTGGTGAGAAAGCTAGAGAGGAAAAATGATGGACTTTTGCCATGGGCCTTTCAGTAGGGCTAGTACTTTAAACCAATATCTTATTTTATAGTAAAACTGTAAAATGCTTCAGACTTTACTGTGCATTCAACTGAGCCTGTTGGTGACAGCAGCAGGGACTGCAGATGGGAGTGCTCTGTTCCTCCTTACAAAGGTGACAATCAGGAGTAACTTATTGGACACAACTCAGTGATAAATCAGTGATATTAAATAGTGTGAGCAGTGAATCAGGGCTATTCACTTCTAACATGCTCTCAAACTATCAAAGACAAGCATTTACTTGGAAGACTAAATATACAATGAATAATTTCAAAATCTTTTTCAAGGTTGCTCAGCTACAGATTCTTGTCATTCAGTTTTTCTATGGAAGTCATGATTACCCACGGAGAAAAAAGACGGATGTTTTAAAACTACCTTCTGCATAAGAAATATCTGCAACAGAAACAAATTATGGTTTGGAATCTTAAAATGGCAATAATGTCCTGTAAGGTTGGCTTCATGCCTAGATTGCTGGCATTTTAATTCAGAGTTAGATCTCTTAAACAACTCTTCCTCATTTCCAGGGGAAGCCATTACAAACCAGTGATCTCATAAAGCTCAGTGACTCCCGAAATACATCAAAGAAATGTACCCTTTCAAAAACCTTCCTGAAACAGGGTGCATTCCCTTTACTTATATTTTTAATACTGTAACAAACGCTGTATATATTTAAGGCATTGTTTCAAGAAGCCACAAAAGAGGAAAATTCTTTGCCTCGGCTCAGGAGGAAGAAATTAAATGTCAATACTTTCTCCCCCAATTATTTTAAAAGTTATACACTCAGTGCCACTGGCTTCAAACTAAACTGTGGCAGCCTCGAGCTGCAGCTAGCATGGCATTTCTGGAACATTCTCAAAATAATAGTTCATCAGCTGCAGATTCCTGAGAAAACAGAATATTTGCTAAGTAATGGTATTTGGAGAAGTGCAATGGTTAGAAAGACAGAGCTGAATCTGTGCTCCTTTGTCCTTGGTGCCATTTTAGGCTTAAAACAAAACACAAATCTAAAAGCTGCCTGCTTACAATTAGTATGTTACACTGACACCCTAACACAGTTTTGTTATGGTTGCAATGTCAAATTAGGAAAGAACAACATTGAGGCTGCTTGTGCAGCCTTAACTCAAGCTCAGTGCAGTACTAATGCACACAGCTGCTTGCTTAGCATTGAATAAAATTAAGATAATTAGATGCCATGTTTCCTCTTCAGGGTCTGTCTACTAAAATCATCATAATGAGTCCACCCCAGTGGTCCAACAACCATTTTATATGAAAAAGATTACATATGAAAAAGAGTAGGGCTCAAGTTTTCCTTGTACAGTGGGAGGTTGGGTTTGCTGCTTTTATTTTGGGTTTCTTGGCCCTTCTGATTCTTCTCCCCACTTCCCCCAGCTCATACCTTCATACCAACAATTTTCTTTAGCCATTGTTGTATTTGACTTTCCCCACAAACACTCTGTCCACACATCTCAGGATCACTGGGAAGTATTAATGATCACTTAAGTACTTTTCTTTGATCTCTGTACATACAGAGTAATCTTTATCAAAATATTCACTGAGCTTCTGCTACTGTCATGCTCTCTTCCCAGGAGGTTTGCAGCAAGGACATATTTAGCCACTATCCTCTCCCAGGCTTGCCCATGCTCCCTTAATGCTCCATAAAAGGATAACATTTTCCAAAACAGAGGCTTGGTGAGAACTAGGACTGCTGACCATAAATTTTCCATCCCTTCTGCCCCCCACTCCTTGTGTCATGTATTGCTCCCAGCATTTCCTTGAGATGCCAGGTGTCAGATGACTTCTGCAAGTCTGCTCTTGGGGACCAGTTCTGCAGCCTCCAGAGCCACAGGTGATCAGACAAGCCTGACATGGAGAAACATGACCAGACAGTAGCCTCACGAGAAAAAAACAAGAGGAACATCAGGCTGATTTCCTTCTCCCACTTCTAAACTTGCAGATGATCTAGACAGGAGTTATCTGTATTTAAATGAAATGATTAATTGGCACAGACACCCAACAGTTTTCCCCTCACTGAATTTCTTCTAAAACCAAAGCTGTCTGTGCAAGACAGCGCTGACAGAGCCAGGCTATGCTCATCACAGCCTTATGTTTGGAGGAAGAATCCCTCAGCTCTGCAATGCCACCATCTCACACACCTGAGAAACACCAGTCCCTTGTTTTCTACAGGGTAGCTGCCCCCAGAGGTACAAGGAGATGGCAAAACGGTGTCATCCTAGTTTGGGTTGCCACAAGGACACTTCTAGCAATTCCAGTTCCCTTACAAGATGTACACACACCTTCCTTCTGTAAAGAAGTTTGTCCAGTTTCTGACCTACTGGCCAGATCTAGTTTCTAAGGATAATTCATTCATTTGGCCCTCTTCCCAGGGAACAAACCAGCTGTGAGCAGGGGGAGGTGTTTTGTCAGCTCTCACACCAGGGTTGCCTCATCAGTCCCTTCAGACGACCAGAGTCACCAACAGCAAGGCAGGGACTGTCTGCTCGTCCAGACTGGTGACAGGGCTCCCTGTGCCCTTTGGGTCTGTGACTGACATGCATTTCCATCACTTAAATGAGAAACTACATTCCTCATCCGTGCAATGAGGTAGGGCCCATCTTCAGCCAGAACAGCAAAGTGTCTTTTCATTCCTTACATGCCAGATTTAACTATCCAAACTTGTACATGTGCCCATCATAAAAGTTCATCTGAGAATCACTGGCAACATACAACTTTCCTGAGATCTCGTTTTTCTCCTGGCAGTGCCACAGCTTCCCTGATTTGATTAGAGTTGGTTCTGCTTCACACACATAAGGGGAGAGACATTTCACCTATTTCATAAATTCATTTTACCTAAAATGCAAGTACTGAATCTTGAAGGGGCCCTTTATAATGAAAGCAGTGCTGGAAACACAGTTTCCAGAACAGAACACAATCTCTGTACACGGTGTAATTACATCTTAGTGTTCTGCAGAATACCAGTGCATGGCTTAAATGCTATTAATTGTAAGCAGTTTTGTTCCACAGGATGTTGTTTGCTGATAACTACTCAATTAGGGTTATTTTGCAATTAGTCTACTCACAGTAAATTTACTGCAACCAGAGTCATCTGTGGTGCAGCAAATTAAAATGCTGTCTGGGCTGTATGTGCAGTGGCTCTTACATGCTCCCTAAACCGTGTATAGCTCACCACAGTGATTCTGTCACACTACAGATTAACACACAGGAAAGCAGCAGCAGCAGCAGCCAATGTAATTTGGAATCCTGAAACCAGCAGAAAAAGACAAATCTGGGGTTCAATGATCTGTAGATCAAACCCAGTGAGTCCAAAGATGCACTGCCAAAACCTTAAAAGCTAAACAAACCACATATTTATATGTCACTGTGTGCATACACGCATATTGAGCAGATGAAATCCTCTATTTGCTTCATTACAGCTCCCATTCTTTTAAAATTCTGTAGAGGATGCTCTCATTTCTGTGCCTTGAAGAACAGCTCTGCTCCACTCCACAAGTACTTGGCATCCTGTGGCTTATCCTCTCCCTTCCTGCAAGTCACACCTCTTTCTGCTGAGTGCTTTGAAGTCATCAGATAAAAACATTATGGACATTCAGATTGCTATTACCTGTGTGTTGTTCAGTAAGCAGAGCTCCAGAGCCCTTTTCTCTCAGTTTGAAAACCAAAAGGTTATATTTTCTAAAATAAAATGGAAAATTTTCTTCCCAGCAGCCTCTAAGAAGCTGAAAGCACTTGCTTCAGTGTGCCAGAGCAGCATTATCAATGAGCAACCAGGGAGAACACAGTCTGATCTGCAAAAAACTCAGTGCTGATAAATTATTTGGAATGAGGGAAGCTTGATTATTTTCCTACTTTATTGTAAGTTGGGTTTACCCCATAGGGATGAAGGTAGCAGAAAACCCGTTCAATTTAAAAACTCAGAAAAGACAAGAGAAATGCCCAAAGGAAATAAATCAGGACCACAAGAGGCTCTCTGCTTTCCTAGGGACCTTTCATTTGCTAGAACTACATCTTAGAAGACACTTCTCAAAAAACTCTGCTATGTCCTTTGGTCTATCTAGGGCCATAGACCTGGCTCAAGAATAAAGCCAGCTGGGTAATTAATGATAAGGATTAGGCCAGAGTCTCCCCGAGGATATGGCAGGGGAGAGAAGCTGGCCCAGAGCAGGCCTGGTGCAGATACCACCTGGGACTGTGCCTGTGATGACTGCTGACCTGGTGGCAATGACCAAGCAGGAATTGTGCTGTGTCCAGTGAGCAACCCTGCAAGGCAAGGGGTGCAGAGCTGCAAACTACCATGATCCACGTGCAAGTGAAGAACAGAGAACTCGGGGTCTGAATCCAGCCACTGGGTCAGCAGCTAGGCTTTTTTTCATCTCAGGAGGAGGACAAGAAGCAGAAATCACAAGCTCAATATCATGTTGAAATGTGGAGTTGTGTCATTCCAATTGCAGTGCTGCCCATTGCTGTTGGGCAGGGTCAGGATCACAGTGGGCATTCCAGGACTGTGCCCCTGTCCACAGTAAAAATGGATTCTGCAAGGGGCAATGTGGCACAGATCAGGTCACCTGTGCTTTGTCCAAGGGGACAAAGATATGTCTAGGTACAGAGTGATGGGTATTTTAGAGACGAGAATTCTCATTTAAACTTCTGCTTCTTCCCAGTACCTCTGCACAAGAGGAGGACCATGCATGATGATGGACAAAGAAGGGAGGCAGCTGGTCCACATCCACCAACAGCTTTGGTGAGCAGAAGAGAGTCTGGCACACCAGGAGAATCAGTGTCTGCAGCCTGGCCTGTACAGGACTAGGCCAGAGATGGCCCCAGCAAGGACAGGTTGCTGATCTCTGTACCATATCTCCTGAGACAAAAGGAACTCCCCAAAGGATGTCTGCAGGTATCTTCTCCTCAACCTGCACAGGACTGGATTTGCTATTTCCTCATCTAACCTTGTGGGGAACCTACACTTCCCCTCTTACATCTGCTGAATGCATCTTCCCCAAAAGACACTTCTAAAAAGGCCAAACATTCCCTTCTGAGTGAAGGGAGACTTGCAGGCTGCCTGCTGCCCTGCTCTCAGCCGTGACTGGGTCAGGCTGCACCTAAAGCCTTTGACACCACTCTCCTGTGCCACGGCATTTGTGCCGTGTTTTTAGGGCCAGCTTGCAGGGAAGTGCCAGCTCACCTGCTCTGCAAGTCTGACTGCTGAAGGTGCCATGTCCCATGTCCTGTTCTACTGCTTCAGCAGCAATGCCCTTAGAGGGACTGCAGCCCTCACAGCAATAACACTGCATGTCAGATAGGGGACATCATGCTCTTGATTTTAACAATCCTTTATCACTTATAAGATCCTTATAATCAACTTCCTTTGCCTGCTGCCTTTGGAAACAATGAAACACTTTAAAAAGAAACAGCTTGTATGATCCTGTTCTTGGTGATAACCACTGAAGTGAATGTATCACTTAACGTTTATGACAATCCAGCTGGATGGAGTCCTGTCCATGATTGATAGCTACACTTAGCAGCGTCATGGTTTTGATCAGCTGAGACAAGATCCAAGGGGATTAAACACTGGATGACATCTCAATGGAAACCACGGCACTGGGAACACGTTTATATGTTGGGATAATGGATGAATGTGCTGCTCCAACGCATAAATATTTATACTTCACAGTTTTGCTGAAAACAGACAGGAAACCTTTGTTCAAACCAAACTGACGGGAACAACACTCACACGCTGAATACACAGACCCCAGATGTCTGACTGCTGCTGAAAAACACCAGATCACTTTTTTGATACATGAAGTGCCAAAGCCTCTACCCACATCTCCCCCTACCAGCAATCCTACCAACGGGGTGTCTTACATCCCCACAAGCTCATGTCCAGTTCTTCACACACAACTATAACCAAGCTCAACTCCTCTCAAGGACCAACAGAGTTAATGAAGCCACCTTTCATGAGGGATGGAGTCACTCTGTGAGTGAAGATGTTCTACAGTGGGAGGAGAGATATGGGACCACAACACACTGAAACTCAGACAATGCATCGTTAACAGGGCTACAAAACTCAAGGGATCTACCAGGTTATATACATACAAGGCCTTCCAGCTGGCACTGTGCTTTCACTTTGGGGGTTCCCCCATGTCTGTCTTGACAGTTCTGTATTCAAACATTTGGGAAATGACTTCAAGGTCTGGATCTCCTCCATAGGTTTGGTGATCCAATCTTCTTGTGCATTGGTCCTTCCTGCATTAGCAACTCGTGTCCCATTCCATATGCTGCTGCATTACCACTTCCCCACAACAAAGCTCCCAAATCTGCTCTAGAGCAACCTCATATGGAACACAGGATGTCCAGACTTTCTGCCAAGGAAATCTGGCAGTTGAAGTGGTTAACTTCAGCTGACAGCATGGGCAGGAGGAAATAACCTTGAGGCAAAGAAAACTCAACATTTTCCACATGTATCCATCTGGCTAGGTTAACATGTCTCTCAATTATTTATTTTAAACAAGTGTCACCACTTAAAATAAAAAAACTAAATGAAACTCTAGCTCAGCAAACATGAAAATTTTAGACACAATCTTTTTGCACCTGATTTTTTTAATATGGTATATATCCATACCACGTGAGTTTTTCCTAAATTAATCACATTTGGACATTTTCATCATTTTTCTAGTCATATTTGTAGCTCCCAGTTTTCCTGAGAACTTTACTCTGACATTACAATGGAAGCATTTATACCAATGTGCTATGTACATATATGCTGAAAGGCTTCAAGTGTAAAATGTGACACTCTTCTTGGTTCTAAGACCATGCTATTATCCTGACGGCAGGGCATAAAAGATAAATCCTGTATTTAGAAAAGAAGCAGTAAATATTTCTTGAGAAACCTGTTTTTAAGTATGGCAGTTGTTTAAAACTTCTGGAAAGTCACCCTGCATCCCTGGGAGACAGATTACCAAGCAGGGCATGGAACCATAGGTGTGTACAGAACTGCACAGTTGCAGTGTCTGCCCACACTAATGACAATGCACCTTCCAGCTCTGGCCACCATATCACTTGTGTATTTGTATATGGGATACATTTACCTGCACAAGATTTATAGCATTGATCCCATTACTAAGACATCTTCTTGATCCCAAAAGTGTAGGACAGTGTCTGCAAGGTGCTGACCTCTCTCAGCTTACTCACAGACCACAGCTGACTGCCCTGCCCCTAGGGAAGAAGGGGGAAGAAGAGGGAAGGAATACAAGGACATGCTTATCACAGTGGGTTCCACCAGTGGGATCTCAGTGGTGTCCAGGGGTACTCACTGATGCTCATCCTGTTACTGATGTCTGCTTTTGCTCAGTTTTTAACTCTCTACTGTTCTCTTGTCTTCCCTTCAACTTGTTCTGCCTTTATTGCCCCTCTCCCCTTCTCCCACTGAACACCATGTCTTCTCCATTAATTCTTCATCTCCACTGTCTGCCCACCCAGCTTAACAATTTGGAGTATTACCATGATAAGAAAGGGAGAAAAAACACCAAAAGAGACATGATAAAGAACCAAAAAAACCAGTCACAGATGCACTGGGGTGGGGAATGGGGGTGCTCAGACCATTCATCCTGCTGTGATTCACCATCTAAATTAAAAGCCTAAGAATCTTGTTACAGGGAGATGTTCTTTTCTGGATACATTCTCCGGGGCAGCTCCTCTTCTTCACTGTCTGTAGAGGAAATTTAACCTCCTAATCTCTGTAATAGCAACACTATCCTTCTCTCTACCACACTGAAATCACCCTGCAGTAACCACTGCTTTGTGATGGTGCAGTAAACAAGCCATTAGAGGATGTTTCCAGTGAAAGGAACTAAACATCCCCTGGTTCCCGGGGATCCCCATGTTTATTCTACAGGCTCAAAGCAAGACCTATTTTCTAGTTTATAAATGCCCTCTGCACTTTCCCCTTGGACAAAGACATGGCATATCCTTCTGTGCATGGGCTGGAAGTGCCAGTTACAGGGTGAGGACTCTGGACTGTTGTATAAACAAATGCTGCTGTGAATAATGCTGCTCCTGATCAATACCCACTTTGATCAACTGATCAATGCTATTTTTTTTTTAAGGCACTTTACTCTATGGAGAGCTTATAGCTGGATGAACGGCGGCACATGAAGCACTTTTTGAAAAGTAGAAAAAGATCAGCTCAGACATGCAAACTGACAGCAAGCTGAGAGGTAACTCGTGATCTGAGGGCATGAAGAAACCAAAGCAACAAATCAAAGCTTGGCTTAGGCCAGCAGAGGTAACTGAGTCTCCAACAGTGATTTTGAAAATAACTTTTGCTGATTCAAGAACATTAAAAAGAGAAGTCAGCCACAAAATTGGACTTTCCCCGTGCTTTTGGAATTTTTTTATGTACTTCTGATAATTACCTGGGATTATCAAAATGTTTAGGACTCCACTGTGACAGAAAAATAGCCATATGGCCATAACAGCAATGCCACTCATGTAGTGGTTAGCATAAAGGTCCAAAATTCACAATGGCTGTTCTCTGATTACCGAAAAGCACACAACTCCTGCACAGCATAACAAGATTTTGACTATGCTGCTCTGTGCCTGTAGATTAAGGACTACAAGAAACGGGAGTATCAGCTGAATACCTAGATCACATTGTGCAATAAAAATCTGGTGGAAGTGAATTCTTCAGGACTCCACCAAGGATCTTGTGACATCCACATAATTCCCTGTTAAACATCCTCAGAGCCTCCCTTGTTTTCACGGACGCCATTACACATTCCTGCAATAAAGCCATTTTTGTCATCAGAAGGCCATTCCAATCACACAGAATGCTTCCCTCAAGACAGTGTGTTACTTCTCCATCTCCCAACTTACCCTCCAGGGCACAGAAACGTGTCACCTGCTCCGGCATCAGCTTCCCAAGCTTGTGCTGGCAGTAAACGTCCGCGATCTCCTGGCGGCACTGCTTGGACTTGGCGCGGGACATGGCCGAGATCGCCTCCTTGCCCGTCACCTCACACTTGGGTGGCTGGTCGTACTTCACTTCAGGGGAGCTGTTCTCAATTTTTTGTAAAAGATGCTGTGTGGGAGACCTGTCAATCTCCTTCAGGTTGTTGCCGTTGCTGCTGTTTTTTCCCAGGTGATCACTGAAGTGCACCACCTCGTTGGAGTTCTTCCCTAGCAGCAAGTTCTCCTTCATCTTCTCCTCTTCCAGTTTCTTTCTCAAGTGCTCCTTTTGTTTGCTAAGGGGTTTTTTCACCAGTTCAGACTGGTGTTTTTGCCTCTGAGTCCTGGGAGCAAAGTTACTGTTATCAATAGTTTCGAAGTCCTTGGGGACCGAGTTTTCATTATTGCTGTCTGTTCGCATTTTCTCTTTCGGTCGGTGGGAAAAATAGCCATCCTAAAAATGGGGAGAAAAATTATACTCATCTTACTAAAACAGTCACATCCCATGCATTACAGGCATTTCTAACATGAAAACATAGATCAATTACAATCCAACATACTGCAGAAAATCCCTGTGTTGGGGTTTGCAGCAGACAGAAGCTGAGAGGCCTCTGGGGTGCCCAAGTCACCTGCACTGGTATCTCTCCTTCAGTGGGCCAGAGCCCAAGCCTCATCTCAGATGGAGTAGGGAGGTTTTACCCAGGTTTGTGAGCAGTGATTAACCAGACACTTCACCCTGACACCATTAAACATCCATGAGAAAACAGGCACAGGTTTCAAGGGAGCCAAAGCAGGTCCTTCCATGCTTCCCTTCACTCCTTGTGATTAACAATCACAGTTTGGTATCCCAGAACTGCCTCATTGCTTTGCAGAAGGCACCACCCGACTACAGCCTGAGCTTGCTTTCAGTGAACTAACTTTGCTACAAAACAAATTCCTCCCAATTTTGCCTTAATTTTTTGTTTGTTTGTGTGTGTGTGTGTGTCTGTGTGTTCCTACACGTTTGAACCATCCCTAGGAAGGTCAGAGTCAGGCTCAGGTGTCAGCTTGTAACCACCACCTTTCCTTCTCTCGATACTCTTAGACAAATACACAGCCCATAACTTTGCAACATTCAAAATCTATCATATAAAGGAAAAGGAACAGGCCATGTAAAATATTTGTCTGCATCAGGCGTGGGTGAGGTTTAGCTGTCTTTGCTCCAGCTGTGGAAACTTGTGGGGGACACAACTTTTGGATCTGTGGACATGGAAATATCTCTTTGTTTGCAAAAGTGAACAGTAGCAGATAAAATCAATGATGGATGGTTATTAAAACATCTGAAGACAGGAGTAAAAACACTGACAGACTTTTTGAGTCTGTCCTGTTTCCTTTCCACTTGTGGAACACCTAACCAAAAACCAGAGACTGGGAAATGACAGCATCACTAATGATGACTGATGGGAGCGTCTTTCAGCACCTATCAACCACATTTTGTATTCAAAACATTTTATCAGCATGAGCTAATTGTTTCTCACACCTCTTCTGGGAGGAACTATTTAACAGTCGGGGTTTGCAGAGAAAGGAGCAGGAGATAATGACTTATCCCAGGCCATGCAGGGAGTCAGTACCAGTTTGACTTCAGAAGCTCAGCAATGGGCTGAATAGTTTATTCATTAGAAGTTGTTTAGTGAGTGAATAAAGTGATTCTCTCTCCATGAAAATGTCTAGTTTGCAGCTAGCTTGAGCCATCAGACACAAATGAATGCAAAGGAGTTTAAAAACAAACCCAACACCAGACAACAACTCACAAAATTCAAATATTTTTCAAACAAACAAAATACTTCTAGAATGGGGAGAAATATTTTTTACAAAATAAAATTCTAACATTTAAGGGAAAGCATGAAATCAATTTCTTTTCTCGGACTTACTTTAAGGAAAAGAATAACATTTATATAGAAATACAGGCTCATTTAAGTAGAAAAAGACTTTCAGGATCATGAAGCCCAACCATTAATCCAGCAGTTCACCAAGTCCACCACTAAACCATGTCTTCTAGTGCCACATCCACACATCTAGTGCCACATCTTACCATTTTAAATCCCTCCAGGGATGGCGACCCCACCCCTTTCCTGGGCAGCCTGTTCCAGTGCTTGACAACACTTTGCATGAATAAATTTTTCCTAATATCCAATCTAAAGCTTCCCTGGCACAACTTGAGGTCACTTCCTCCTGTCCTGTCACTTGTTACCTGGGAGACAAGACCAAGCCTGACCTGGCTGCAGCCTCCATTCAGGCAGTGGTAGAGAGCCATAAGAGAGTTCTCTCCCCTGAGCCTCCTTTGCCCCAGGCTAAAGAATCCCCACTCCCTCAGCTGCTCCTGGCAGGGCCTTTACCAGCCCCTTCCCCAGCTTTGGTGGTGTCCATTGAAAACCAAAGAGAAACAAAATAAACAAAAGATAGCTTCAAGGCATTCATTCCGGGAACGACCAAACTAAAATAAAAAAACATTACTTTCAGAGCCTGGCTCCCACCACTTGTCCTGTATCTTGGATCTTCAAAGAAAAACACCAACTCTGCCTTCTTCAATAAACCTTTTCTAAGGTCTCTAAGGCAATGCCATGAAAGGATATTTCTATGTATCTTGGCAACATTCTCTCTCACAGGCTGACTCTTGCTAAATTATTTTTGTCTTCAAATTAAAAAAAAAAAATCCTAATTTGTAAAGCAAATGCATGTAAAAGGGAGAGGAAGGGAGAGGAGATGTTTGCTATTGGTTCTTCACAGTAATTCTTATTACCCACAAAGGAGACAGTGGCCTGCACCAGAACAAGGCACACACCTCCCCTGTCCTGGGGAGTGCAGAGTCCTGCCCACACTCTGCCCTCCTGCTCCTTCCAAACCTCTCTGGAGCACGACAAAGTGCCAAAAGATGAGGTGTGGGCACGTGCTTGTTCCAAACAGCATCTGACACTACACTTACGTGATGTTTCCATCGGAATCTTTGCTCTCCAGTTTGCCAGCCCTGCACCAGGAGTGCTGGACAAGCTGTGCAGTCCCCTGGGACTGCAGCAGTGATCCCACCACGCTGGGACAGAGAACAGAGCTGTGATGAAACCTCAGGAGAAAAAGGCAACGCAAACAGCAGATTTATTGGTGTAGGGTTCACCTCTTTAAACTATTTTCCTCCGTCAAGTGCTTTGCCCCCTTTGGGAAATGCTTCTCCAAGTCTACATGCTGGAATCTGAAAAAAACGAATTCTAAATGCTTCCAAGTCAGACACAAAACAAAGCTGGGCCACAACTCTTCCCTGCCTGCAGGGACAGGGAACACCACAAAAACTCCCATCACACAGGACACCCAGTGTCTGCAGAGACATCTCTTTGGGAGGAGCAAGGACTAAAAATAGAGCAGAGTCTGTACAACAAGTGTAAAGCCAAGAGCTATAGATATACATTGAAACATAAGGACATGTCACAAATACCCCGACTTGAAAGTCAAATCCAGCCTCATGAAATCTCACACCTGTTGGTGCAAGTGTTAAATGCCACAAACCCCAAAATCTCCACCCACCTTTGATCTGCATTTCCCTCTCGCTTGCTTTCAGCAAAGCCAAGCGTGATTTTTACAGTACAATGATTTCAAGATAGGCTCCACACGTGAGAGCAGAATGTACAGGTTTGCAGTGCAGAGGAAATGAAACTCAGCACTCCCAGCTTAGAACAGCAGCAGCTGCTGACAGCAAGTTGTGTTCATTTGTGAAGTCCAGGGGTACAAGCAAAAAGCAGCACATCAGGTTTTCAGCTGGCTACAGGAAGATGGGTTTTACTTGCTCTGCAATACTTTATTTTTACAGTGCTGGATTAATTGCAGATTTTATTTGTCATGGATGTCTAAGACATTCAAGACAGGGCAGAGTCATCTCACAGAAAGATGATCCTGAAACAGGCAATCCCAGTTCTGACAGTACCATGGGACATACATCAGCAGGTTCACTGTCTGAATCATCATTTCTTTCAACTTTTATCAAGTTATTTGTTAGCAGCACCTCCTTATCTCTGTGCTTGCAAATCACTGAAAAAATGGAAGGGTATACCAGGACCAAATGAGAAGTGTAAGCCTATTAATACAGCCCAGATGTGTCCACAGCCAAAGATGAAAGCAGTGTTTTCAAACCAACACCTAACACTGCTATTGAAAGCACCATTTTGGTCTTTACAATAGAGCAGTTCTCTCTAGGCATAGACCAGAAGAGGCTCTATCCAAAATCAACTCATGGGAGAGGCTACATTATTAAATTACTCAGTATTAAAGGTGTCACACACATGTGCCACCCAAGAGCATGTATTTCACCTGTGCCTTTCCTACAGTCCTAACCTCTGTCAGTTCAAAGCCATCCCCTCTCGTCCAATCACTCCATGCCCTTGCTAAAAGTCCCTCTCCAGCTCTCTTACAGCTGCTTCAGGCACTGAAAGATGCCCTAAAGAAACCTCTGGAGACTTTGCAGCACCGTATTTCCAAGATGAAGTGTGACACTGGGGATGTCTATCACGGAACACAGGCCTAAGAGAAGGTTTGCCACAAGGAGAAATGTTCTGTCCTAACTTTATCTGGCTCTCAGAAGACACAAGATGTTAACGGCTGAGTACTCCTGGCAGGGAGAGTTTTAATGACTGTGGGGCCTCTTCTGAGCGTATGCATGCTGCAGCTCAGGAATAACAAGCAAATACTCCAAAACTGGGAAAGAACAGTCTGTACCCAGGAGTGTGCGTGAGATCACTGCCAATTACATACTGATTGCCATTGATGCTAAAAATAGTATTATAATATTAAAGCAAAAAATGACATTTTAAGCTCAGCGCCATTTTATGTAATGTGAGAATTCGAATTCTGCTCCAAATTCTGCTCCCCATTGAACACACAGATTTTAATTCTCCAAACTCCATCTCTGGTGTGTTTTATTAAAGTTTGTCAGACACAATGTATGCTCTTTGGTGTATTAGCCACTTTATCTGCAGTGATTGAGGGGCTGGGGCTTAGGTACTCTGAGCCTGATTGAATTCAAAGTCTCATCTATCTCAGGAGGGAAAGCCTGGGTTTCTGCAGAGACTTTGCAATCTGCTGAGGAAACCATGGAATAAATTGCTGCTGTCACCTACTACAGACCCAACAACAGCTGCTGCTGCTAACTGCACCTAGCACAAATACAGAGAATTTGGAAGAACTTCACAGCTGTCTGCGATGACAAATGGATTTTAATGACAGCCTGTTAACACTCTCAGAGGCTTTTGCAAGTACAACCCACACCAGTTCAGCCAGAGCCCAGGTAAGTTTACACACCTGCAGACTGCCTCTCTTCACATTTTGCTTGCCTATCTTTGCAAGACACATCTGTCACCTACATTTGCATCCAAGCTAAGCATGTTCAAGCATAAACATGCATTTGGGGTTACCCAGGTCACAAAGTCCCCTGTACTCTTTCAGGTACAGCTCTTATCCTGTGTGCTAAAGGCAGGAGATTAAAGATAAAGACTGTGGCTCCAATACTGGGCACAGGAAACCCCCAACAAGCCAGCCCCTTCTCAGTGGGACATCCCACTGCAGGATCAGGATACACTGCAAAGCCATGAGGTACAACTCTTAGTGTCCCACTGCCAACAGCCTGGATTAGGCAATAGGACTGGTAATTTTTGCAATACACAAAAAGCCAGCACTAGACCACTTTCAAACCTCAGAGAGAGAACCTAATGTGCACTGAAATCAGCAGAGACCCAGACATCAGCAGACAGGGGTGCAGCAGCCCTGCAGCCAGCAAGGGCACACAGGCTGTGGCTGAGGGATCCAACTCGAGGCACCAAGGCCAAGGGAAGAGCCCACACCGTGCAGGCAGGCACTGCCCCAGCACCACCTGCCACACACCTGCCCAGGCACAGTGCTGCTGCAAGGCTCCTTCTGGAGAGGCTTTGTGGGGAATGGAAAAGGAAACCCTGATCAGTTCACTAAGGCACACAATAGGAGCTTGCATTTATCTGCCAGAGGTGTTCATTGCCTTGTGCAGAGCACTTCCTCCTGACAATAGGAAAATGCTCCCTTCTTAGGAAAAGTATTCACTGTATGATTTCTTTATCAACAAAGTCCTATAAATACTGTACAGATGGATGGACCATGTGCAACCAAGCCCTGAATGGCAAATGTTCACAGTTTCAGTTTATCTGGCAACTCATTTTCTCCCCAGCACGGAAGGATCTGCTGTCTTTTTGTACTGAGAACATATTCTCATATTCTTCCTCTGACAAAGCTTGGTACCTCAAAGACACAGCAAAGCAAACCAGAAATATGCACATGCACACACTGAGCAACAACAAAGCCCACAGATCTTCCTCTAAATACAAAGTACTGGACATGCTGGCCTTGCAGACCAGCTACAAATCAAACACATGTACTTAAAAAACTACATATTTTTCCTCCTTTCACATAGTAAAGCACCCGATTATTGACCTCCTGTGAAAATATGCAGTGCCTGGGCACTCATGCAGGATCACACACAGCTGAGGCCCCCAGAGCTGGGGTGAGCTGTTCAGGGTCCAAACCAGCTCACAGCTCCCAGAGGCAGGGAATTACTTCAAAATCTGCATCCTATGTCAAAGCCTCAGAGACATGGTCAGCTTTCACAGGACCATCTGTTTTACCTGTCCTGTGACTGAGAAGAATTTAAATAGAACTATGAAAAGGTAATTAAAACAAGTTTCTGTTCAGTATCAATCACAGCTGTAAACATATTAGTTTGCAGTGCTTGTTAATTATTTCAATAAAGACACCTTCCAATTGCCAGAGTCGTCAGAGGATGGCATCTCTACAACTAAATCTTTTTTTTCTGCTCTTATCTTTGTGCATTTGTGGGCTATTTCTCAGTTGAAATCAAAACCTTTTGCATGCAAAACTACAAACTTTACACTGTGGTCACCCCACTGTCTCCTGTGCTACCACACTCACATCTTTCAAACTGTAAAACCACCACTGCTCTGCTTGAAGCCCTCATGCAGCCACATGGATGCAAAGCAGACATCCCACTGTGCCATCAAAACAAACAAGAAATGGGGAACTTTAATTGAAGATGTGGTTGAAGTGCCATGAGACCCTTGGAAAATGAGTACTTTTGGCAGGTTTGAACAAAAGCGAGGCCAAAGACAGCAGATGGAGGAAAGGCAGCAGATGTTAATGCAGTTATATTTTTCCATATGTTTTTCCGTTTTGCTGTAATAAGTACATTGTACTTTAATTGTCAGTGGCTGAAGACTTGGGAGAAACATTTTGTGAGAAGTACATTAAGAGAGGGAGATGCAAAAGGTGAAAACAGGTTTATTGACTTGCAAGCTGACAAAGATGAAATATGTAATTGCTTCACACACAGTGCTTTCTGTTATGTAAAACAAAAATGAGACAAAGCAATAATTTGGGTTAAAAGGGGGATTGTGATACTTGAAAAATCATGAGTCCTTCAGGTTCAGTTCTAGCAGATACAGGCAGAGCCAGCCCAAAACTACAACACTTGGCATTTCAAAATGCAGAGAAACAGATGGACCACCACAAAGTGCACAGGGGACCCTCAGTGGAACATCTGCATTGGTAAGTGATTATTTGGAGGATTATTTTTCCCTTCCTTTCCAAAACTGTTGCCATCCATTTTTATTTTTTCTTAACACTAATTTCAGCAGTCTGATCCTGAACACTAGAAATAACATTGTAAAAACATCATTAATAGAAGCTGCTTTTATTCCTGTTTACATACATACATCAGGGGAAGATGTTCTGGTTTGAAACCGAATGAACACAGCTTCAAAAATTCGGCTGCTTTCCTCAAAGGAACTTTTCTGGGTTTTGCTAACATGTGACTTACTTTCAGAGTGATTTAGATTGGGGAGTAAAATAATATTGCATCCCTCAAGAGACCAAACAGATTTTCACATTTGGTCCAGCTGAGCACAGTAACTGTACAAAAAGCCATATTGTATCAACAGTAATTTCAGATGTTCATCTGGTTATTAAAAAGTTTGGAATACTGCTAGAGGGAGCTGTGAAAGCACACATCCATAGTGCTTCCAAAATCAACCACTTTGTTTTCTGCTAATTTAAATTTCTCAGGCAAGTTTGGACTTTGACAGCACAGACCAGTCAAATGTATTCAATCTGTAACAGAACTTGATTTATAACCAGGAACTGCCCCCACTTTGCACATTTGGTTCTCTTTCAAAGACACTGAAGCTCATTAAGACCCCAGAGTCGGGCACAAGCCCTGCTTTTGGCAAAGGTCCCTCCCAGTCCGATTGGCCATCAGGAGCAGCAACAGCCACGGGGTGGGGGAGTGAGAGCCCCGAGCTGGGGCAGGGTTTTCTCTGTGTACACACACACATTTCATAGCTCCCACCTCTGCTCTGCAGCAGCTTGAGCTCTGCCTGGGTGTGGGCAGTGGAACCCAGCCCTGCATGATCCAACACATTGCTCAGCTCCCAGGCAAACAAGCCCTCAAAGTTCATCTGAGCATCTGTCCTGCAACATTAACCAGTGTTATTGAGCCTCCCTCACTTCAGCACAACCACATCTTTAAACAGAATTCACCACAAAACCAGGAAAGAGATGAAGGACTGGCCTGGCAGTGCAAAATGCAGCTCCTGAGGAAGCTCAGGAAAATCCTGGAGAGGTTTATTTTCCTACAGCTTCTCCCCTAGAGAAGGTGGATCTTACAACAGAGTGTTCAGATGTGAAAGAGCTTACAAGGAAGTTTGTCTTCTTTCAAGGGAAAGTATTTAAGTCACTTTTTATAATAATGGCTATAGTTTGTGATCCTTGAACAGAACCCTCAGCTGAAAAGCCATGGTAGAGCAGCAGCAGACACTAATTAATGCCACACAACTTCTTAACAGGAGCAGCAGGTGAGGTCAAGAACAGTTTTTTCCTGATGGCTATTCCAATACTGAAAGGAAAATGTTCAGTGAGATGTTCAGTGTTTTTATTTCTCACCAAATTGTACTGCTTCACTATTTGGCAAAGGTAGCCCAAAGAGATAGTATGTAAATAAATAGCACAAAGTAGTAGCAGGGGTAAAGCTCAATCATTTCCATGTTTAAACTATGGACACGATAACCACACTGAATACCCATTACCAGCCAAACTTTCCTTTTTATTTTTTTACCTCCCCCTCTCAGTGACCTAACCCATAAAAAAAACAACACGGTTAATCTCAATTGAATTGCTCAGCTTTCATCTCTATTTCTTTCATCCAGAATTCAGCCAGTATAGATTTTATATCTTTCAGAGCAGTAGTAAACATGTGAAATTGCTTCCTGGTGACTTGTTATTAACTAGATTCCAACTAAATTCATCAGGAGGCCTATTCCAACTCCAATCTAAACAATCTTGAGCAGCCCAGGGTGAATTGCTGAGACACACAATAGATCTCTGGCAGCTATAGAAATTAAACATAATCAGAATATGGATGGCAGAAACCAAAGACGCCCTCACACACAAATAAAAACATCCTTGTAAAATATGGTCAGTTTAGCACAAACGTATTCAGCCTTAATTAGGTAGAAAATCTATTTAGATGAATACAACACAAAGAATAATAATGAACTTCGGGATTACATTTTGTTACTTGGAGGGGAAAAAACAACACAAATAAATGGGAAGTAATTGGACCTTATTTAATAGTCTCAGACTATCAGCTCGAACAACTATAATCATTAAAGGCCCTGCAGTGATCTTCTACTGATAAATGTTGTTAAATCAGAATTACAATACAACAAGCATGAAGAGCAAAGCCTATTAATATGAGCAACACTAAAATAAATAGATTAATTCAGATCTTTTTTATCAGCATCCCAAGCAGTCTTTGAACCAAGCACATAGAAATGAAAGGCCTCCATGTTTCCTCTTGTTTTGGATGAGACTAAAATTTTAACATTTCCACACAGGAGACTACTGCAGGAGGACTGCAGATGAGCAGCAGTTACCCACTGCTGGATTTGTGGATGTGCTAGATGCTGGTTTGTATCTTCACAGAAAGTTCTTCTGCAAGACCAGTAGTCACATTCATAAAATAAAAATTGCAAAAGCCAGAGGATTATTATGGGCTCTGCTACCTACCTCCTTAGCTGCCCTGTCAGCAGTCCAGCCTGTCTGAAAATTCAGCCTGGGACTGGCCTCAGCAAGAGTGGTCTGTGTGGTACTGCTTTTGCAGATTCATTCAGAGCTATACAAATGAGCAGTTTTAACAACATGATGAAAGATGACAGAGTTCTGGGGTTAAAAGATAGAGCAAAATAATTTCTGACACCAAAAATTATGCACCTTAAGTTCAAAAGCTTGTCATTTTATTGGCTCCAGCAAAGATCATGAATATATGGATTAGGAAAAGACTTCAAAAAGTTTTCTAGGAAACTGCCCTCCTCCCTTACTTGAAAAGATACTCACTTGGGAGACCAAACCCTTTTTCTGTACTGTACTAAACATACTGACTGCATTTGAGCCAAACACCAGATTGTATAGTGCCCAACTTTCTTTAGCCACAGAGCAGCTTTCCTCTCATGCTGTAAGCACAGTGCTTGCAGCTGTTTGTAATTACACTGCATTTAACGATGGTCATCTTTCCACAACTCCACACTTACAATTCTGTCAGAAACAAGGACTCCCTCCACACACAGAGATCACATCCCAGCATATCCACATCCTCAGCTGACAGAACCAGATGGAGAGCACAGCATAACATTAACTTAGTCACTGCTCATAGGCGATGCCACGCAGAAAAATCAAATCACAATATACTCCTTTGTTTTAATGAACATCATTATCTTAGAGCATAAAAAAATGGAAGGCAGAGGAACAGTGATGAAAAATGGGTCCTGTCTATCTAGAAATTCTTGCTTGTGTCTTCCTCATACCTTACTACTCTAAACCAGAAAAATAAGGTAAAGTGAGCTGGAAACTTTAAATTTGCGTCTACAAATAGATACTGTGTGAATTTTATCAGATTTATCAGAGATTATGGTAATTTGTCTTCTGTAATATCAGCACTAGTCCAAAACGTGCTGTGGGGGAATATAACAGTGGTGATACTCAACAGTGGCATTATTTCCACCTAATTGGAATTAAATGGGCAGTGGAAGGATGATTGCAGGATGAGATTACTAGATTAGATTTTGGCTTTCTAAACAGCTGCTCTTTGGATTTTTTCTTGATTTTGCATCACTCGTCAACTTCCACCAAGCACTGTAATAGGGTGAAAGGTGTTTCAGTTCCAGGAACAAGGTGTCAGTGATGTCACACATTCAGTGCTGCTTTCTCTCATGGAATCAATGGGAAAATTCAATCTCTGTTTTTATATCTCAAACCTGGTCTGTAGGACAGGATTTAGTATTTTATACACTAGAGAGTTCTTTTACAAGCATATTTAATAATCTACAGCAACCTTGGTGCACATACTACTACTGTAGTGCACTGTAATTCTTTAGAAAGAAACTGTTTTGCGAATTTTCTGACTGCTGGAACACAGTTTCATTTGCAGAGACAGCACAATGATAGCTCACACATCATGCCATGTATATCTTTCAAAACATGTATTTCTCATTAGTAATTTTACTATGCCAACCATTCCAAATATCAAAGTGACACCTGACAATTATAATGCTACATGTTCACCAACATAATAATAATGCTTCAGCAGAGTGATATTTGCAAGGGTTTGAAAGGAAGAAAATCTCTACCTAAAATCTGGCGTAGGATGCATAAACTGCAGAGATGAGGGCACTGCCATTAATCAGCCTAAGGGCACTGTTGGTATTACAAATTTGAAGCTAACAGCTTCTAATCCATGGTTTGTAAGGACGGGTATATCCACATGAAGCAATGCCAAGGAGAGACATACACACACTGTGTCCCTTCAGTGATGGGGGCAGATTAAGTACTGTCATTTTGCAGGCTTTGGCCCGTTGGTTGGTGTTTTCCACATATCCAAGAGAAAAGGCTTTCAGTATCCTATTTTGTCTGATGAGCTGCTGTCTCTCAGTGACACGATGCTGCTGCGAAAGGTGCAGATTCAGCAAACGTCCACACTCCTGGTCCTTGTGCACATCTGCCGGCAGCAGATCGCCTCCCCTGGAAGCAGCCTGGAAAACCCAGGGACGCCTCAACGCCTTCGCGGAAAAGCCCCCTGTGAGAGGTTGCACATAATCCCTTTGTGAACGCCGGGATGCTTCGGGAGATGCAGCACGGGAAGGATGCCGAAACACGGCCGTCTGCCAGCTCCCCGCGCCCCCAGCCGGGCCAGCCCCGCCGCGGTGCCACAGAAATGTTTGCTCAAGCCCGAGCTGGCCGGAATACCAATGCAGCCCAGCAACGAGCTGAACGGCAAACAGGAAGGAGGGCAAAAACGCCGTGACACAAAAGGAACAAACAGCCGGAGATGAGCTTTCCCAGCAGGTACCGCATGGGAATGCCGAGCGCGGCGGGCCCGGCGCTCCCCACGCGGACGCGCTCCGGATGCCGATCGCTTCCAGGGGCAGGACCACCGCTTATTGCCAGCGGATCTCAAAGTGGTGCCCGTTCTTATTCTTTATTGGCATGAAATGATGCTAGCCGGGAAGATTTGAAGAAAGCTGATGCGAGCCGAAGCCTGCTGTAAATCCGCATATGAAAGGATGCATTTCGCAGGCGATGAAAGCAGAGAACGAGCTGTCGTCTTCACTTAGTTTAATTCCTGCGTGTCCTTTAGAGCAGCAAAAGCCTTCATCAAGCAGAAACAACGAGCGTCTCTGTCTATGGCCCAGATTCTCAGTTTATGCCCAAATAAATTTTATATTCTTCTGGAAGTAGACTTAGAATGACTGTTAAAATGGGCTATTATTGGCTCCTCGAATTGCTCAAGGAACTTTAAAAACAGCAGACTTGGGAATTTATTAGGCAACATTTTCTCTTTGCGGTGAAATCTCCAAGAGAATGAATGTCTTGGAAAGAGCAACAAGATTGTTATCATCCTTAACTCTTTGACCGAAGGCATGAGCTGGGCTGCTTCCAGTAAACAAGTGGTTCCTGTTAATGTTATAGAAGTGATTGAAAAAAGTAAAGAGTTACTTGAATTATTTTTTTCCTTTGCAGTTAGTGAATAAATGTGGACTAGTTGGCCAAAAGTCCTCACTGACACAGAATATTGCAGCAAGACAGTAGTGGTTGAAAAATCCTTGTTCATCTTATCTGCCATCAATTGTCCACAGAGAGAGGGAATGACAATTGCAGCGTTACACAACCATAAATACAAATTCCTCTGTTCTCTACAGCAAACGAGACTGTTCCCACGCATAAAGGTATTACTTCAGTGCTGGTTTTACAAACGAGGTGAAATTCTGGCAGTGCCCACCCAGAACTCAGTGGACAGGAGAAAATCTTCCATTCCTGGCGAGCCTCATCAGCCCCACAGGGATCCAGCATGTTCCAGCACAGTCCTGCTCACAAAATACACCACAGTGTCTGAACTCAGAGCAAATCTAGATGACGAGCTACAATTGCTTGCAATGTTAATTATTCTATGCAGTGTCCATATTCTAATGCCATCTACTATAAAGAACGAATACTTTTTTACCATATAATTCCATTTATGCTGTGAACTGGCTGGCAATGAAATTTCTGAAGCTCTGAACACATCTACCTTGAAAACTGTCTCCAAGTATGTTCAAAGCAACAAGCTGCTGAGCAAGGAACAAAAAACAGGATGATATTGCCTGGGGCAGAAATTTACTTTCACTGCTCTTCCAGGCATTTCGAGGGGCAGAGATGGGGAGAATGGTGAAGTAAAGAATATCCAACACCAGAAAAAAACATGCATGACCTCTCAAAAAAATAGTCTGAGCAAGGAAATGGCCTACCCATTGCACTGAGGAGTAAAACTGCAGATACACAGCTCAGTGCACAGGAAAAGGGCAGAGCCAAGAGTGCAAACTGGCACTGTCAGGAAGGCAACTATCTGACATGAAAAACATAATTGACAAGTATTTGTAAGAAATTGCTTAACATCCCCTCAACTGTCAGCCTGACATTCATTAAGTGCAAAGAAAAAGTCTTTAAAAAGCAGCATTTAATTACTCACTGAATGTTTTAATTGCTATTACAAAGCAGATGTTTTTAATTACAGATCACATTAATACAAATATGATCCGATCCTGATCATTAGGATTAACTGTAGTGATCTTATTTGCCAACAATAGTATCTTTGTATTTAAAGTAAAATGTCATTAAAAAGCCATGGGAAGTTCATCATTAATGTGCAAGCAGTGTAATCTTAATTTCCTCCTGCAGATACTGAACTGAGACCAATCATGCAAGATTTTCCAGTATGTAAAATAACTGTCACTTTTCATTACAAAGAATATGAAGCAAAAGGAACACTGAAATAACAAGGCTGAAACAATTTTCCAGATTTAGAAAAACCCATGCCACACTTCTTCTAAGGCTAAAGAGATTTTTTTCAAGGGCTAAATTTTCCCAGGAATCCTGAAATCAAGATGTAATGTTCCTTTGTTCAGAGTTCAGTTGTGGGTTGGTAAGTAAACCTGCAGCAGGCCAACTATTCAACCTACCTCTCATGCAGATGATGGCACAACCTCAAGTGTATGGCAGATATTATTTATTTAAGAAAAACTGACTGAAGATCTGTGGAATTGCCAGCAGTTAAAGATTTTAGTTCTTAATAGTACAAAAATGATCAAGCAGACTTAATGACAAAATGTACAAAGGGAAGAGTAATGCATGGCTCAGAAAAGGGAATTACAGGAGAAGAATTCCAATCTTCAATAATAACTTATGTCAAGCAAGTGCAAGCTGTGACATCAGCACACACGGATGTGAAGGCAGACAGCTTTCAGGAATGTTAATCCAAGGGCTCAGACCTCCAAGACCCTGAGCAATTTACAAAAATTGGGCAAGAAGTAAGGAAAACAAAGCAGCTTTCTAAAATGTAAGCGTAAATGTATAGGTAGCAAAAGTTTTACATATTACTCAGGACATATATAGTATAAACAATGAGAAAGAATGAGCTTGATAAATATTTAGATTATTCTCTAGAAACTATGGACAGTTTGAAGACATGAACTCTGGATTAAGTGTATTTAACACTTATTTAGCCTCAATCTCCTTCAGACTGTAATTTCTGACCCCATCTTGAACCTTGCTGCTGGGCACCCATCCTGTCAGATGCCATCCATGGCAAATACCATGTGTTTTATGTTTGTCTTTTAACCTTATCTCCCAGCTTCTGCTTTGGTGTTCAATAGTTCACCTTTTGTCTGATTGCTGCCCTTGCTTGGGTTCCAACCTTTGCAGAGCCACAAACCTGTCAGACAAGGAACAAAAAACTCATTTCTAAATAGATAAGGGAACATAAAAACAGCCATGGGTCAGGTTCTGCCTGAAGTTAGGACAGCAGGTTTTGTGAAGTGCTGCCAAGCGAGCCAGGCTTCCTCCTCTACTGCCTTGCTGGTGAAAGCACATGAAATGTCCCGAAACTTTTCAACCTTAAAGCTCTAATACAGCTTCAGGCCAGGACCAAGGGCTGCACTGTTTCTCTACCCCATCCATCCTTACCCTCTATCCACCTCAGCAAGGCTGCCTCTTGCACTGGTGGACTGGCACAGCTGTATCAACAGGGAGGCCTCAATTTGGCCTGGCTCAGGAGCCCTGACTAGGGTCAAGAAAGCCATCAGTATTTTCCAGTTCTCTGTCAGCAATGAAAGTCATCAAACAAAACTTTGAAGCCTCTCCCTAATAACCCCTGAGGTAAACATCTTGCCTTTTCTGTATCAGAGTGACACAACAACTTGGGATCAACAGTTTACTTTCTTCTTCTCTTACTATTCTTCCTCAAGTTCCAGCCAAAATGACATTTGCACAACGAGTTCAGTAGTTTAGAGCTAAAGGCTTATTGGTCAAACTGGAAAGATCGGAGTATAACTGAAAACACGGGTTTGACATTTTTAGCAGTTAACTCCCCAGGACATTGCTGCATTTCCATTGTTGTCAAAGTGCTGGAACAAGCTTCAAGATTGCCCCATGCAAAGCTGGAACAAGGATGGGCTGAGGGCTCCTAGGGTTTTCCAAATACATGAGCCCCACGCTGCAGCGTGCCCCAGAGACCCACGGGAACAACAGAGCTTCTCCCCCAGCTCCAGACACATCAAATGAATCTGCAGGTGTTGGTGCACAGGGCACAGACTGACCCAGCTGGCACAAGAGCACATTTCAGTGGTTCTGCAACCACAGCCATGACATTGTTAGTGGAGGCAAATTACATGGAAGTCACTGGAAAGGCTACAGTGTCCTAAACCAAAGTCAGTCGGGAACTCTGGTCCATTGTGGCACTGCTGAGCCAGCAAACCACAGCTACAAGGATTTGACAAGGTCTGTAATGTATTTATTACCCCCACAGCACAGCGTAGGGCAGTTCATAATGTTCAAAGGAACATGGATTTTTTCCTATTACAAATAAAATGGTTTGAGGTTATGCTCCCTGCATGGTAACACTGTCTCAATGTTTACGCTGGACATCTCTCACGTGGTTTTATTACCCAAACTCTCCCCTACATTTATGATGGTGGTCTTGGAAAGACAAGAAAGAGGCATTCAAAAATGCATGCAGACTGCGTATATTGTTTAACAGGAATATTTTCATGTGTGTAAAATGAATAGTTAACCAAGCAATTCACAGTCAGGATAAAACTACTCCAATACAAAAACTTTCTGTCTCTCTAAAATCCGGCTTATGTTATCACAGAAAACAAATAAAAATGGATTCCTTGTTCCTTTTCCAGACATTTCAATCAAATTTTTGACTCCCTGCAAGTCTCTGCCTGCCCTGCTGGAAATGACCTTCATCCAGGAGACAGGGCATGGAAGAGTGCTGAGTGTTTTCACAACTTTCTGCCTTCCTTGAATCCACCATCTCTAACATCAGCAGTCCCAAGTCTCTCTTGAATTATCACTCCTCAAACAGGCTTGTATTGACACTGCAGATCTTCCTCCTACTTTTCAAGTGCCATTAAAGTCCTTATGAAGATGCACAGAAAATGGAAATATTTATAAAACTGTGAAACTGAAATATGCTACATATGCTGAAGATTAAAGTTAAACAGCAGATGTCATTATTATGCATACTTATTATATATTTACATTTTATATATCATTTACATATTACACACTTCCTGATTTTTTTTTTTCAAATATCAACACATGTATCAAATAGCTTTTTAAACAACAGCCTGGAAAAAGCCTGCTTTGTCTTCTCTGTAACCTCATAAATTTGCAACATCTCTTACGAAGATCTGTTTTGCAACAAGTAAGCAAAGGAGTGGGTGGAAGGAAAAAGCCTTTTTTGACAGGCATCCTCTTTGCTGATCCAGTTAAAGGAAGCTGGATATTCAGACAAGTGCTTAGAATGTAAAAAAGATTCCATGTTTTGCAATGGCAATAGATAAAGCCGCTGATGTGGCACCTTCCCAGTGCTAAGAATTACAAGGTTTGTGATTGGAAGCTTTTCCTGCCCCAGTGAAATTTTCGGTGCTAAGAGAGGCAACTCCTGCTGTTTGCTCAGAAAAGGTTAAGGGAACAAAGGAAAAATCAGCACGTTTGCTTCATCTCTGACACTCACTCAGTCCGGGCTGACTCATGGCTGCTGACAAAGCCTGGGCTCCAGAGGAAGCCTAAGGCTTTTTGCTCTCATTTTTTTTAATTTCCAAGTGAGAACAGCTGTAATTATCATGTAGCTGACACTCATCCCACTAAAACTAGTATGTGCATAAAACAGCTAATGAAACAAATAAATTAGAGCTGGATGAGAGCTGGTTATGGGACCGGTTCTGTGCAGCCTGCACAGCCCAGCAGCAGCTCTGGGAGGCAACCAGTTCCCAGTGCTTTTCCAGCAGCTCACTTCCAGCAGAAGGCGTTTCCTTCAGCCACAGGGACCTGCTCTGGACAGACACAGGTCACTTCGAGGCCTGAGGGGTACCAATGTGGGAGCACAGCACTGTGTAAGCAGAACAACCATGAAGAAGTACAAATATAACTAAGCAGGGCTGACCCACAGTACTGTAACCATTCAAAAATCAATGATAATAGTCAGGTGAGATGGTTGTCCAGACCTGTAAGTAAAACAGGGGCATTTTCCATGGGAAAACTACAGCTCACCTAAAGCAAAACACGAGGCAGCAAATTCAATTCGCAGATTCAGCAAATTCAAAGGGAGAAAACAAGGATGATTTATCTCTGTGTTCTTGCTGCAGTCTGTGGCCAGCTTTCACTAAAATGCAATGTGTCTAATGCTTATACAGCATCTTCCATCCCAAACACTCCATGACACACAGCTCCACTGAAATATTGGACATTTCAGTATCAGCACAAGCAACAAGAAATTTCCACTGAAAAATTAAAACAAAGTATCTTCCTGAACTGCTTCAGAAAGCTGTGGGCAAATATCCTACATAAGCATCAAAACAGGACTCCTTTAACCAACATTCTCTTTCTAAAAAATCTAAACAAAATCTCATTTGGGCTGACAGTTCATTTTATATAAGGGAGGCTTCAGAACCAACTCACAAAGTCTATATATGAGAATGTGTGCCAATATTAAATTTAGATAAGTCATGAAGTCTTTCTGACAGAGTTCTGGCAGCTGCCAGTTTGTGTTTCACTGATTTTATAGGTCAAATAATAGACATTCTGATGTCAGACATTTGAGTACATGATCATTAAGCAATACTTTAGCAAATCCAAAAGAGCTTAGAAGCTACCCATATGGTCCACAGCTGATTTTAGCCACCAGTAAAGCAACTGTATGTTGCTATAATAAGAGATGCAACTGCTGCACTCAGATGACACCATTAATTTAGGAACTACTGAGCAGCAAGCAGACCTTGTTCTCCTGATTGTTCATCTGCAGCAAAGAATGACTTCTCAAGTGAGCCACACTGGTTACTCAATGCCAGACAAGCTGGGACCACGCAGCTTTCCAACAGTGCATGGCCATCCCTGAACCACGCTGGTCTGTCCTGGTGCCTGGAGCCACGTTGATGCCATGATGACTTTTTCCCTTTTCTTTTACATACTTTCTATGTATTCTCAGTGCCCTTAGCATGCATGCTTATAATTCCTTAAGTCTGATAACTTGACATAGTCTTGGTGTTCTGTTGGACCAAAAGACCAAACATCCTAAAGGCCTCGCAGCTGGAGGCCAGAAAACTCTACGCTATCTTAAGAAACCAAGGTCCCTCCTCTAGAATACATCCTGTAAATTGAGATTAAGCCCATCTAAAGAAGAATACTTCCAAATAGAAAAGTATCACGCTATTCATTCAAGCCTCTCATTGAGATGTCTTTGTTAGATATGCTAATTTGCAAGGTCTATAAAATTGTATATGTAATCTACCATGTGTGTGCATTTTGACATATTCCACCTCGGCAAAGTGTTGCACCATAGATCCTTATTAAATACCAAAATAAAAACCCTTTACCTTTAGCCATGTCTAACTCTTAATTTTATGACCAAGGAAAAGGCATCAACATGAAGAAACAGAAAACCAACCACACATGCACATAAAGAAGTGACAGAAGGTAGAAACATAAGAGAAAACAGGGAGATGGTGCTTGTCTCAGGGCCTCAAGAAGACGATTTCAGATGAGCCTGAAGTCTCTACAGCTGACACCCAACAAAGGGTAACTGTCACACTGTACTGCAGGTCTGTACCTCGCTGCCAGCACTGCCTGGCCCCAAAGAGCAACGGAGATCAGCCAGAGCACACACAGAACAGCTGTGTGGACAGCAAACGGGGCGCAGCCCACCTCAGCAGCTGTGGAGGGGCTGTCTGTAGCTGGCGTGTCACACGTCCAGGCTACCGCAGCCCCCGACACAGCCCCTGCTCTCTGCACACCTGAGCCAAAGCCGGCAGCTGCTGCCCACGGCTCTCCTGGGCTCCTCCCCTCAGTCAGTCCTTCCTCAGCTCCAGCCACCTGCACACCAGGTGTCCCCTCTGCCTTTGCCATTGACCTGCCCCAGAGAGCAGTGGGCACAGCAGCCACGGCCCTGCTCACCCGCACGCCTCCCAGGGAAACTGTTCCGGGAGCTGCAGCCTTCCCCAGCACCAACAGAAAACATGGGATGCCACACTGCCCATGGGTAAAGCACATGGAACTCACTGTATTTTCCCTACATGCTTAGGATGGGTTAAATAGAAAATAGTATCAAAATTAGGTATTTCCCAGGAATTATCTATATGCCTCATTAACATGATTATCTTCACGTGATAACCTCCTAGTAGCTATTACAGAAAGCATATGGACAGGAACATATTAACTTCTTGATTCCTATCTCCAACCATAACCCTTGTCCGTGGTCTTTGTTCAGATTTTCTTTTGGAAATGACAGAAATGTGAATCATTTAAGATGTGTAATCTGCTATGCAAGAAGAATGACACGAATTGAGAGATAACTGAGACAAGCCACAAAATTGTATTTACACATGGCTCTGAATTTCTGTTGCCATTTGAAGGAGCACAAGGGCTCATTTAGAGCAAACAAATGACAATATTTTGTTTTGCATCTCCTGGGTTTTTAACAAATCAGCTGTTGCAAGAATGCTTTTTAACTCCACACAGGGACTTCTTCCATGTGAAGAAGTTTCCTAATATAGAAAAAGAATTAACCGAATCAAGGACCCAAGTAGGTCCTAATACATAAAGAATTCTAACAGTTAGCCCATGAGGTATGTACCCCTTAAACAATCTCTACCTTGTTTACATAAATATATACATAAGGGATGATGGTCAAGGCTATGAAATTACCTACAAATCCATGGAGGAGATACATGTACCACATCACTGCAAATTATCCCTTAAGTAGGAGGGATGTGGGAAAACCTGGAGGAGAAAAGATTGCTCATGCTATTTCTCCTGGTTAATATCTTTGACTAAATGAAATTACAAGCTATTGTTGCTCTTAACAGAGCAATAGCCAAAAAGGCACCTTTCTGTGGTGCCAGGAGGAGCCCGACACAACCCGGGGGCTCAGCACCAGCTCAGCACCAGCATTGCAGGCTCTGCCTTTTCTAGATCCTCAGCAAACCTAGAGCTCATACACAAGCTGTAAAGACTCTTACAAGGTTTCCCTGCAACTAATTAATTGCCTTTTTCAAACAGTAAGATAAATGAGACTTACTATTTTTTCTAAATCTCACTATGATTAGCAGGAAGACATCAATAAAATTATAAGTAAAAAAAATATTTTCGTCCAGCCTTACTTTATGTGAAATAAAGACCACTAGGAAAATGAAGATGACTTTTTTTATTCTAAAGCTCTGGGATTTTCTGTATTTGCCTTTCACCCTTACTAGAAGGCCAGAAAAGACACTATGAAGTGATACATCCAATGGATAATATGCCAAGTAATGACAGGTCTATAACTCCAGTTAAAGATCTTAACTTTCATACTGACACCGTGCAGGCTATAAAATATGAATTCATTGCTGTATCCTCCAGTTAACACGTCTGCCAATTTTACCTCACCTTTTCTTTCTGATTCGTTTTAAAATACTTTGTAGTTGATATTTTGAGCAGAGAAAGACCTGAAACTGTGACCCAAGATAGAGGCAAAACTGTAACCACCACAGTGTGATAGCAAAGGAGGCAAGAGGGCACTCTGGATTTTGAGATGTTAAGTTCTGGGATGTCATTAAGTGCTGAAGTGCAAACATGTTCCGAGTTAAAAGAAACATCTTTTGGCGTTGGTGGCAAACCGAAGACCAAAAAGGTTTCCTTTGCTGCAGTATACTTTTTTGCCTCAATCGAAAAATTACCTTCACTGCTAACTTTTTAATTTATTTTTAGTACAGAAGAGGCATTCTTTCACAGATGTACCTTGGAGATTCTGCTCAGGATCCTGTTTTTTCTGCAAGAACAACGTGACAGTCACGCAGCTGCTGAAAGAGCGTCCTGTGCGCAGCTGCAGCCGTGGTGCAATCGTTACCCTGCCCACGTACCCTGCTCAGCGGGCCCTGGGCAGCCCTGCTGCCTCGGGACGGGCTCTGCACAAAAAGGGCCTGTGCAGGAGCACAGAGGTGCTTTCAGGGCCCAGCAGGGCTCCTGCAGGCAGAGCCCGGCTGCGGCCGCGGGAGCGCCCAGCTCGGCCACCTCGGCACTGACGGAGCCTTGTCGGGAGGGGAACGAGCCCCACATTCAGCCCAGCTCCAAGAATCACCAGCCCCAGAATCACCAGTTCTGTGACTGTCCCCTGGAGCTGCAAGAAAACAATCTCACCATGAGCCCTTTCAGGGGAATTCTCAGTGTAATTCTCTAAAAAGTAGCTTGTTTCCATAGAAGCCTTCAACATCCTTTGATTGCTCCTGCAATAATTCAGGAATTCAAATAACAATTCAGTAGTTCTGTTTGGAAAATAAAATAACCTACAGAAAAATACCATACACAGAAACAAACAAACAGAAGTCAAAAATCTCCACCCAAACGAGGCCTTCTCTGTCAGGGCAGATCTTCAGACAGTAAATCAAAGAATTTCTATGGCTCAGTGAAGAATTGAGTTAAAACCAGAAAAATGCTTGGATGGAGTCAATTAATTTCCTTTTCTTCCATCTTTTATAGGCAGCAATGGTGGGAGAAAGAGAAGAAAGTCTAAATTTTCCTGGTGCTGCCAGGTGGGCTGCCAGGCTCTTGCTCCACCTCACGTGGCAATGGCTCCACCTGGGAGCCCCGGGGCCCTCGGCCACCGCAGATCTGTGCCTGCTCTCCAAGGGGTGCCTTTTCTCAGTCATACACACCAAACCTTTGGGGGTACCGTGTGAAACAAAAACATCACTTTGACAGCTTGAATGGCACAGATTTAAGGCCAAATGATATTTATTAGGGAAGACTCTTGCGCATTTCATAGCTGCAGGAGCTCTCTGTACTGGAAGGGCTGGGGTGTGTCCTGGCTGAGAAAGGACCTGGCTCCGGGGCTGATGAAATCATCTCTTCCACACCCTCAGCTCATGGCAGCCCACAACTAAACAACAAGAAAAGTGATGACTGTTTAAGTGAAAACCAGAGTATTACCTTTCTAACCAGCTCCATAGGATGTCCCACATATGCAAGACGTGCATACGTGAGATTCAAACTAAATCTACTCCAATTCTAATGCAGTTTTATTTCTAAAGAGAAGTTCTGCTGGTGGACATAGTTGGTACAGCCTGAACTTAACAGTCTAAAGGAAGCAGCTCTCTGGAGTCCCTAAGGATTAGTGGAGACAAATTATAATGAGCACATCAGTGGCATAATTGCGCAGCAACCCAAGAATCAAAGAAGAGAAAGTTTCATGTTCTTTGTTGCTAACTAAAAATCTTTAAAAATAACAGTTGCAAAAAAAAATTGGCAGCCAATTACTGCACTTGGCTTGTTTCTATATGCAAGATTAGGCAATGAGAAATTTCCAGGAGCAGCTGCCAAGGCTGCTGCAAGGATGATATGTCCTCCCCTTGGCCCAAACATGGATTGGCCATGGCTGACAGCAGCAGGAGAACCTCTACAATAGCATTTATGCAATCAGTGCTTGCATGGCAGTTATTTAAATTCAGGTTCAGAAACACAAGACAGGATTATACAAGTGCAATGACATTGCAGGTGATTTTTCACCAGCTCTAAAGCAGGTTTTACAATCCTGCTGTTTATATGCATTGCTGGTGAGACAGAGAGATTAGAGTTAATTATTCACATGTGTATATTTAAAATCTACAGGTAGTATCAGTGCATCATTCCAAGGTAATTTCCAAGGGGTCTCAGGGGGACAGATAAATGCTGGAGAGCACTTACTGTCAGAGGGGACATGTGGCAGGATTTGCCCCCTGCTTCTCCAAAGCTGGGCAATTCCTCAAACCCACTTGAGCACAGGCCACTGCTGCCAGCAGCAAACCTGCCAGCAGCAAACCTGCCAGCAGCAAACCTGCCAGCTGGCCTCTTCCCTTCAGTCTCTTTTGGGCAACTTGGCTTCAGTTTCTGGAAGTACTGTGCAGAATGTGAATGTACAGGATCAATGTACATTTATAACAATGAGATCATTTATGCTACCATGGAATGTATCTGTGTCTGATGGGTTAAGCATTTGTAAAGCTAATGATCCCTTAACTGCACAATGGTACTCTGGTGCTCTCTATTCATTCCCATCAGACATTTCAGGGCTTGGTTTATGAAAGAAATTCTCTTAAGTGTACCAAACAGAAAGCCATGACAGAAAAATCCTTCCTCTTTAGTAGGAATAACAGCAACTTCCATCATGAGAAAAGTGTTTTGCCTTACCTCTGAGGTGAAAGGATTAATGTACAACTCTGATGCTACTGTGTTCTCTGTACCTACCTTCAAATTTTCTGCCCATTTTCAGCTCATCCCAGTACTATCAGTGGTAATTGAGCTCACTAACTCTCCCAACATTTTTTTTTTCTGCTTTCATGACATTTCCTGAAATATGAAGTTAAAGAAATGCTGCAAACATTTTTACTTCTAGAGAAATCAGAGATTGACAATGGAGGAAGGCAACTTAATAGTTAATAGAGTTCCACAAAGCTTTTGTGCAGAGAAATTCACAGATTTGGCTACATATATATACATTATATATATGTAGCCTGCTATGTCTATTTTCTCTTATGGGAATTCAGAACAGTATGAACGTACTGTCAGAAGCAGTAAAATAGAGTTGGTTCCATTTACTGTGATTACAGAGCTGGTGGGAAGACATCCTGATTCCCCAAGGCCTGTCTCAGTTGCTGGTTCCAACACACTGCCAGCAATCTCCTGCAGAAACCCAAGGGGTGCAGCAGGTCACACACTCACTGCAATCTCAAAATTCCCCTATTCTGAAGTCCTCTGCCTTTGTGTGAAAGCACTAACACTAGCCCAGCTCATTTACCCTGATTTAAAGAAATCTTTATGGGATTACACCACAGCATCAATATAAATGGTCACCTAACTAATGCCCAGTTCAGCTTCCTCTTGTGACTGCTGGAAAGCAGTAAATGCTTCTTGCAGAGAAACCAGACTTAATTCTCCAGCTTTTTCCATCTTACATTGATTCAACCCTTCTGATTGCAATACTTTAAGCAGCCTGTATTCTTTAGTCTCTCTTACAGTGTAAGGAGGTGTCCCAGTGTTGCCTACACTGTATAAGACCTAGCTTGTAGCTGTGTTCTGGCTCATTACCAGGTTTAAGCTCCACATGAACTGAAACAACAGCAGAATTCTGCTGGTAGATTGTGTTGGTAGTGAAGCTCAGCTGGACAGATGGGCAGTCTGGGGGAGAAATGCCCCTCTGCATGACAGCAATGGTCACACATGGTGGAGCTTATCACATTCATACTTAAAACCAGCCAGTAACACGAAACACAATCACTCACTTTCCCTAAACAGGCTGAGGTTTTGCACCACCCTGAAAAGAAATACAAGAATCAATGAAAAATATGGGAAGATTGTGTCACCACTCTGTAGCATTTAGCTTTCAGGCCTTCCCAGGTACAGACCTACTTCAGTGGATCCATTTTAATGCCATTATTGCACAGCAAAGAGTGAAAGTATCACTAAATTGAACCTATCAAGTATTGCTTTTGATAGAAAAAATGTGGTTATGTGTTTTTGAGGTCAACAGGATCACATACGATTATTTCTTCTTTCTACTTTTAATCAGGTCTACAAACTGGAAAATTATAGATAAACTGATGGGGAAAAATGGCATCTTTCTTCTCTACTTCCACATGTATATTACAGGCAGAAAGAATAAGAGAGTTGTGTAAGACCAAGCCTGTTTAATCAGTGCTTTGCTGTGGGCAGTTTCACATTTCAGTAATATCCAGCTTCACAACACTGAGCACTCGCACAGCGGCTTCCCCAAAAAGACTCAGTTGACTGCATAGGTAGTTTTTGTTCAAACCATTAATGTATCTTCAAATGAATAATCTAATAAATACACTTAGATTTTAGTTGAGTTGTTTTCCCATTGGACAAATACCTGACGTTTTTAGTGGTTTAACAGAACTGGATTTAGTGGTAAACCAGGATGAACTCCTTTGCAGTGCTATTCAAACAAAGCATCAGAACTATTAAACTGACCCTTCTAAAAATTATGGAGAACACTTCAGATAACCTCAAAGCATTGAATAAAAGAATTGCAGGTTTTTTCCAGTTTCATTGACAAGCAAATGATAATTTTTACACTTGCAAACTGGAGTAATTTTGATACACACCGAGTAATCCACTGCAGACATAAGCTCACTTCTGTTCTTTCATCAGCTCATCCATAATTTACAGTTGTTTTTCTGCAAGTTTAGTTGACTGATTTTAATTTTTTTCGTCCCAAGCACTGGGTTTAGACTCAGGAAATATGGGTTTAGGTGCAACAAAATCTTCTTTCTCTACTCTCCTAATGAGGGTAGCATCCCCTTACTTCATGGGACGTAAGCAAGAACAAACTCTCCAAGCCCCAGAGCACTGCTGGGTGGATGCCCAGAGGAAGCCTCTCCCAGCTCTGTGCCACACCTGCACTGACAGCCAAAACCTGAGCCCACGCTGCCAGTTCTGCTGGTGACACTGGAGCACAGTGGGTCTCACATGTCAGTAGAAGACATAAAAGGTTGTATCAATTACTCCACAAAAACATAGCACCAGCCAAAAGACTCACATTTCCACAGTCTGTGACTATAACCATTACTACAGCCATTACATTCCTCTGCAAGTGCTCATTTTACACTCACAAATACTCACTTTAGACTGCATGGCCTAACTTAAATCTGCATTTTCCAAGAGCATTATTCCTACTTTTCCCACATGCATTGATACTTAAAGCCAAATTTACAAAGATATTTAGGGACTTAGAAGTAATAACTGGTACTTTAGCAGGTAGCTCAACACCATCAAAGCAGGCATGGGAGTTGTACTTCTATGTCATTAAGTACTTTTCCTGTACTTTTACATGTCTGTGTATCATAATCCATTGTGAAACAGATCTAACACATATGCTTGTGCAGAAATGTTCTTTGCAAATTAAAATTCCCCACTACAGATGCACCACTGCAGAGGAGCTTTGAAGCTCAGAATAAAAATCACTGCTAAATTTAGATTAAAAGAATGTCTCTTTGGGGAATAGTGTGCAATTGTCCATATCTAACAATGTGACTGTTTTGCACGGGGGTAAAAATGACCCTTTCCTTAAAACTGGATAAACTAAACTTAGTGGCAGCAAAGATTATTGTCAAGCTTGTATCAGAGCTTCACACAGGACAAAGCCTCTGCAAGATCCCCAAAGTCTTCTCTGCAACAGAGATTGTTATTCTGGTGTTTTCCCCAAAACTGAGCAGTAAAGCCATCCCAGAAGAATGGTTATAAACCAACTTTACAAAGCAATCTGCACTTCATGGTAACTGCTCTTTATCATTTTCCAATCAACACTAGTTGGCTCCTAATTGATTTTATATTATGTCCCTTACCAGAAGTAAGAATATTGTGTTTACTAGGGCAGCACAAAGAGGGCAGGCCTATTCTTACTGCTGTATTTAATGCTGCTGCTAATCATGGAGATTAGACTGAAACAATTACAACAGCTAATTAAAGAACAATGCGGTTTTTGGCATCTTTTCTCAGACAGCACTACTGGGAATTCCTAACTCAGGCAAAGCAGGGATAATTAAAAATCGAGCTCTGGTTTCCCCTGCACTGGCAGCTGGATCACGCTGATTAAACTGCAAATAAAACACATGAAACCAACACTTTGTAGTGTATCCAATTTCACTTAAAAGGGTCTTTAAAACTGAATCATAAACAGAGAAAAAGTGCACAACAAATTATTTAGCTGAAGCTGGATACAGTCTTCACTGCAGTTGCTTCACAGCTCGCTGTCTCTGGCGTGGAGCATGGGACACTCATTACTGCAGGGCCTGGTGAGCCACTTAAATCATCCATGGCCCTTCCATGGGCAGCAGTGTTCAAAACATCACACTAGAAGCCACTGAGCACAGGCAAACACAAGCATAAAAATCTGAAAGAACCCTGTGGAAAGTGCAGAATTGCACCCAGTGACATCTCATGTCATTTCTCAAGAGTAAGACAGGGCTAAAATCTCTTCCAGTGAGACACTGGAGGGTGGATGAGTTGCTGAAGAGCAGCTGTTTGATGACAGCTACAAGGTCAAGACAGAAATGTAAGCAGAATTAAGCCTTGTCCAAGATTATCTGGTCCTCTGCTGTAGGACACCACCTACAGAAGAGCAGTCAGAGCATCCCTCTGTCCTCATGCTCAGATCTCAGCATCACCTGGGGTCAACGTGCAGTTACCCAGAGAGACTTCCACAGCTTAACTTTGTAATGATGATAATAGAAACAGTAACATTTACTCTTGGCTAGTATTTGCCTGTATACTTTTGACTCACACAAGAGCTGTAAGAACACAAACAAACCCCAAGAATACGACATGAAAGGTGATGCAAAAATACCAAATTACTTGCCTTAAGCTTGTTTGGGTGTTTAAAAATTTGCCTGAAGGTTGTTACTGTGCTCTCTGGACAAGTACTTAATGCTTTGTTAAATAACAAAGGGATCCTGTTAAAATTTTTTAACTAATGCCAAGAAATTTTGTATTCATGCAGCTCTGTGGAGAAACATCAGTATTAACTCATTTTCAGTGATCCCACTGTGTATACCTCGTATGAATTTGATGTTGGTACAGCTCAGCTACAACAAGTCTGTATACCAGCAAGAATACAGAAGCTGTGCTTCAAAAGCACAACCAATTTTAGCTTTATATATTAAGTAAATACATTTAACAGCAACAAATAATAATAAAAAGCAGGGAGGCTGCACTTGGCACCTGCAATACTTGCACTGAAGCAAAGTGCTTAAGGGGCAGCACGCTGATGCCAGCAGATGCAGAGGAAGGCATATAGCTAAGGGGAAGTTTTCTAAGACAAGGCCCTTTCAAGTTTTTGGTAAGCATTTGAGAGTTTGGGCTACAGGACAGGAAATCTGCTACAGAAAAGAATTAGAGACCAAAAGGGGAAATACACAAGTTTTCTACCTACATATGGTGCACAGATTACACAGCAGTCCTGCTTTAGCCACATGCCACGGGAACAGTTTGGAAGGCTGGCTCAGAGTTAATTAAGAATAAAATTATGCTAAAGGTCCTTGTGGAAAAAGCCCAGTTAGCACAGCAGTACTTCAGAGGAAATGCTCAGGTGCTCAAGAACCAACCAGCCTGGGCACAGAGGTGTTACAGACATTGGGCTGGCTTTTGTTAGGAAAACAGCAGCACAGTGGCAGTGGGGAGCATCTCCTGCAAGCCTCCCTTGCCCTCTGCCACCAGGGAACACGCGTGGCCACCGCAGCTGGACACTGCCCAGGCAGCTCACTGCTACCCCAGTGTCACCTCTCTGTGCAGAGGCACACAGGTACACACTGAACAATCACAGCCCTGCCTCAGCTTAGCATATGCATTTGGAGACATCTTCAAAGCTCACAGAGGATTTTCAGAACTTAAACTCTGGGGACCTCAGAGATTCCTCTGAGGTTTTACACCTGTTTCACCCAGAGTCAGCCTGAATGGCCATCTTTTACTCTCTTCATCATCTCAGACAGAGTACTTGTGCAATTCCCTCCATTTCATTAACCTTATTTACCTAAGACAAACTTCAAAAATAATTTTAGCAGCATGGACTGCCTAGAAATCCACAGCAGCAAGCAGTCAAAGACAGCATCACCCTGAAAAAGGGCTGCAAGGAGAAGTAACTGCTGAACAGGAGAGAAGAACCAAAAAGCCAAATAAAGAAACTTAGTGGCCTTGCTGGTGACTTGCAGTGTGGTCTTGAAGGTTTCCCCTCCAGCTGATCAAAGAGTGACTGATAACAACTGTGCTGATTCCTTTTTGTCCACTTTCTTGCTTAGATGCACATATGCTTTATTAAGGGACACAAGATACTCTTTATTTTAAGCTGTTTGTTACTTCCTATTACTTTTGTTAGTCTCTGGTAACATATAGAAGAAGTTTATATTGGAGAAGCAGCTTTCATATTTTTCTCTGAAATCACAAGTTTGTTCTCAATCCCTGAGATGATATCTCATGCTTAAATGAAATTTTGGCAAAGAAAAGCAAAGCACTTCACAGCTATCCTTCTCCATCTAGTACCATTATGTCTTTATATACCTGTGTAAAGGCAAGCTATGCAAATTTTCCTAAAAATAATGATGCTAGTGTAATTGTTCTTTCTAGGCTATGTTCCAAAACCAATTTTAAACCTGAAAAACCCATGAAAATAGGACAGCTGGGAAAAAATACTTTGTTTTTTACTTAATGATAAATGCTTGAAAGGATGACAGCATTTTAAGGTCATATATAACACCAGTTATGACACCACAGTAATGCATTATTCAGTGCCAGCAAAGAGTATAAATCCTTGTAATGTACATGGGTAAAATGTGGTTTAATTCTTATTATCCTCTGGCTTTGACTCAAAGTTCCTGCTGAGCATTATAATGTTTAGACGATGCAAATTCCCTGAGATGCTTTAATTAAACCTGCAATGTAAGACTTTGCCTCTGGCTACTGGTCACAGTACCTGGCACTTCCATTTCCAGAGGTAGCACTCAGCAGGCTCCACTGCCCAGCCTGAGCTCGGGCCCCCAGTGAAATGGGCAGTTCTGGTACTGCTCAGGCTGGGGCAGACATTCCATCTTTGCTACTGCATGGCTGAGGTTTATCAGAAAAATATGACAACTAGGAGACAGAGAAAATAAAGTTCCTGCTCTAAACTCGCCTTTATTAACAAAGAATTTCTCTGGGGGACTACATGGATGTTTAAGACCAGGAGTTTGTAGCACACCTGCTACTTCTCAACAGCACAGATTTCCACTATGCTCCAAACACTGGTAAGGAAAATACTTCTGGAAATTGTATTACCTGGTGACTGCAATAGTTCTCTCCTGCTCAGCAGCAGGGCAGCAGGGAGAACCCCTGAACCTCTAGGACTTCTCTGGTATGTGCATGGATAACACAGCACTGGGCTTAAGGAGTACCTTCTGCTCACCTTCTCTGAAAATATCAAAAGACATGGTTTTGTTTTGAAGTGAAAAACCACCTCAAATCTCTAAACCCTACAGCTGCCAAAAGCTTTTCCTACTCAGCTCTATGGGACTCTCGTTCACAGGCAAGGACAGCTGGATGCCTTCAAGCAGTCTGGCAAAGGCCCTTCAGCATTTTTAGGAATTTCACTCTGTCTTTGCACAGCATTTGCACTCCTGTGGTTGTGACCAGCCTTATGGATCCTTCTTGCCTACTGAATGCTGAAGCAGGCATTTTAAATGTAGTTGTTTGCATGTGTTGACTCAAAGTGCACACATCCTGGAAACTCACTGCCTTTCAGCATTACTGCCAATAAATAATTAAAAAGCCTATTAAGACAGCAAAAGCCAATTCACTGAAATTATAAGCAAATATTTTTGCATCAGGGCCCAGACTTGGGGAAACAAACAGCACCTTCAATCCAAAGCAAGTGAGCATTCCCATTGATGCAACTGCCTGGCTTGCAAGTCTTGTGTTTTACTGAGTAAGGGCTATTACTCAGCTCTGCAAATTACTTTCTCTTGTGGAAACATACAGTTATTCAAGATTTCAAAATATCTAGCAAAAACAACAGTTTCATAAGGAGAAAGACAAGTCTGATCTCAGCCTAAGTCCTATAATTTTGAATCTGGGTAGAAAAAGCAGACAGTACTGATAGAATTTAGCCTCCACTGTATTTTTCAGACATCAAAATACTTAAGTTATTCAGATACATACAATATCACAAAGGCAGACAATAATGGAAATAAGGACATCAAGAAAGTGTTCTACTTCAGGCAGCGTATTTACAAATATTACTGGAACAAAATTAACTGCCACAGAGGGAAGAGACATTAGGCACAAGGAATCTCAGTTTGAAAAACATTCAGAAAACGGGACACATCAAACTAAAAGTTAAATTCTAATTAAGAACATGAAAGCTAGGAGGAAAATCATATGCTGTCAGAGCCACAGCAGTTATATCAGGAGGTGACAAGGGAGAGAAGGAAAATCTGAAGAGGAACAGGGACACTGAGAGAAATAGTAAACAGCTAGAGAAACAATAAACCTTCTTTTGGGAGCAGAGCATCTCTGCCAGACAGCACATGGCAGCACACCTGGCCAGACAGGCAAGCCCTGCTGACCCTCTAGAGCTTGAATTTCCCCAGCTTTCAAATTCTGCATTTTCATGACCAGCTGAGATGATGGGAGCGAGGGGCAGGAGAGGGTTTGATGATTCTAATGAACATGAAAATTACCAGCTGGGACACCACTGGTCCTTGACTGACTGCAATGCCCACTCTGTCACTCAACAAATGGATGAATGCCATTTTCTGAATTATGCCAATATTTGGATTGGTGTTGGATGGAGCACACAGGCTCAGACAGCTGTTTCAGGAGAATTTTCAAGGAAATCATGCTTTTGAAAATACACAACCTAATCCTGGAGTTGAATGGATTAGCTCAAGATGTAGGACTGTCTACTGTGGAAAGTCATTTAAGCTAAAACAGAGCAAGAATTCACCTTGGACCAACAATTCTTGATTAACTTCCTTTGCTGGCAAGCCTAGTGTAAACTAGGCACTATGCCAAAGCCTCCCAATCCACTCTGGAGCAAATGCAATTTCAAATGATTCTCTCATATTTTAACAGCAGGGACTTCAGGGTGAATTTTCAGGTAATGGTCAGAAATGGCACAGACCTATGGATCAGTCATGATACTGGCACTTTGTGTAAGAGTAAATCAAAACAGGTTTTTACTAACTTCCTTCACTTCACAGTAAACAGCTCCCAAACCAGTGTGTGCATCATGGTGTATGGTCTGCAAGGAAAAACTGTTACTTCTAAGCTGGAACCACAATTTACTAAAACCATCAATGTTTAGTACAAGCTGGAACAGTGAGAAATTTCTATTAAATATATTTTTAAATATAGCACATACCCAGGCACAATCTCTAAATGTCTTTAACATGAATGAGATCTGCACACCCCTGGATTCACAGGCACCACCCTGGCTCCACCAACTCTGCAGAAGCTACTCTGCATTTTGCTGTGACTTGAGGCATCCTACAGGCAATGGACACCACCTGGATTTCCACCCTCTGGCACCACAAGAAACAGATACGTGCCAGAAACCTGTCTGCTGTGGAGATGGAAGCCAGTCACTTCATCTAATCTGCAGGCTACTCACACATATCTTCTGTAGACAGCTCCTCGTGGTCACTACTGCTGAGTATGAACCCCAACAAGAGTTTCATTTGAGTTTTAGCTTCTCTGAAGCTTTTGGGCTTTCCAAGTCCATCAGTTTGCCTCCAGCCAGCTGGAGCCATGCTGGGATTCGCAGCCTTCCTGCAGGAAAGCCAGAGGAGCTCTGCCCAGTAAACATGCACCCACTGAAACCACACACAGCTCCCCAGCTGCAACTGGGACAGCTCCTCCTGCACAGCACAACCTGCATCTGTCAGGGACCTTTTAAATAAAAATGCTGAGCTAGATAATTTCCTTATGAATGGCCAAGGTTTACGTGTGCCAAATCTCCCACACAAACACCAATTCACCGACAGGAGCAGCGCTGGCACATCACCAGCACTTTCTGTGCCAGGCTACCCAACTGCCACTGGACCAGGAGAGCCAGAAAGGGACTCCTGCACAGGGTGACACAAGAAATCTGGAGCAAGGACCCATGCATGCTTAAACTTAGGCTCCACATCAGAATTTAAACACCAGATAAAAAACATCAACAGTTTTATGTGTGTCAGTTTTGAAAGGCTGGGCTATAAAGAACACAAAGCTATTCAACAAGAGAAAAAAAAAGAACGTGAAGAATATGTCCATTTGATGCCTAAAATGAAAAGGTAATGAGCCCCATTTACACAACATCTGTGTTTGCACAGGCAAAGGAACAGCCAGCACACCTTGAGAAAAGGTTACTGTGAGGCTGACTTGGTGCCTCATTTGTTATTTAAACTGTCTTTTGCTTTTTTGCCCTTAAAAAACCAACAAACCAGCTATTAGTCAGGACTAACTTTTTGACCTCTGTAAGACACTACGTTCAGCCAGCAAGTGCCGTGATAACAGTGCCAACACGAGTTCAAAGCTGAGCTGCCAGAACGGTGCTCTGTGAGCAGCGATCAAACGCCGCTTGTTTCCTGCTTACTAAGAAACCAAACACTGTTGAAGACCACAACCAAATTAGCATCTAGATAATTTGTAAATAATTAACTTAGCGTCATTTTATAGGCACTAAGTGCTTGCTCTTCTAATATCATGATTTAATTATCAGCATTTATTAAAAATATTTTGTTTGCTGTACATAAATGCAAACATTAGAAGACAGTCAAAAGCAATTAATTAGAAATGTAGGTAACATTTACTGCATAGGATAAAGCACAATTAAATGCTAAAAGACACAGGAACAAAGAAATAATAATAATTCTTTCTGGTTCCTGTGAAGTCATGGAATAACATGTACAATAAATTGTATTAGGCATAAGCGGCAAGATGAAAACTCTTTCAGGTTTACAATTGTTTTATAGCTGACTTTCTATGCACAGTGAGGAGCTCATCAAACCTGTGTGTAGTAAAACCTTTCTTGGAAGCTCCACTTCAAGTTTGGCCTTACAAATTATTAATCCATTACCAATGGCAGCCCCCAGCACTTGCTACCTAACAGAAGCCAGCACCACAGGCAACCCAGCCATGATTTCAATCTTAAAACTGCTGATTTTTTCCTCCAGTTTAGCACATGCGAAGTAGAGAAACAGTCCTGCAACAAGGGGCAGGGAACTGCCTTGTCCTGCAAGGGACAGCATGGCTGGCACTCTCCAAAGTCTGAGTGCCACTTGTGGGGCACAGGGTAGCATGGCCAGGCCACCCTGGGATGCGGGCACAGAGGGGTTGTGCCAACCCAGCCTAAGGAGAGGGTTCCTCTGGGGCTCCCACCTCTCAGGCAAGAGCTCCCCACCAGAGAAAATTCCACCCCTTTCACAACCAGAAGCAGCTGACAGGGTGGTGTGTTTGGTTCTGCTTTGAGGATATAAGCAATGCTTTGGGGTGACGGGCTGTGAGTGCCAAACACCAGGCAGCACACTCTGCCTCTGCCCCAGGGTTGTGCTGGTGTGAGGGGCAGAACTCTCACAACCTCCGTATTGTTGTTGCATGACAGATTTTGCTAATCCTGTTCTGAGGCTGACAGCTCTCTACACACACACACAATGCACTGAGCTCAGGCAGTAATGCAGGCTCTGGCTGGAGCTTTGAAATGCAAGCCTCAAACTCAGATTCTCTGTCCATTACTGGACACAGCTTCCAAATGCTCCCTCCTCATACAGCCTTATCAATGCATGCCTTGCTGTGGCTGGAAATACAACTGAGAGGAGTGCAAGGCTGCCAGTGTGGCTGGATGGGATGGTTCACAGCCAGGGCTGTCCCTGGCATCACAACTAGGATGCCACAAAAAGGTGCTGAAGGGGAAGGAGAGTAGCTGGTGCATGTGGGACATGCCATTTCCATGGCAAAAGTCACCTGTTTGGCCTGGGCCTGCTCAAGATTTTCAGTCATGGAAAGGACGCTGAACCACACATTTCCCACCAGTACTAACAAGGGGCCATACCAGCAAGTCACAATTTTGGTTTCTTTTTCCTGAAGAGGAAATACAGGGAATATTTCAAGTAACCCAAGATTATTAGCTTCCTTCCTTAATTTCCCATGGAAACGTGCCTTCAGACAAATTTTATCACTTCCACAAATGTCCATCTAGCAGCTTTGGGAGTGACAACTGACACATTGCCCACTGCCTCAGCATTGTCATCAACTGTGGCAATAAACACTGTTGGTAAGGCAAGACAATCAAACATTTCTGTCTTTTCCTTTTAAATCTGGCTTTGGCTTCAGCACTACAGCCCATCCAGCTGCAGTTATTTTCCCCATCAGAAGCCAGAATACAGGAGAGGGTAACACAGAGCTCCATATCTCCATGGCATTTACCAGCTACTGATACACTTTCACTGCCAGCCTAGAGCCCAGTTAATTCCCCACCCAGTGATACTGGGGAGCTCTGACAGTGAGCCAAACTCCAGGGCCTGCACAGCCACGTCAGCAGGGCTGTAAAACAAGGCAGTCAGAGGAGGAGGAAGGTGAATGTGAAAAATGCCCGTGTGATCTGTGCAGCAGCCCAGGCAGGCGAGCAAAACAATCTCCCGTGTAACTCATCCCACTTCTGAGCATTGGGAACAACAGCTCCAGGAGAAGGTTCTCCCTGTGCTGGGGGCTCCAGGACTCAAGGGAGAGGCACTTACACAAACAGACACCATTCTCAGTGTGTTACACAAAAGTGGGCACAGCCACTTCAAAGCTGCCCTGGCTACAAAATTATTGTAACTCAATCTGGAAACTGCTGCACGTAAAACACAGCTGTGCACGTCTATATTTATCCAATTATTATCTGATTGGTCGTAAGAAATTCTTGGTGCATTTTTATTTCTGTGCTTCTCCATCCCAGTAATGCAATCAACACTTTGAATCACTTTGCTATACAAAAGCTATTTATGCCACTGAGGTCTATACCCAACATAACCTGAGGAAAATTGCAGGAGTGTGTGGGGGGGAAAAAAGCAACATCACAAAAGCCTTTTCAGTGGTGTTCAGCAGTAACTATTACAGAAGATGAAGTAAAACACAGACAGATCCCATGTTTCAGTATCATTTCAGACCAACCCCAAAGTAAAATGCATCCCAGACACTTTCTGAGAAATGCTGTGCAGAGAACACCCCACAGAGGGTAACGTGACCCAGGTCACCTGCACACAGCTTTTTGTCCTGCCTGCTGCACAACCCTCACCTGGCAAGTCAACTCACATTTTCCTCACTGGGTGCCTGCAATTCAGCATGCTCTGCAATGTTAGCAAAGGAGGTGGTGAATGGGGACCCACCCAGCCCATGACTGCAAAACAACAGGTGAGTTCCTCCTGTTTTGATCTTCTGACAGCAAGTGACACACAGGAAAAAGGAAGCAGCACTAAAATCCCTTACAGCCCTCACTTCAACATCACAACGGTCACAAATACATAGTGTATTTGCAATCAGTGAGATATGAAGGACTTCTTTATTCCTAGATATATTTATCAGAACAACTTGTACATTTATTTCACTTAAAGAAGTGAAACAGCTACTCAAGCATTCAATTAGTCTCCAAATATTTTTGTTAGTACAATTGTCTATTTCTTCTGAGAAAAGATGTGCCTTAGAGCTTTATTTAAGCAACCAGCCAGACCTCATGCAATCAAATATTAATATTTTATGCTTTATCTCCACTACCATTACTCTGAAAAAAAATCAAGATTTTTCCTGTTCTGTGATGTCATTTGAAGTTCAGAGTGCAACCACATAGAACAGCTTTACAGTACAGCAGAAACAGAATCAGAATGACCATTTGGTTTTGAGAGCAATTGATTATAATGAACATAATTTAGATACCTTATAATTTGTATATCTTCCCTTTTGCCAGTTTGCCCTATACAATAAAAACAGGCAAGCACAGAACTCAATTTTCTTTCCTTCACCAAACTTGGCTATTGTTGCTAAGTATTTTGAATGCAGTACAATTTAAAAGGGTACTGCTGGGAAATATCAGAATTGCCTTAATTTTTGAAAATCATAGCTTGGAAGCATAAGGCTTTGGTAGGTGCACTGTTAAAAATATTAATAATTAAAGACAACTGTATAAGAACACCCCATGTTCTTGAAGCTTCATCACGCTTGAATGGACTTAGGGACTATTAGGAACTTGCCCTTTTATAGAAAAGACAAGTGTGTTTTATCAAACAAGCATATGGAAGGGACAGACAAGCCACTGGACAGCTCAGAATACTTCTGGGAACAAAAAGAAATCCAACCCAGAGCTGACATCCAGAGAATACAAGCTGTATTTCAGGCTTAATTAAATGAGGGTAAGGATGCTTAGCAAGCTGTGGTTGCAGAGTTCAGGTAAGAGCTGGAAATACCCTCCTGCCCATCACAGAAGTTCCCTTCTGCATGTGCTGGCTCTGGGAAGTTTGCCCAGGCTGCAGCTCTCACAGGGATTTCATTCTCAGCGCTGTCCATGGGACAGCTTTTACAAGCACCAAGCAGACTGAAAATGTGCTGAAAATATCAAACACCCTGCAAAGACCAAGAGAAAGGAATTATTCTACAGCACCCAGGTCACTGTGAGCTGACAGGTGGGGTTTTTTCTTACATAAATTAGAAAGCCTTATGTAAGCCTTATTTTTTTTTTAAACTTGATTTTTAAAGGAGTTTTCATGTAAAATTCCAGCTTCCCAGCATTGGAAGAAGGTTTCCAACACACAGTGTGTAGCCTTTTCATGCAACAGACTATTGCAAAGAATTCCACTGGCCCTCAATGCCAGACTTCTCCGTTTGTTCACAGCATGCAAGTTCAAAGCCATTAAGTTCAACATTAAGTTCTTCCTTTCTGTGTCCGTGGCTGAATCCCACACAAGGATTGTAGGTAACAAAAGTTACACAGTGTGTGTAAGAGAAGATAAAACCTCCCAAAATACTGCACGAGATCGTACCTCAGTATCTTCAATGCCAATAACACCCAGTGAATGCTGCAGGCTATTTCCCACCCGTATCCAAAAGGGACCCACTTAGCAGATACATTTGAAGATGCATTCTCCTAATAATACCTGAACTCTTTTCTGTGCAATTTAACAATGGGGACATTTCTAGCCACTGTGTTTCTGGGCTTATCTTTGCCAAAATCAGTGTATCTGATTATTAGCAACAGCAGCTCAGCAATTTGATTGCAGTGGATGCTTCCATGGGGACTGCTTTATGAAGATTTCAGAGGGAAACTCATGAATTCTACTTGTATTCTCATGCTCCTCAGCAGGAAGGAAAACATGCTGTTTCCTCTTCACTTTGACAGCTGAGTGCAAAATCCTCAATTACCATCTGCACAGTCACCACAAGAAGGTGCAGAATTTTCCCCAGTGGCCATGTCCCCTTAGACAGGTCAGCTCTTTACCTGCCTTGGCACATCATAGATTGGAATGGATCCCTCCTCACCCCCCAAACTAATGCTTTAGGAGAAAAACATTTATCTGCATTCTGAAAAGCAATTACCCTGAAAGTTTCCTTTATCTTCACACCAGGATTTTACGAAAGACTCCATGCTTGAGGTGTCACCAGTCACAATTATCTCGTCACAAAAACTGAGACATTCTTTTTCTACAGGCTCCAAGCTTCCCCGATTCGTGGGGTTTTTTCACTAATATTTACTAAAACTGAAAAAATCCCCAGGTTTCTAACACGTGAGGTAACAATAAAACTCCAAGTCATTCCAAGAGAGACAAAACCAACCACTTCCCACCAGACACATTTGCCTGCTGCAGGCTCAGCCCAGCACCCCTCTGAGAGCAGCTCTCGGGGCAGGCACTGAGCACAGCCAGGCTGAGGCCAACACAGGGCAAGGTTCACCTCACACAGGGGAGGGCAGAGGTAAAAACTGCCACTGCTGCACTGATTACTCAGTCCCTCTGTTGCACAGAGCCCTTCCCCTCTGCCAGGTACAATATTCCATGCTCCTGTCCCAGTCAGCCTTGGAGGGCTCCACAGCATCCCATCACACAGCTTGTAACAGGCACCAAGCCACAGCTTTGGAAGGAGAACAACAATCATCTCTGTATCCTAAAGAAAATAACAAACTCCATTGCTCAGAGGGAATGAAAAACTGGGCCAAAATTTATCTCTGGGCTAACTGCTGCTAAAGCTGTCCCATTTGGCTCCTGCTATTTTTGTGAAATGGAGGATGGGAAGTGCAAAATGGAAACAGCCACAATCTCATTAATGGAGATAACTTCTGAAATGATGAGAAAAGGAGTCACAAACAGTCACAGCTGCTTCAGATGTAATGTATAAACATGTAAGCTGCTGAAAACAGGTTTCATTCTCTTTTTGTTTGCTTCATCCCGGAGTTTGCTCAGCTTCTGTTTGTGTGATAGTGCAGGCAAACACACCTGAACCCTCCAAAAGAATCCTGATGTGACCTTATCAAACACCTCAAGGATGCTCAGGGGTGTCTGGTTTTGGCATTAGCCCACAGTGAGATTTAGAGAGAGAAAACGGGAGGCTTGTTTTTAAAATGTTTCTTTTTTTCCAGTTAAGACCAAGTTCCTGGGTTTTACCCTAGTTGAGAATCATCTGCAACACACTGCAAATGAATTTGCCCCATCCCACTCCCTTGAACAGAAGTGATTAGGTGGTTGTTAATCTGCTGCACCAAAGTTATAAATTACATCAATCATGCTTTTTACACACCATTTAACACAAGAAAAGCTGAAGAATAGTTGTTTGTGAGCTATATAATCACACTTGGGGGAAGGAAAACCAAACCAGGAAGAACAGGAGCTTATCTGACTGTGTCAAGTTGTGACACAGTGAACCAGCACAGGTAGGTATAAGTGAATCCCACGGATCTCCAGTATACTGCTATTTGATTAGCACAAGTAGTGTGATTTGGCAGGTCCAATTTGAACAAACTGCTTTGATAAGCCTCTAAAAGAGAGAACAAGAGGGAATTGTGCATCTTTTCCTTAGAAAAATATCAGGGAGAACACTTGCTTAGCTCTCAAGTCAATACTTTCCTCTGTTCATTAGCATACAAACCAAACTGTACGTGGGAGTTCAAAGAGATCTGCTGAAGCTGAGCATGTTAGAAGAGCACCCACTCTCTCTTCAGAAGGTCACTTGCAGCCATACCTGTGAAATTTTCAATAGCTGTATGGCTGATTGAAAGACCAGGGAAAGGAGGGGAAATGATATGAAAAATCCATGAGAAGGCCTCCAGAACACAGCATGGGTTTGAAATGTCAACATTCAAAATACCAACCAAACCAAGGCAAGACAGGAAACCAGAAGGCAGTGGAGAAGAACTCTCAAATGAGCTGATTCATGCCAAGATTGTGCAGGAAATCACCCAGCAGAAAAGCTGCTCACCAGTCCACTCAAGTGAATGCTCCCACCTGACCCCAAAGAAAAAGGAGGAGAATAAAGCACGCAGGAAACTTCTGCAAATTTGGAGATTCTTTACTCACCATAGGAGCTAACACCCTGTTCACGTCTGTAAAAGGTTAAAGCTGCTGGCCAGCTTATAACTTATAACTTATTTCTTNGTCTGTAAAAGGTTAAAGCTGCTGATGTTATTCTTCTCAAAGTGCTTTTTCACAGCAGAGAAAACAGAGACACTTGCAGCTAAGACTGCTAATTTCTCAGTCAGGATATAAACCATCAACTTCCACTGTTAATCTGAATGCTTTTGACCACTTCAGGTAAAGAGAAATGCATCCCTAGAAACCAAAGTTGCACCCTGACCTTCAGCTGAGAAGGTCCTCCAGGTGGACTTCCACCTCTCACAGAGAGACAGTCTGCTCCCTCCCCACTCCAGGAGACCTTCTGGTCTCAGCTCCTGCGTGTGAGCAGCCCCCAGCCTACAACACTTTGGGATGTAAGTGCATTGCCTATAAGAAGTTTTGACTCTCCTCATCTATTTCAACATCAGAAGAAATCAGCTTTCTACAGAAAATGGATTCAGAAGCAGATGTGGCTTTCAGTAACACTGAAAGAAATACCAATACGTAAGAGGATACACTTAATTTCTACCTTTATTATTCATTAAACAATGTATCTGTGCCTTCCCTGACCCAAACAATATTAAGGTCTTGTGAAAATACAGAAACTTTGGGACTGGCAGTCTTGCTGAGAGTCTTAGCAAGGAGGTAATGGGCCAGAAGAGGGAATGCCATGCAGGTCAGAGAGGATGCAGACTGGCAGGGCAGGATAAGGAGGAGGTTTGTTGGGGCTGAAGGCACCCCCTCAGCTGTAATTTGTATCAGCTGGAGCTGATGATCTTGTCACCTCCCTCCCAAACAAAGAAAAGTTCTGCTCATACTCTCATGTGCATTCTCCCCTAGCACCTTCACTGACACAAACTCATATTCTTACACTATTTTAAGTCAGTAATCTAAAAAACTAAAAAAAGTAAGTCTTAACATTATTGCTGCATATTTCTAGTTCTACATCATGCACAGATCAGTACTTTATTACATACACTGTGTTTTGATACCACTTTATAATGCCACTGTGTTTAACAAACTCTGTGATCCTTCCTTGTCAGTTTTGACTCACAAGCACTTGGCTCTGAAGTGAGGTCCATAAAATAGATGTAGCAGGCTTGTTGAAACAAATAACAAAACAGTCAAAGCTTTCCCCAGAGAAAGGCCAGCAGAAGACAAAGGTAGAAATATTTATGCAGTCACTCAGGGGCATTGGAAATGTGTTCTGAATAAACACTCATCTTCAGTATGCAAGTTCCATAGCCCTTGCTGTCTCCCAAAGATCAGCGAGAATGGAAATCAATGATGCTGCCTTGTTAGAAAACACAAATCAAAGCATCAGTGACTTTGTAAAATCCCTTCTGTCACTTTGACCTTCTGGTTCCAGGCAGCTCCACAGATTCATTACTGTTCATTGTAATGTCTAAAGAAAAATCAGCAGCACAACTGTTTGAGAGTAACATCAGCAGCAGGAATTGGAAAAAGGCTGGGAAGCAGAATACACAAAAAGAAATGAGAACACCATGAAAGGATGCTCACTCTGCCTTGAGGACTGTGTCCCCTCTCCCAACACATACAAGTCAATTCTGCTGTTGTCCAGCTTCACGCCAGGTCCCTCCTCGCCATCTGCACCTGTTTCCTGTCAGCAATCTGCTTCTCTCCTTGCCCAGCCAGTCATGTCAGGAGCTACTGCTACACCTGCACCCTCTCCAGGGACACCAACAGGGGTGAACAGCACAAATACGGTGGGCAACACCAGCCCAGCCCTCTTTCAGAGAATCTCTTGTCAGAAAGAAGTGGGATGGGGGATAGTACTAACCTGAGTCTCCAAGCTGCTGTAGGGACTAGGAGGTTCAATCTACAAAGAGAGCAGACAGAAACAGCCATTACTCTGGAATAGTGGAAAAGAAGGTGTTCTGAGCTGTTACTGGTCTGAAGTAGTGATATCAAACACACCCAGTTGAACAAGGATGGTAGGACTATTTCCTTATTTTCTTTTAAGATTTACCACTTTTCCAGAAATCTGGAAATCACACAGAACTTACAGAGTCTCTACAATGTTTGGATGAGCAAACAATGTTGCAGTAATAGGAGTATGCCAGAGGGCCATGTGCAGGCCCTCACATCTTTGATTTGATGCTCTTTTACAATTCTTAGATCACAGCTGACTGGTTTTAGGTCAGACTAATATTTGACTGGTGCTCCTGTAATTTCAAGGCATTAAGACCTTTTCAGAAAGTTGATCATGACTTGATGGTGAAAGGGTTGGCCACATCTTTGGCAAAATTTTTCTTTTCAACAGCTGCAGTTAGCTGGGGTTATTTTGTTTTCCATTAAATTTCTTCCTAATGAATGCTTCTCTCTAGTTCTGCACATTATAATGCAAGTGCACTGTGCATTTTCTGCAGTCTGGCATCTTCTTTGGTGTCAAAATCTGAACTCTTAGCTTAGCTTGGCCAGAGGATTCAAACCTCATTAAAGAACTAAACACAAAAGCACAAAATCATCTATTTAGCCTGTTAATTAAAAGGTTAGCAAGAGATAACATCCCTGTAGGAAACTCCATCATTAGTGTTCTGGGATTAGCACTCAAGCAAAATCTTTAAAAGCACATCTTTTCAAGTATAAGGACCATTTAAAACCTCAGTCCTGCTGGTCCAGGTGTTACTCTGCAAGGTCTTGCTCTCCACATCCTGTTTCATTGGGAAGCCTAACAGAGCAGAGCCAGGTCATTGGTGCTCTCTCTTAAATCCATCACATCTGTCTCCATCAGACACCTTCAGTTTAGAAAATTCTTGGCTATCAGATTATCGGGCTCCTGAGACTAATTTTGAGTTTTGAGCCATTGTGATTCTCACTTTGGTTAAATCACAGAACAGAAAGAAAAAAGAGTGGGCTTCCTCCAAGAAACGATATATTCCTTTTACTCTTAATTATGCCTATAAAGCAGCTCTTGTTTTAACAATCACCATAAATATACTAATGAAGAAACAAGCTATCAACCCAGGGAAAAAAAAGGTGAAGGAGGAAATTGGCCTTGAAAGCCTTGGCACACCTTTCCTCCACTCAGCAAGTCACGGGTCAGGCAGCACAGTGTGCACAGGTGAAAAAGCCCATGATTACCTCTGTCACACAGCTAACTAAGAACAGGCTGATGAAAGGCTACATTTAACACCAGGGTACCATTATGACACAGATGTAGTAGATATCATCTGACAACTGGCCAAATGACACCAACACTTGAAGGAAACTGAGAAATCTCAATGAAATCCAAATATCATGTCATCAGCTAAGCCAGAGGAGGAAAAAAATCATCTGAAGGTGAGAGATGAGGCGAGAGGACTCTTGTCCTTGGACTGCCTTACTCTAAAACAAATGATGGCAACACTCACAGCTCTTCTCATACAAACTTAGCTGGAATAAACTCCTCCATTTTGCAGCTGGGCTCTTAAGCAATGCTAGTTTGGTCAACACTGTCCTCCATTGTCCCACTCACATTTATGTCATAGCTGGAGGATCACAACACCAGCAGGTGTGTGGGGCAGATAGAATACAAAGTGTGTTTAAGTACAAAAAGCAAAATACTACTGTAACAAAGAACAGCTCAGCTGCACAGGCTCCCCTTTGGGAGATCATCTGGATTTTCTCAGCCGGTGCCAATTTGACTACAGACAAAAGCTTTTTCAACATGCACTGTTCACTTCCAAATGACAATGTTTCCGTAAGAGGAAGTAGCTACTGTATGTATAAAACATCCTGAAAGATCAGGGGATTCCTGTGATAGATAAGGCTTCAGACTACTTAAAAGCTAGACAAACTCAGTCCAGTATTTCCTGAATAGAACGGATTTCTTATGTTAATTACTGATTTCCAAAGCTTCCTGGACCAATGAAAGCTGTAAATACAAACCAGGTTTTGAATGGCATTATTTCACCATGCATCAGCGTGGGCCTGTGATCTACAGTTTTTCCTGTTCATTTTCCCCCTCATTTTGGCTGTGCTAAGTTGTATTCCCTTGTGCAGCCACCATTGTGCAGCATTGCAAGGGGGGCTGTCTTGCCCCATCATTAGAACACATAACACCCAAACGTCACATTCACTTACAAATTATCTGAGAAAAAAGCAAAGCTTGGCTTTTATGGGCAAAAGGATGAACAATCCAGGTTAACTCCTTCCCCAGCTCACACTTTTTTGCACAATTGCTAAAGATGGTGACAGGGAAGAACCCAAACCTTTCTCCCAACTGCAGTTCACACAGTACAAGATTGCTGCCTCTCAGCCTGCACTCCACTGACAGTGAAACAAAGAGATGTGGCTGGGTTGTCTCTGGATGCCACCTCTGCCTTGCACGGAGGTGTTTTCTTTCACTCTGTTCCCAACTGCCCACTCCACTTTCCTGCTTCACTCACACAGCTACAGGTACCACACTCAGGACAGCTCGTGGAGCCAACCTGAGGGTTCCCAAAACACAACTGCAGAGAATACATCCCAATTCTCCTCTTTAAGCAAGGCAATAAGGAAGCTGAGGAAGGTGAAGAAGGTGGGAGGACATAAATATGGTCAAATTTGATTTACAACAGCAAAAAATAGTTTTAAAATTCAAGCTCAAAGTCAGAAAGACTTTCACTCACTGCAGGAAGAGGCATGTTTGTAAAATCATCTGCCTATCAGTAGTGCCAAATAAATGTCGTATTTTGGTAAATCCCAGAGCTCTCCTCCAGCTCCTGTCCATGGCCTGATGCATGGTTATGGATGAAAATGTGCACAGGAATAGCCCACATGTGAGGGATGAGGGTACACACCTTTTTTTTAAAGGTACAACCTCTGTGCTTTGTCCAACCGGCCTGCCCTCGTTATTTATTAGTTGCTAATGAAAGGTAAGAGAGCAAATGATCACACAGAAACACTCTGGAAAAACAGCAGAATAACTGGCACCATTCCAAGCAAACTTTTGGTTGGTCTATGTATGTTCCACTTGAATTCTAGCAGGTTTCAGCAGCCTGACACAGAACCACAAGAGTTGTGATAACTAAACCCCAGGGATGTCAGCAATCATCCCATTTGAAATTTGAGACTGCCATTTTTCAAGTGCTATGAATCATTAATCTCTAGTGCTTGTGATCAAATGAAATCTGTAGTGGGATTGGAGTGTAAACATGATGACAGTGCTGTATAAACAGCCTGACACATTGATCACCTTTAAAGACTGATCAGGGTAAGACTCTTCACTATTGAAAGCTGATGCTGAGATCAGCAGCTCTGCTCTGGGGTTTGGCCGTTGTGTTTTTCATAATGGGTTAATGTCTCACTCTCATAAAGGAAATAGATATGTTTCCAAACACTTTGCAACCTTCCCAAAACAAAACTAAAGGATAGGAAGGATTGGAGGAACTGAGAATAAGCCAAGTATTCCAAAGTCACATGGGAAATGAGAGAAACCTGCAGAGCCTAGGACCTTGACCACAAGACATGCCTCTGCCCCACGCCACAAAAGGTGTTTTTCCAGCAGTTTCAAGAGACACCAGATTTGACTATGGTAACCCCATCTTTGCTTCAATCTAATCACACATGACCTCAGCCTGACTGCAGGAAAGCCCAGGGCTTAGACTCCAAGTGCTGTTGACTGCACTGGAATTGTTCCTGCAGACAGACCTCCTGCTCACTGCCCCTCCCATCAGTTCTGGACTGCACACCTTTAGTTCACCATGCAGCTCTGTTCAGCTTTGGTGAGTGGGGCAGGAACTTCAAAAGAGCAATTTTCACCCATTTCCAGTCACTTCTCTCCATCCCTGGAGGCAGCACAGATCTGTGTGTGGCTTAGCACAAGGCAGTGGCCCCCAGCAGCAGTGCCAGTCACAGGTGCCCTCACCCCAGAACCTCAGCACTTGCACTGCAGCAGGTTTTCCAGGTTTTGTGCAGCTGGAACCTGAGACACACAGGGGGACTGGCTTGTAAAGTTCTTTTTTAGTTTTATTGATTTGTTCTATGTCACTTTACAGCTGAATCAGTTCTTTCAGGCAGCTCATGCCACTAGGCAAAGAGAGCTGTGCTGGTGCAGCAGAGAGGTGGCCAGCAAAGCCAGGAGCAGGAGGATACAGAGGAAGAACCAGCAGTGAGGACAGGGTAAGAAGGCAAGCAGCAGTAACAAATGCCAGCACCACCACCCAACACTTCTTCCCACGAAACCACAGGTGCAGACAAAGATACAAAATAATCACCTGAAAGTGACATTTCACATGTCCTCTCCACCTGCTCTGCTGCCTGCAAGGCAGGACCAGGTAACAGCAGCTCGCTGTGTGGGCAGGGCTGTTTGTACAATTTGCAGTTGAGGGTTACAGCTACCCCAGGACACTGTCGCTTTGTCTCTTCTGCTGACTCATTTTATGACCCAGAGGTTTGTTAGCCTGCCAGCCTGTGGTTTTTATCCTACACTCGAATGAGGCTCAAAACCTTTGTTATACTCACAGAAACGAAAAGTAAAACAAAACAACAGGATTTGGAGGGACTGCCTGGACTGCCACTTCCCCGTGTTTCTGCCACCTCTCCACCAGTGAGGGGAACACAAGTCAGGTATGCTCCCACACATCCTAAGGATGCTGGTGACACGAGTGCCCTGGAGGAGCAGCCAGGGCACCAAGGGATGGAGTTTCCCTGCAGACATGTCCCTGCAGTGAAACCCAGCCTCTAATGACAGGAAGACTTCAGTAACCTTCATTGTAACCCTTAGCTACAAGTCACATTAACACCAACTATCTCACACACTGACTTATTTGGGGAAGAATGATTTCCCAGCAGTGCCAGTCCTGCCAGCTGGGGCAGGAGCTGCTGGGCAAGGTGCAGGAAATTCTGAAGTCACCCAGAAAATGGTCTTGCAGACCTGACTTTCATCACATTGCCCACCATCAGAAGCTGCATCAACGTCTGCGAAGACTGAGCATTTCCAGGTCTGAGTGGCAGTGCAGTGACAAGATGTGGAGCTGGAGCAACCCCAGCTGGGTGGTCCTGCAGCTGCTGTGAGCTCTTGGGCCACCGGAGTGTGCAGAGGCTGCTCCAAACCACGGAGCTGCCATCAGTGCCCTCACTGCCAACACCCCCACTGCTGCACAGCTTAACCAACCTGCTCTTCAGTAGCAATGTCAGCCCACGTGGCCTCTGCCAGCCCTTAATTTTGACAAACGAACTGTTTGTGTGGCCAAATTGCAGAACTGATCCTAGCACAAACCGCTGGGTGAAAAGGTATTTACTCAAGATCATTTTCTCAACTCCTTTGCTGAGAAGCTGCAAAGAATGGGAGGGCATCTTAAGCCAGGACATCTGCCAAAATTTAAGATGCAGACTTTCATGATCAGCTCCATAAAAGTACTGATTTGGGCAATGCCCCTAAGTATACAATACAGGCTCTAGACCATCAAAACACTCCCTCACATATCTCCTCCCCTGCCTATTCCAACTCTGGGTATTTCACCACCAGAAACAAGTGCAGTCTTTAATAGCTGATGGCTTTGATACAAACTGTTCTAATCCTTGGCTAGTGAAATGAACCTGTATAGCTCCTTCAAAGCCAAAAATCTGAGGGTCTGTGTCTTCTCCCAAATGAACAATCACATGCTTATCCAGCAGTGGAAGAGCAGCTCAGTTAAATCTGAGACCTGCTAGTTCCTTGCTTTTCAGTAAAGATAAAACTGTTCTCTTGTCTGCAGGAGTTGTACAGAAGACTATAGTCATTTACAGAACCTAAACTGCAGCAACACCTACTATCCCTTAGCTTGCAATAACAGTCAGTGCCCAGAAATAGCCCCAAACTCCCAAATACCTCCATAAAAACCATTACCCAAAATAAATCCATACCATCTTACTGAGCCATACACTGAATCTTCTGTCTATTACTGTTCCAGTTACAAATGAAGCTGGAATTATTCCTATCTTCAGTGTCTTTTACCACCTGAAAAGTATCTGCTGCAGCCAGCTCAGCACAGACCTGTGAACATAGCCAGGGCCAGTGACTGCAGCACACTGATAGCAGCAGGGAGCTTTCCCAGATGTCTGTAAAATATGTCTGGCCACTGAGATGCTGCTGTCCAAGCACTGCTTTGACATTTTGAATATGTCAGCTCCCCAGGCCAGACATGCTGTCTCACAGGTACGAGCAACAGACAGTTCATGTTTTCACTTATTAACTCCAGGCACACTTATCTTTCAGCCCTGACACCTCCACACAGCACAGCTGCTCCAACACCACTTTCCAAATCTATGCTTAAGAATGATACATCTGACCAACTGACAGCAAGGGTCAACTGTCCTGTTTTCCTTAATAATTTATTAAGGGCTGGCAGGAGCCACGGCATTGCTGCACTGCTCAGCTGTTCTAACAAACTGCACAGCTGGTTTCAGGCGGCAAACGAATTTCAGCATAAAATGCAGACGTGTAAAAAGACAAGAACACTAATCTAACGGATCAATATAATTGGGTTGCTTAGAGATGGCAAAGTGTACCGGATGCTGCTGACAAAGATCTTTTCCCCCATGCCCAGCTCATCTCTGAAAGCCCTGCACGCCCTCGCTGCTGTGAACCACAGCTCCATGCCCACTTCCCCAGCGGATGCTGCTGGGGAAGCCTCCCAGAGGGCACCCCAGGAGGTACAGCCTGGGTATGATTTTGAGTGTAATTACACTCATGGATGTGGGTTATTTGTAGTTCTAGTGATGGAAAAAAAAAAATAAAGTAAAATGACACATGTCCTTATGCAACATTTTAATAGAGCTGGAGGAGTCTATATTTATAGATTAAACAAGTGTCTTAAACAGCTACATAAAAAAAGCACATGGAAGGAGACACTAATTCACTTGAGAGTATAAGCCTTGCATCTATAGGGAAAAAAATGTCATGTCTGACAACCGCTCCAGTTGTCATCTGTTATGAGAACAATCTGCCTGAGTATTATCTGCCACAGGACACTGCGTAAAAAAATCAGCAGGAGGACCCTGACTAAATTTAAAGATCAGGCTCATTTGAAGTTTCCAGACAAGTAAGTTACAGAAGAAAATTGAGCACAGTATTAAGAAGAAAATTAAGCATGCACATTAAGGAACATGTTCCAAAGTTAAAGGAGCAGCTGAAGAGCACAGGGCAGGGCCAGTCTCAAAGCTGAGGTGGGCACTGCTACGCTGTGAGCAGAAATCAGCCAGTCAGCACGAGGGCTGCATGCTGCACTTGGAGCTACCACAGGTAAGCGAGCTGGAAATCTGCATCAAAGCACTTGGAAAAGACAGAGACACAGTGGTGGGCCAGCTTAAGTGGTGTTGGCATAACCCCAGTTATAACCAACAACAAAAAGAAACCACATTTTCACCAGATTTTTGCACTGCACACAGCAAACGACACCCATGCAGCCCCTGTTCTCAAAGCAGAGCAAAGCATGGCTGTTCAGTGACAGCCACACTGGGGAGCTGGCAAATGCTGCTGTGGGCAGCAGCTTCAGATCTCTATCCTCCTGAACCCTTCTGCAACCACCCAGGGCCTTCCCAGAGATGGGCACAGCCTGGCACAGAGCCGGGGTCGTGCCCTGAGCCTTTCCATCCTGCTATTCTCATGAGAAGGATCTTTCAAATGAACAAACTGAGGACACCAAGAGGCTAGGAACACACCCTGGGTCTATCCAGAGGGAAAGGGAAAAGAAAAAGGAGAATCAGCTTTAAGAAAATCCAGCTAAAAATCATCAGGGTAACATAACGAGAAGCAGCCTGTATAGCTTCATACAGAATAAAGCCTGCCAGACAAATTTAATTGCTTTATTTGTTCTTTGATGGAGTTACAGAGAGAGTGGATTAAAGGAACAGAGTGGAGGTCATATTTTCTGGATTTCAGGACAGCATCTGTGTCTCACAAAATCCTAATTGAAAAATTAATTCAAAAAGACTTGGGAAGGGGCAAGCACAGCACTGGAATTGAGAACTGGCTGCAGGACTGTAAACAAATGACAATGATAAACGGCACTGTACTGAGCTGAGGGGAGGTCATATTGAACAAATTCATTAATGACCTGGAATGAGGATTAAAGAGCACACCAACAAAATCTGATGGTTGCATTAAAGCTTGATTGTGTCTGACAGATGCAAGGCTGCCATAAGGTGAAGAGGACACGTCCAGCACCAGGATCCTGCTCCCAGATCCTTGGCAGGCAGGTCTGGCATGCTCCAGCCACAGCTGCCTGTCATCCTTGGCCCTCACCCCGACCACCCAGCACTGCACATCTCCTTCCCCCGCTGGCCACCCTGAAATCACCAGAACTTTCTGCTGCCCAAGAGCCAAACCAGATGTGTGGCAGCAATGCAGCCCTTGGCACATGTCAGGAATGAAGGAGTGCATTGACAAGAGGAAGGCTGAGACCTCCCATTCAAGCAGAGCCAGGAAAAGAAAATCCCACCACTAAAAATAACACAAATGCCTTAAATCCCACCAAGTTGTGTTTTCATGATCTCCCTGATACAGCTTAAAAAATTGTGGGGTTATGGATTAAAGTCCTTGATAAATCCATTTAGGACCAGACATTTCCTTTGCATGAACTTAATACATTCCAACGTTTAGGACAGGGGAGGAGAAAAGAAAACAAACAAAACCTCTGAACCCACAACAACAGATATGACAAAAAAATCCCAATGAAACAAACAACTTGTTGAAAAATTTTGAATGAAATTTTTAATAACAGAATTTGTTAACACTGATCTTGAAAGGATGAAATAGATAATTTACTTTTTTTAAGTACAGATGTTGATTTTAAGCCTTGGAAGTACTGAGGATTTAGCACTAGACTTTGAGTTCTATCAATAAGCTACAGGAAAAGATAAAGAATATGCAGGTAGAACAGCAGTTTTGGCTCCCTTCTGCAGTTTTCATGCCAGAACTAAAACATATTTTTCCCAAATAACAGAACCTATCCATCATTTTTATTATCAGCCTGGATGCAGATCCAAGTTTCATCACTTGGTAAGTTAGAAAAACTCTCATTAGCATCTGTGTGTGTAGAGAGCCCATAAGAACACCTCATTAACTCATTAAAGAGGATTCTCACAGAGATTAGCTTAGTCAATCCTTCATTTAGCTACCAATCCATTCATGTGATGCTATTAAGCCCCTCATAAACAGCCAAGTACTTAGTAATACACTGTAGGAGCCCAGTTTGAACCCTTTACTGGTGCACACTGCTACTGTGTTTGTGCTGCACCACCATGAAAATCACTGCAGCCCCAAAGGATCGCTTAACTCCAGCTGATGAGCTGAACCCAACACGCTGCACTGAGATGGGACACAATCACAGAACCCAATCCCCATGATTTCAAACCATTCTTAAACAAACCTTGCTTCACATGACACATTTGATGACATGACAAGAAGCATGCACAGGCAAAAGAAAGGGTTATAGTAATAGAGTGCAAAGTAACTGCTGCTCATTGCCTGAAAGGAGAAGGAGTCAGTGAGGAACCTCACATCTCCATCCTTCATGTCCAGGTTTTTCTTCTTTTCCTTCCCTCTATCCCCTTTTCTGTGCACCACTGCTGTCACACCATCTGCAATCTATTTTCAATAGGCCACCTCTGCATAAACAGCACATCTGCCTCTGCCAGGAGAGGCTCCCTCTCTCTTCTGGAACAGGCTTCCAGCGCTGCTTTGGCTCACTACAGTCACCATGATGACAGAGAGGCAAAATCTGCCACTTCCACATAGCAGACAGGTATTATGTGTTGGTAAGCAGTAATTGTCATCCAGATGGCCCTACAGCAGCTTCATTTTGCTCTGGCCTTCAGATGCCATGATGACAATTGCTCATGTAAGAACGTGAACATGAGTCCTTCATTTCCTGCCAAAGCATCTCCATTCCCTGCACTGCAGTCAGTGCTGCTTCCACACAGGGAGGTGTCAGAGGACTTCAGCCCATCTAAATTCATAACTTTAATACAGATGCACAATTTTATTTTCAAGCTGAATAATTCAAAGAACATTAATTCACCCCCAGCTGCTTAAATGAAACAGATTTGTAAGATCCTAATTAGCTTGTACGTCCATAGTACCCTTTTTACCAAGAGCATTGGGTTGGTTTGAGCTGTGGCTGCACATAAAAGGCCCCACAACTCTTTACTACAACTCACTTAGTACATCTCACAAACATTCAGCTCACACCTAGCAACTGCTCTGTCACATCCAATCCACTTTGGAAAACATAAAATAATCTCTGTTACTGGAGGATAAACAGGGCAGCTTGCAGGATGTGCAGGGGAGGCCGAGCTGCCTGCCTGGTCCCAGGCAGCTGCCTGGGACTGAAGCTGTGCAGTAAGTGGCTTTCCAGATTTCAGGAACTCGGACAAAAGATGCTATTAATGGCTCTTGGGGCTGGAGGGGGGAAATCCTTGAATGCAAAGTTTCAAGTCACTGCACATTGACGAAGAGGAGTAAACAACGAGAAAAACTTGCCCACAGTAAAGGGTTTTGTGAAAGGGAACTCCACAGCTTGACAGTATCACAAGCACCCTAGGAATCTGGAGAATGAGATGGGAGAAACTGTGGGGAGACTGAAGTTAAAAACTGCACACTGCATGGTTCATTTTCCTGTAATTCCTTTTATTCATTGCTATAATCAACTTGACATGCAAAGCTGTTCCCAATTTACTGACAGCTTTTCAGCTGACATCTAGTTCTCAAGGTATTTTTTTTTAACTTAAATAGCTAATTATTCATCGCCTTAAACCAGGGTATATAACAATGTCAGGAAATCATCTGTTCAAGTTATATCAAAAAGCCTTTGGGGATTAGTTCATCTCTTTTGTATGCTGCAGAAAACACTCACTTGTAAACAATTAAATCATCATTTGAAATCTGTCTACACTTCTAGCATCCCTGAATGTAGCCTGAAAAACCATATAAACAAGTACCTTATTGTTGCATCTAGAACCCAGGGCTGAAAGGTTTTCCTCCAGAGTATCTTATTTGGTGGAGGCTGAAGGCTGAATTTACAGGCTAATTCAGGCTCTCTGTAAAACCTGTAATAAAACATCTCAGAAAATGCAATAGCTGCTTAAGGAGAGTTACAGAGTTACACTATTCTCAGGTTATGCTGAGAGCAGAAGACATACCACGAGGATATCAACACATTTTGGCACAGAGGCACTTGACCTCCATGTAACAGAGTCACAGCTGATAGAAAAAAAAGCATTTAAATTTAGCCATAAAGGCTCAGCATTTGGCCTGAATCTACAGTAATCAAAGCTCAGAGTACCCTGTTCAAGATGCAAAGCTCCTGCATAGCACACATTAGAAGACACTGAGGGACATCACTGGAACAGAAGCATTTAAAACTGGTTTTAGATTCCTGTTTGAAATTAGTCTCTTTCTTTTTGGTCTCCTACTGACTCCTTGACTGCATTTTTAAGGGCTGTAGCTTTGTGGAATACAAACACAATGTAAGCAGAACATTCCATAGGAAGAAGCTCTTTTCTAAGCCTGTCTTGGGCTGAGCACTGTAGCAGAAAGTTACAGAGCCTGGACAGTGCTCCTTTGCACATCTCATTACAGCTGTGCAGATGTAGCCTGAGAGCTTCCATCACCACCCCTGAAACAGAGCAGTAGTATTCCAGTACCCACAGTGTTCCTTAGGTTTGAAAATTTGCTTGGAAAAATATATATTTCAACAATACACTGGTCACTCGAGGATTTTGTTACAGAGTTATTCTTAAGCTCAAGAATTTAACTCTCTATTCTACTTATCTGAATCAAAAACCTGTAAAAGTATGGAGATGAAAGGCAAACTTGGTGTTACTGCTTCACCACTAATTGTGTGATTTCGTGGCTTCAGTACCTTGATAAATGCTTTGGCTAATTCTTTATCACTGCAGCTGTATCCTTTTTATGATATAACTGCTGACCCAGTCAAGAGAACAAAACAAAACAAATTACCTTCCTTATGGAATGAAAGCCAAGTAGGTCCTTGTGAAACTACAACTTCCTTTCAGTTAGAGGAAGAAAACACACAGCATTCCTAAGAGCACACAGACAGAGGGATGCTGACAGCACATCATTGCTCCAGAGAGGAACTCCTCCATGGCCAAGAAATGTGCTGAGATGGGATCCCTAAGGCACAGAGCCCTCACCTCTCTGGCACTCAGGGTGCCTTTGGCCACAGAAACAGGCCATGGGCACCTTCTGCCAGTAAAGTCAGTGCCCAGATCTGCGACAGTGGGTTACTATGGTGGAAATTAAAAATATGACAAGACAGGAATAACTTTTACAGATTTCAAGGGTGTTTCCCAACACCTTGAGTCCTCAGCTGCACAGAAAAACTCACCTAGAACTAAAGGCAGAATGGATGAAGCCAGTTCATCTCGAATGCCCAGAGGAGAGGTTTGGGTTTATTGTTTGTTTCTTTATGTTTGTTTGGTTTGTGGGTTTTGTTTGTTTGCTTGTTTGATTTTTAACTAAAACTGAAGAGTAAATGCTTCTGACATGGTACCTTCAAGTGAATCAACATGGAAACTGTAAACTAGTGGGAAGTTGAAGGCAGGTTCTCACCTAAGCATAAGGAAAAGTCTCCTACTTGCTGGAACAAGCCAGAACTTCTGAGAAGAGTGCAGACGGATCACTCAGGCTTAGTAAAAAAAATAATTACAAGAAACTGCTATATGTACAACATCTCCTTTCTTGAAAATACCATCAGTGATCTAAAGCGTAAATAAACACTGTTGCTCTGTCAGAGGCAGATAATATACTGAACATTACATTGCTAATGGCAATATTATACAAGACAAGTGTTTCAGACAAAAAAAAATCTGAAGAAGGTATTTCTTATTCTAACAATTCTGCAACTGACAGGTGACTGCTGGGCTGCAGATAGGAAATTCAGTTTTATCTAAGAGGAAACACACCTCAGCTCATTCTTTTGGCAGCTTCCGAGAGCCACAGTTCCTTTAAGTAAAGTCAATGCATATCAAACACCTCTCAAACTATAAATAACAAGATTCCTGTATTTGAAAAATAGTGCTATTTTTCAACATTATCTTTCTCCTAGAGTAATTATATTTTTAGAGAGGTAGGAAGTTTTAAACTACAAAATTTCCACAGCAAAATCCGTCAGTGTAATCAATAGTGTTCAGTTCTTTCTAAGGCAATGGCTTTATTTGTTTTAAAGTTGAATAAACCTTCAAAAGAAAACATTTAATACATTTGTATCATTTTGATTGAAAATAAACTGAAAATTTCAGGGGAAATAAACCATAAGTCTATTTGAATATGAGCTAACACTGCTCCTGCCCAATCATGCATGTATGTTTGAGCTGACACTGCTCATGCCTATCATGTACCATATCTGTATCATACCAGAATTCGACTCTGGGGATGTCTTTAATTTGAATTAAAAAAGAGCAAGTTACCACATCTGACTTAGTAAGGGGCATAAGGCGTAGGTTTGTAAAGAAAGGATAATCAAAATAGCAATCACTGGCTTTTTTAACAGATGTCTTTGCAAGCAACCAAACACATCCTCTCCATTCATTCCTTCCTTAATGGCCAGGAGAAAGCCTGTCTCCCTGAAGCACAGCTCATACTATCTGAAGCCAGGGCTTTCTCAGTAAGCAAAAATACCATTGTTCTAAGCTATGCAGAAACTTAATTCATGCACAGCCCTTCTGATCTGTTTTAATGGACTGAAGGTTAAGAAACTTCATGACCTTATTCAACATGTGCTAATCAGGATCTTTAAATAGTAATGGATGGGCCTTATCCTCAAGTTCTGCTAAAAAAGACAGCTCATTTCCGAAAAAGGAAGCAAGGAAATGAGCCTCTGAATTTTTGATTGCTAGCTGAGGAAGAGTAATACACAAAGCCCTACAAAAGAGGAGTGACAATGCTGGAGTGAGATGACTCAGAGCACTGCCGTGAAGGGCTAAAACCTGCAGACAGCCCTCAGGAGGACAGGAGCAGAGGCCAGGGTGGTCTGGCTCGCATCAGTCCTGGCCATGATTTTCTGGATATAATGAAAGACCCAGATAAGAGGATCACCACCAATGAGGAGACAAAAAGACCATAAAGTAAGGTTTGAAACACTGAAGTTGTAAGTACTTCACTGCAGCAGAAAGGAAGCATTACTCTCCATGAACACTGGGACTCATTCATTCAAACACTGATGTGCTCAGCACTACTCCAATACAACCAAAATGCCCCTTTACCATTAAGAGGTTTTAATCCTTAATTCTGTTTATACTCACAGATATGGAATTCTCTATTCCAGAGCATTACTCTGCAGTAAGTGACCACTAAAGATGTCCACACCCTTCCCACCAGGAGACACATTGCAATGTTTTTTTTTGACCAATGCTCTCACAAAACTTGAGATGGACTGAATTATTTCCCTTCCTACTCTGCATCACAACGGTTGTGAAAACCTTTCTCTGAATTTACCACAGCAAGTCCTTTGTGCCTTCAACAACTTAAGGCTGTAGGAAAGACTTAAGCCTAAATTTCTCATGAAAAAATAAAAATTAAATTTTAAGAGAGACCTCTACATTCAGTAACATGGGTTGATCAGGAGCCAAAAAAGTGTATTTTTTAAAATGCTTAACACTTTATAAATTCATTTAACTACTCAGCAACTTCGCTTTTTGTATTAATTTCTCCAAAATCCACTTTCTTACTGCATGGGATGCAAAAGCAATAAGAACGCTCTTTCCTTTTACATATACATCCTGGGAAGAAAACAATGCCATATAAATCAGACTTTTACTGAACAGGGAGATTATTATATCACTTTACAGCAATCTACTACAAACTAATTCCTTCCACTTTAAAGCCAAGTATGCCAGCTGATGGTGTCTAAGGAAAAGAAAAAGTACCAGGCAATGAATAAACTCTAACAGCAATTCAAGTACAGGTCTTGAAGGCAAATCCTTTGGTCCTGCACAATCAGTCCTTGTTAATGGCAAGGCAGAGAGCTCTGAGGATGCAAACACTCACTCTGCTGGCATCCTATAACATTGGCACCAGGGCTCTAACTTTGTTATTTCCCCGAGGAGCAGCAATTTTCTTTGTGCAGCAGCAAGGCAGTGTGCCTTTCCAAGGGTGCCTTGCAGCCAAGTTTCACACTTTGGTGAAAGAGCCATTGAGTGTGGCTGCCAGCAGGCACCCGGAGCTCCGGCAGCGTCCCAGGGGGCACAGACAGGGCTCCCTGTCGGGCTGCCCTCACCTGTGACACCAGGGGACACTTAACACCTGGGATTATTACAGAGGGAGCCGGCCAAATTCAATGAATAATGATTAGGAGGTTTTAAAAGCAGCTGTGAATATTGCAGGGCCTTGCATTTCCTTTCCTTGGACAAAAGAAAAATATTTGACTGAAGCCCAAAGAAAGGTGGGACTGACTCCTGAAATTAGCAGTTACCCAAGAGAGCCAACCCTCAAAATGCAGCTGAGACAGGGCTAACCTGAGACACCAGCTGAACATCTGCCACACTGTCTCTGTTTACTACCATTTTGTCTGTAGTTCTTGCAAAATAGTAGCCAAAATTTCTCTCTTTTCACTGCATGAAACAACGGAGGTATCTGCTTTTTAATTTTTAGGAGACCACCAACGGTTTTAGTGTAACCACAACATTTTGACTAGTATTTTCCAAGTTCTTTGTAATGGACACACAGACACTAACAGTCAAGCCCACTGAAATTCACTATATAAAGCAGACACACGTACAAGGTACACCACATGTAACATTTTGCACCACAGTACATTTAAATGTTTCTGAGCTGACATCAGAGACTGCTTAAATTCCATCTAGATAATGGATTGATAGTAGCACCTACAGCTCAAAGCTCTGGGCAACTTCTGCATCCAGAACAAGTTGCAAGGAGCAGTGGAAGGTAACTAGACATGTTCAGGGCAGGAGTGGAAGCAATCTGCACTAATGCAGGAGTGTGTGGAAGGAGAGCCATTCTGCACTGTTCTGCTCCCAAAGGAACCAAAGGCAGGGCCAGTCCAGCCAGCAGACCAAGAGTTACCCCATCCTGCTTGGTCTAGTGCTTAAAAATATAAACAAGTGCAAAAAACCAGCGGTGTTAGGCAAGGAACCTAATTTACAAGTCTTTTTTACTGTCGGGGTGAATATCAGTACGAGCAGAAGTCTGAAGTATACCATCACAGTATTCTGAAAGTGATAAAAAGATCTCCAGCTAAAAAGAAGCAAAGCTCTCCTACACCTTAATATGTAATGCAAAAGCTCTTTACTTTGCTTCATACAAAAATAACAGAGGTAACTTGATCACTCACAGACTATCAGTTAACATGTTCCTATTCACATCCTCCCAACAACAGCCAACAGCTGGCAGCCTGTGGAACCACATGTCACACACAGATGACCTGGCACACCATGGCCACTTCAACCATGAAGCCAGCAGGAGTCATATAGATGGTCCTTAAAATATTCTATACACTGTCATTGAAAATTGTGGCCAAGAGCAATTTCAATTGTATAGCTTGCAAAATCACAAAAACAGCCTGCCCACGTACCAGTAAATAACAAGGATAAGCAACTTATTAATAACTTAAACCAACCTACACAGAGTGCTTAGTAGGAGAGGACTTGTTTGGGATTTCTGCAGGGTGTATTTAGGTCTTTCTGCCTGAGGTACCTTTTATGTCAGGGAGGTAACACAGCAGAGCTCAATGAACTGAATTTATGGTCACTACGCAAACCACAGCCAGGTGTGAATTTAGTAAAATCCTTATAGCAATAACCATATCACTCCAAGCATGAAAGTTGTAGTTCCACTTTCAGGCTTAGTCATCTGATTTAGAAAAAAGGAGGGGAGGGTTAAGATAATAGTGTTAATAGTGTTTAGGTGATCAAGCTGAAAACATGAGGAACTGAGTAGCTCCTACAAAGCAGGTCTGCTCCTCTTTGCAGCTGTCCCCAGAGAATCTCCTGTGGAAGAGCCCAAGCCATGGGCTGGGGCTCTGATCCCAGCCAGGCTGGGACCAGGCCTGCCAACCCAGAAAAACATGCCTGGGTTTTGGTAAAGATGAATGATGCATGCACACACACAAAATGAACTGCTGACCTTGTTCAAAATCTTGGACACACCCTTCCATCACCATTTTAGAGCCAGCCAGCAGCTCCAGTTTTCCATTCACTTGGCAAATAACTCTGAATTTTCCAAAACTGCTGAGACTACCTACAATGGCTAAAGGTAGTACTGCCTGTGGATAACGTGGAGAGAGAGAGGTCTTCTTTGATGAAAACAAAACAGGGATCCAGACAAACAAGGGGACATCCAGGCTGCCAAGAGATGAGGTCTTGATTTCTTACTGTACATCTGCCACCAACCCTTTGTGAGGCCTCAGGTGTACCTTTCTTTTCTTCATCAGATGTGGCAGATATTCATACACTACACTTGTACTGAGGTCAAAGAAAATCAGGAATCTTTTTACCAGATCTTCTTAGAGATTTCCAGCATTACTATCAAGTGGATTAGTCTAACCTAATCCAATTTAAAACAATTTGATAGGAAAAAAGCCCCCAGATATTTCAAATTAATCCTACAGTCCAACTTCAGCAAAATATCATGGGGGTATCTCCTTTGCCTGAGGGCTCTCACCCTTTCAGAGTTCAAACGCTCACCACAAAAACAGGTGTGACAGCATTTCAAAAAAGGCTGCAACCCCATTTTCTTGTCAAGCTGCAATCTCTAGTTTGCAACAGAGCAACTGAAATGACAAAAATTACTTTTGTGATAATCTCTACATTTACCTTCTTTTTCAAAATCATGTAATATGGCTTTACCCTAAAGGGATGACATCTGAAATGAATATAATCATAACTCCTCATTGGCCTATTAAATCAAATCTGTAGGGAGATAAAAGTTAGCAATAAAAAATTAACTTAATTCCTACCTAAAGTTGGGTATAAATTTCACTGTATTAATTGAAGTCAGTTCGCAGCCAGCCCTTGCTCTCTGCCTCAGTAAACTGCATCCTATTGAACTAAAGTGGAAATGAACCAAGCTCTGGCACTGCTGCCTCTCAGACAGGTACCAGCCCCAGCTCTCTGCAGCTGCTATCCACTCCAGGGTGCCTTGGCTGTGCTCTCATTGCCTTGCCCCAACACTGGCACCCGTCCCAAACCCAAACTGCATACATCAGGCATCCAGACCCCATGCACAGCAGCAGTTCCTGAGTTAACACGCAATACATTAGACTTTGTTGTTGTTGTTCTTTGAATGCTGTGTTTGTAGAATGGAGCAATAAAACTTGTTGCAAGTAACACTGGCAGGCTACTAAGTGGGAAATTGTATGTGAGAAACAAGGGCATCCCAACATGATGTGAGTAGGAAGCAATGGTGATCCCAGTGAAGGGAACTGTCCCACTGAAGGACACACAGTTGAGGTTTCCAAAAGGAGCCAACTTCACTCAAAATTAATGGCATTTACACGCCTAAGTGTCAAACACTCTTCAAAATTACAAGTGCTAACAAATATTCAGTTGGGACTTAACTAAAAAATGGCAAATGCCCTTTGGATGGTGCCAGAGATCTGCACTCTACTGAAGTTCTGGAAAATTGTGGGTAGTTGCACCCATAATTAAGTGGGTTCCACATATGTACTCCAAAAATCCCAAAGCTCAGCTTGGAAGCAGTCTTCACTTTAAATTGTATATCTTGACTGCCTAACATCACATTTCAACAGAAAATCAATTGGAGACAACAGATGAGCAAGAGAAAAAAATAAAATAAAATGCACTATTTGCTTCTCACATGTGATGTTGGTTCATCCTTGCCAATAGAAACAGCTGAGATGCTCCTAATTGTGTCTATGTAACCACTGACCTTTAAAAGAAAAAGTCATTTCACTTCAGAACACTCAAAATTCCTGAAAAATAAAATAAAATAAACCTGCTCTGTCAACAGAGGACACATCATCACAACAAGCAGATATATAATGCCATAGGCAGCAGCAGCAGCAAATTGTTTTCAGCACTACACAAACTACACAGATTATCTGAGCAATTATTTATGCAAAGCTGTGAGGTGCTGAATGTACACCATGGATGATGATCTGAGCTGGCCAACTTCAGCCACTACAGGAATGTAAACCATCCCTCAGCAAAACCCAACACACAGAGCAACCCTGCTCATGTTTACAGGAGCAGGAGGCATTTCTACAGCACCCTGGCTGTGTTCAGCCCTGCCCTCACTGCAGCACACATCTGTACAACAATAACAACTTTCTTAAAACGATGTAGCCCAGTACAATGACATATGTTAAATATAGCCATGAGAGAGCTGGGAGCAGAAATCCATGAATAACTGTATTGATTGCAGTAAAGAAAACCTGGACGTACTTGGAGTGGAGACATTTCCTGATGAAATTCTTTCCATTTGGTAAAAACACAGACATTGTCTTACACCTTTCCACACACTAAAACAGTAAAACAAAACTTCAGACACTACTGTTAAGAGTTCAAGTATCTGCTCAACTATTCTTGCAGACAGGGACAGACTATGGATCTTCTAGCACAAAGAAAATCTGATGCTTTGAAATTAACCATAATTATTAAGAGGAAACGGAAGTTGGAAAATTTGAATTTATTTCTATGAAAATTATAGCTACAATTTCTCAAATTTTTTCTATGCTTTCACTTTAGGAGATAAAGAATTTAATGCTCACATTATCCCACATGTATAGTCATTACCAGGTACTGTATATTCATACCATATTGTAAATGATGGGATAGAACAAGATGACAACAATGCTAGGAGGGTGGCAGAGCAGTAGTGCCTCTTCTGGTCTCCAGTGCTTTAAAAGCTTACACTGAGTTTTCACATATGCAAGTGCATTTTCCAATGTTAACTGCTCTGTTAATAAATAAATAAGAAGTCAGATATTCTACACTGACTATCCAAACTGTATGTGAAATTCCTCAAGACTCTGGCTGAGACACAGACTAAGGTTGATTTTACCACCCCTGAAAATTCAGGCAGTTACTTTATGCAAGTATTACCCGTTTCAAGAATTCACTCTATTTGCCAACTAACATTAGGAAACTTCCCCAGAGACAACTCTGCCCCTCTGAAAGGGGGAAGCAGCACTTTTGAGACTCCTGGGGGTCCGTGCCAGTAACTTGCCTGGCATGTTACCCTTTAACACTCCTAACTTTGTGTGCTGCTGGTCCCAGTTTCCTCCGCTACAGAAGACGACAGGAGCCAGCGCTGGGCAGCCCCACAGCTGGGCCATTTTGTGCCATTCTGTGGCCAGCATGCAGCACTCAGAGCAAACAGGAACTGGCTCAGCCTCGGGTGCAGGGTGCCACGAGCACCCAGCAGAGCTGGGCTGAGGCTCCGCGCAGAAACCCCAAAGAGGAAGAGCCGCAGCAGTGAGAGTACAGCACACGTGGCTGGCATTCATGGGGGAAAGAAAAACTAAAACCAAGAGTGGTTAGAAGATGAGGAACAGTGATAGCAGCCAGGGAAAGGGAGGGAGAGGTAGAGATAGTAAGTTTAGAAGTGGGAAGCCGAGAAAGACTTTTACAGGAAGCACAGATGGGAGCTCGTTCTCTTGAGCATCTACCTGTCTGCAGGGGCTGGCAGAACATAGTGAAGCACCCAACGCTAGCATCTCCATGACAGGCACTTCAGCAAAAATAAAATCCTTCTCTCCCTGAAAGCTTAAGCTCTACCCTGAAACATAATCCTCTGCTGTTTGCTTTTCTGCTCGTCTCCTTCCATCAATCATTTCAAGCTCTAGGAACCTGCAGTCTGTCTGTACCCAACAGTTTTCATTAACGATACCTCTGCTACCTTAACCAGAAGATCAGAATTTCAAAATCTGCATTGTAGGACACATCTAAATTCCCTTTTTTAAAAAAGGCCAACAAACACGCAATGAACATGCAATACCCTATATTGCTGCTGTGTTTATCAAACTTCCTCAGGGAATCCTCTGCATAACATTTAGAATCCCTTTGCACGAGGCTTTCAGTCATGCATAAATTAGATTTGCAGTGAAAAACTGTATAAGAAACCCGTTCTTTTCTCAACAGGCAGGTGAAACAGCAATGTTCTAGCACAGAACAGCTCCCCTACACCCAATAAAACTCTTGCATTATCATTTACTCAGGTTTAGGTGTTCATCTTTCTGTTACCTAAGCAGCAGCATGGAAAGCTGCTGTCACATAACCCATACTGTGTGAAACAGAGATTTTAAGCAAGTAAGCAATGTTGAAATTATTTTCAAACAAGACAGTAAGGAAACAAGTGTAGTACATCCAGACTGGGGGCTCGGGATCATCACCTCATACACAGCTGAGAAATCAACACCAACACAATGACAGCTCACAACAATTAATTACTGTAAGACAGAAAGTGCTTGCAATGACCAGAGTACGTGTGCAGGAGGGCACAAATGAAACCTGCAAGTGTGCAGGACACACAACCTTTTTACTTCAGATGAGACTGGCAAAAAAAAACCACAAGACACAGATAAAGACAGAGGCTACCCACACTGTTATCAAAGCCCAGTTTAATTTATTTTTCCACCCGTTATGCCTAGAATATTTGGGCAGAAAAAAAGCAAATAGATTCATTTTTCCAAAGCTTTTGTTCTCTCCGCTCACACACATGCACATGAGACAGTGGTGAACACTTGTTCTTCCCTGGAAGCACAGGCTCCAAGGAGCCCCTGCCAGAGCAGAGCTGCTGAGGGATGTGATGCTCAGCTGCCCTGACCTTGCAGGGCAGGTGTCCTGCTGCTGGAACTCCTGGGAGCAGCAGCACTGGGGTCACTGAGAGCCCACTGGCACAGCCTGCCCAAGGCAGGTGCACACAGGTGGAATTTGATGGGCTCCCCATCACCCCCCCGCACTGCTGGGCTTTGCAATGTCCAAATTTAACAGGGCTGGCTGCTTCTGAGGCACTGCAAATGAGCCAATATTTATAACTGTGATTGTACAAGATGACCGAAGTGTCACATCCCAAGCAGTGCCTGCAAAAGACTCCGAATGCAGATCAGACCACAGCATCCAGAGATCCCAGAGAGGGAAAAGCTGTGCAGCCCCATCACACAAACCCATCTGACAGGATCTTGAAATAAAGCCTAATACAAGTTTCTCCCTGACAGAGTCCACACCTGGCCTCTTGCTCTCCAGAGAAACAAAACAGGCATTTTTGTATGGAAACACTCTGCTCCTTTGCCTCCTGAAGACTTTGAAATCACACACACTTATTAGTTATTCCATGCAGGCGTGTGAACCTTTGCACTTGGATGTTGAAGGAAAAATTTATCCTTGACATAAAAATCAATCACATTAACAGTGCAACTTTCCAAACTCCTGCAGGTTCACTCCAAAGAGAGCACTAATTCTTTTTTTTAACTTTGAATGAGTCAGATAAAGTGTCTACTCGAGGCTTTGTTTGTAGGAATTAAATATTTATGTGAGATCCCTGAGAATTTTATGTAACAGCATTTAGCAGAAAATTAATGTTCCCAGCCAATTTTTATTTGAATTTATATTCAATACCACAGCATTTTCTTATGGTTTTGTATTGTAGCAATTGTTTCAGAGCTCCCAAACTTGTTGTCTTCTAAATTAGGAAAATTTGGCAAATCGATCAGAACTTATGAGGTATTTAAAACAAAAGGATAAATGGCAACAGGAAAAGTTTGAAAAGCTGGTGAATAATCAGAAAGCTAAAGGAAGAACATCCTAGCAGAAAATGTTACAAAGAAGTAATTTATTCCTCACAGAGTAATAAGCCTCTGTGAGATAAAATTCATTTTTTAAAAGGTTTACCATCCCTGCAGTTCACGGACTGGTTTAACTACCACAGTTAGGCAACTGTGGCATTTTGTTGCCAACGTGACATTTCTGAAAGCAGCAAACAGCAACATGTACCAAACTACGTCTGTAAATCAATCTGCTGCGAGACAAGAAGTGCTAAACGTAGCAAAACTCCTAGTCAATAGTATGCTGTAGAATATCTCTTCAAAGATGGATGCAAACAGAGTAACAGAGCTCTGAAGACAAACTGGTAGAGCAATGTAAAGGTAAACCCCACTAAGCACAACTTCAGGACATAATAATAAAGCTTTAAGAGTCTTGCCATCAAATCCAAGAGGTTTGAGTAGAAAGCAAGCAGCCTGCCTCTGATGTTAGCTCCACAAAAGTCCTAGGACCAACCACATTTGTTAAAATAGCAAAATAGTCATTTGGAAGAGGCATTTTGACTGAATGAACCATTTAGACGCAGAGAGGAAGAAAAGAAAAACTGTAAATCTGGAAGTGTGGGGAAAGCTGCAGCTAAACATTTCTTCTGTAACAAACTGCAGTTTCCTGAAGTCAAACAGATATTTATGCGCCAAGCTGCCTTCCCACCAGAAGCACATTCTCCTCTCTGGGTTTGTTTGCTTTGCCTTTTTTACAATGCAGACCATCACTACGTGTTACACAAAAGCCCCTGAAAAACCCCACTGGGAGTGGGGGCCTCTCTGTGCTGAACATACAGCAAAATAACATTCCTGCTTCAAAGAAAACTACAAGATCCAAAGAGACAAAAGACTCAATCCAGAAAGAAAATGAGGCACAGAGGCCACCAAAGGCCACAAAAAAAGGTCAGCAAGAATAAAACTTCCGAGTTCTGTCCCCTTGTATGCAGTATTACCCCTGCAGAGTCAAGAGGTCTCCCAGCATCGACTGATCCTTTCTCCCAGTAATAAACTGTAACATCCTCTGAAGTCAGGAGGAGACACAGGACAATGAGGGAAGCTACTCTTGCACTGTGCAGAACAAAAGTCATCCCTATAGGGTCTGCCTCACAAGGCTTAAGTGTAGAGTTCACTTCTCTACAGGACCCAAGACAAAGATCACTCTATATTTCATTTAACTGAGGTGAAGTTACTGAAGAGGTGCTGGACAACTGCACTGAGGCCTGAACTGCAACTCGTCACATTAATTTGAAATTCTTGCTAGAACTCAGAAATGCAAGGTTTATTAAATTATCAGTGCTTTAGTAATCAAAAAATAATTCAGGCTATGAATTAATTTGAAATTATAAAACTAGAGACTCTTCACATAGTATTAATTTATCCATCTATGGATGCTTTATCATGAATAGTGATTGGTTCATTACATATTCTTACCCTAAGATACATTTTAAATACGGTTTAAAATTCTAAAGACGGCATTACCAACTGAAACGTGGCAGCAAGAACTAATTTAAATAGAGAACAAATAATGAATATAGTGATAGTTTCTGAAAAACTGCCAGATGACAAAAAAAATAACAAGGTCAGCACCTCACTTGCTATGGCATCTTGTACTTTTCCAAGTTTACTACAGGACTTAATTTGGAGCATAAAATAATACACTTTTCTAACTGCAAACATGTTTTACTTTCTGAGAGAAGGCTCAGAGGTCCCTGCAAGTTACATTTTGCTGTCATATCTGTCCTTCCAATTTTTTCAAGCTAGAAAGATGCCAACAGGCAACAGGAAACACAAGTGTCTAAGAGTTACTTTGTGCACTCCCTCTCCATCCCAGGTGGTACTTGTGACAAGTTGTTACCTCAGCTGAGGTTACAAAGTTCTGACAAATATCACTCAACCAGAGATGCTCCAATCACTGCTAACCAAGAGGATATTCAATCCTTTCCTCAGGATGACGTGCCCTGTCTGCCACTGAGAAGTAACTGATACGCACAGGGAAAACACTTCTTCAGATCTCTTAAAAGTAGAGGAAGAAAAAGCAAGCCAAGAAAGGAGGATCAGTTATTTATTTGACAAAGAGATTTTTAATACAGCTTGTAAAACAGAGCTATCATCTCGGCGACACAAAGAAACACTACCAATCTTATTCCAGGTTTTAGAACCTCAGAGGAAACTCTCAACAAATGCATTGCAACAACAAAAATGGGTATTTTATTTTGAATATTTATTTATAATCTTTCAGGCAATGCCATATCATGGCAGGATGCTGCTGGTCAGTTTCTGACAACTTTCTCTAGCAGTGTCCTGTCAACAGCTCTGGAATGGAATTGCTCATTACTACCCTGCAGACTCATCATTCCTCACCTCTTTATCATCTGTTTTGCTGGCAACTTCTAGCAGACCAGCGAGAGCTCATTTTCCTTTGCAGAAACTGAACTGTTTATGCTCCAAACTCCTGATGATACAAACAAACACTGGCAGAAAAACACAGAAATTGGCAAAAGATGGACAGGATCCCACTACAACCTCTATAACCAAGGAGACTGCAAATAAATACAAGATATCACACTTTTATGCTGTTAGAAAGGTCAGCAGATTATCAACATTTGTTTTAGATAAAGACAGACTACTTCCCTTTCTAAATCTTTACTTTGTTGTGCTTTCTCATCCAGCTATAAAAGAAAAATTTGTGCCAATTATGTACTTTGTCATGGAGTGAACATGAAACAAAATTTAATTGGCAGTTTTTGTTATAAATACCAAAGAGAAAAGCTTCAAACAGGAAAAAAAATGTAGCAGGCAAACACCACTTCTCAAATAACACAGTAGGAAAATTTAAAGTTGCTCTAAAAAAACCCTGAAGTCTTTACACAGCTTTAACCTGAAATCAAATGTGACAAGAGCTTCTGGATGTGCTGCAAGAGACTAATAGCAACAATTTTGTTAAGAATGAAAAGCTGGTTTGTCACAGCAGCACAACTCTGCACAGCCTATATCTCCAAACACCTGAGCTGTGTACGAATACAAATTTCATCTTGTTATTTGTTGACGTTCTTTTTCCTCAAGATTCACTCTCCACAGATTTACTGTCCTTGTCTTCCTCTATGCAACAAAACAATATTCACCGGGAATCTAAAGCTGCTTCATGCAGCATCAAAGTCCTACATCCATCTTTTTATAGAGCAGCTGGGATGGGCTGATACCCTACTGCCTTTTTGGGAGAGCATTCACCCTTTATTATCTCCAGCTTCACATAGCAAGAAATCTCCTCCACCATGTAGATATGCATATATGTGCCCATAAACATATCTATGTACATATATGCATATATGTACATACACCTATTTCAGTAAGGCTGGCTGATCTGTCAACAAATGGGGTACAGGGGAGCATTTATTCTGAGTGCATTTGTTTATACCCTATTCGAGACCAGTGTGTTTCATAAGCAGGGAGAAAACTCCGTAAATGCTTTGCATTGGCAAAAGAAGCCTAAACATCAGCTCAGGACATTGGTGCATCTGCCAGGGTATAAATGTCACAGCACAGCACACTGCACTGCCTTAGCTTGGGGCAGAGCTTGTATTGCCTCTTTGGCAACGTGAACCAGAACTGAAGTTGATTTCGAGTAAGAAACGTTAAAGGAAACATCAACCTGAGCTTAGAGAACAAAATGTCAACTTGGTGAAAAGCTCCAGGTGACTTTGACTGCAGTCAGTCACTACCAATCACTACTAAATATTTCAGGGCTTACAGCTGTGCCAGGACTTTATAACTCAAAGGACAAATGCTGGAGCAGACAAGCCTTAAGGTGAAATCTTAACTCCTTCAAAGTAATAGGGTGGACTTGATGATCTCAAAGGTCTTTTCCAACCTAGTTAATTCTGTGATTTTGTAATTTTTCCATCAACTTCAGAGGAGTTGAGAATTCACTACATGTTCGATGTTAGATATTAAAGGATAATGGACATGGTCATTTTATTTTAACTCATAAGAGATCTCGAAAAGATAGAAATTAGAAATATCAAGCACAGCGTCCTTGAGCCCAGCTAACAGAAACATTAGCACCACATAAAGCTCCTGCACAGTGATGTGGATGAATCACACACAAATGTATCAAGAACAGTACTTCACCTACAGCCTGGGCTCCACTGTCTGCCCTTTGATATTCCAACAGACCATAAGCACAGACATGTCCCACTAAGGCCAGAACATTACCCTGTGATACCTGTGCTAACTTCCAGTTCCCCTGGAGACTCTAGTATTCGTTAAAGAGAATTCAACATCAGAAAATTCAGTTTTCCTAAGAAATCCCTTCCATATTGAATTGCTTTTACTGTTAATACAGTTTATAGTATTCCAAACACTGTTTGCAACCTTCCCATTATGCCATCTTTGTAGGGCACAAACTGCAGTGCTCTTTGAGAAGACATTGATAACCCCTCATTCATATTCTTCAATATCTGGAAGGACTGTGAGTTCATATCAAACAGGAAGCATTTGCCAGGGTCCCTTGCTGCACAAATAAAAGCTACATGCCAGAAACACATTTCCAGAGGCAATATGCTAAGCACCATCTACAAAGACACTACAGAGTATGCAAGTGCATAATGTGAATTTCTACCACCACTTTCTTTTGCTATTGATCAAAGTTGGTCTATCTCTGCAAAAAGGTGACAAAACTGTTACTCAAATGCTCAGAAACAATGAACTATCTTTGTTCAGAAAAGGGATGGAAGAACAGAAGTAGAGATATACATCAGTGAGAATAAAAAATGAAAGGGAGAACAGGAAAATCTGATCTTTAGAAAGAAGAAAGGTGCGAGCAGAGAGGGAGCACAGACGTGGACATGAAAGCAAGTTTCCATGGCTTGCTAAGGGAAAACCCAAACAGAAAGTTCATCCCTGCACCAGTGAGGAGTTTCCCTGCAGGTGAATCAGCCACGTTGTGTGGGATGAGGGGTGGCTGAAGGTGCAGCCTCCATCATTTCCGACACAGCCCCGTGCAATTAGCCCCGGGCAGGGACAGAACAGGAGCTGAGCTTCCATGTGCTGCTGCCCGGGGCTAACAGCAACTGCAGCTCAGCCTGCTGGGGGAATAGACCAGTCAGCTCTCTGCAGAAAGGGATTTGTGCACAAGCGCAGCAACAGAGCCACCAAGAAGCCAGGAGTTAGCAGCATAGTAACAGAAATCAGCTGCTCTAAACTAATTTAATCCTACACAAGTTGCTTCGAACTTCTCATGAGCAAAGTGACTAAAGTTACCTCCCAGTAGCAACTGATACCTGTAAAAATCCAGGAAATGCACAGTCTGAAATCATTATTAAAACACAATGCTTGCAAACATATGCCAAGTGGGTTTTTATATTTATTTTTTTAACACAACAGCAGGTCCTGCAGCGACAGAGTCTAAGTGGTCAGACTCCTCTGACCTAAATCCTTAACAAACTCCTGCTCTCCTCTACAAACCATGATCTCGTTTGTAGGCAAACTGTGGGAGCTGTCCAAGATCAGAGCATCCTGCAGGCACCCTCTACTCCCCAGGTACACCCACCTTCAGCTGTGGCACAGCTTCACTGAAGATCTGGACATCATTTCTGGCTTCCCCTTCACGCCTACACTGTCCAACCCTGCTCTAGAAGCCTAAAGATCTTACTCTTGCAAAAAAAGTTGTCTAAACAAGGAAAATTATTGCAAAAAGAGCAAGCAGGGAGACAGTTTGGCCCAGAGTAATAGCAACGAGTTGCTTTGTCACAACATACAGATTAAAACCAATTTGTAGTTATTCCTCTTTCATCATGTGTAGAAAGTTTCTTACAAAATTGTTAAAACCAGCATAACCTGAGTTTACCCAGAATTAAAACACCTGTAAAGGGTTTCTGTACAGTATTGATTCTGATTCTGGTTTTGCTCAACAATAAGCCACATAACTGCCCCCAGAACAGCAGGCAAATGTCTGTTCATGGTCATTCCTCCAAGGATGGGACTTGACCTCAACAGCACGTTGCAGCATCCTCACAGCATTTCCATGTGGCAAGAAATGAGCTTTTGGCTAAATTAAACACCTCTGGGTAATTCATTAAGTAGTTAATAAACTGTTAACACCAAAGGTATAACTCAGCAAGCCTGTTCACAGAAAGATGCCTTGGGTAGGACTGAATTGTTTGGTCCACAGATTTCTGTACACAGAAGTTGCAGCTGAGCAATGCCTTGAGTAGTGTCTTCTTATGAACTGTATCACCAGCGAGGAAACATCTGTGTTCATTTTGTTTATTCAGCAAGCTTTGGAGCATTAGGGATAATAGAAAAGCTGATTCTCAAAGACTTACGCTCACAGTCAGCAGCTGGAATGGCCAAAGGTTTGTTGTTTGTTTTTCCCCTTCGTACACACACAGAAGGACTACTTCAGGAGATTGGTAATCTTAAATGAAATATTAGGCTTGCAACTAGGTATGTTCAAAAGATACTCTTATTTATGCTGATATGTACAAACCAAATGACTTCCTAAATACCTGTGTTAAATCCTTAAAAATAAAATGCACAGAATTGAAGCAGCATAAGCTGCTTCCACTACTGGCAAGTGAGTGCTGAGCTATGGGAAACATCACCTTTCACTGACTTCCTCCAGGCTGAGCACAGGTTTTGGGCCACAGCTGTGTGCAGCTCACAGAAAAATTATCCCGATTACTGATGTAGCAGAAAGAAGATAAAATGAGTTCCATCCACCAACTGCTCCAAAACAGAACCAGCTGCTGCAAAGTGAGCCAGGCACAACCCCAGCCTGCAGCACTGGTAACAAAACTGAACCATCACTGTCCAGACCTGGACCACCCATCCCACTGAATGAGGGTCTATCAGACAGCTGAAATAGAAGGGTCTCTCTTGGGGCAGGAAAGGTGCCTGCACAACCCACCTGGGTACCTCGAGGGCTGGCAGTCGTTTTGTTCACCAACAGTTTCGGGTTTGGCTCAAACAAATTCAAGACTCTGAAACTGAAACGGAGAAAAGAGCTCGCCTGCTTCTGGGAATCCTGCACAGGGTGATGCCAGGCAATGACTTACACTCAGAAGTGCAGACAACAGCCACTTTTTGCATTGGTATTGCACTAAGAATTTGTCACAGCAAAATACATTTATGCCATCTCCTTAGTCACAGCAATCTCCAACAGATATTGTGGCAAAAAAAGCCTCTCAAGCTTTTCTTCAAATGCACCTTCCCTTCTACATTCCTCAGTGAGTCACTTACCAAGTTATGAATGCCCTTTAAATCTTCAAACTCCTTTGGGTGACTGCTCTACCCAGGACAGTCATCCTGTCACTAAAAAACCCCAAACAACAAACAGACATGGATGTGTGGCAAACACCACCTCTCAGTGCATCTTCAATGGATGTGTTTGTTGTCTGTCAGGCAGTGGTACACACAAACCTGGTCCCTGTGACTCAGTGCCTCTGTCTGACTGGGAAGCAAGCAGAGACAGCCAGCCCATGCTCTCCTCCTCCAGGAGAGGCCACACAAGCAGCATTCTGTAAAGCTGGGGCTGGATCTACCTCCACTCGCTGTCACACAGACAGAGCACCTTTCTTCTAGGCCCTGAAGCTTTATTTTTCATCAAATTTCGGTTCATACAATCATAACATCTTTTAGGCTGGAAATGACAGTAAGATCATTGAGCCCAACTGTTAAAAACACCACAAACCAGCCACTGAAACTGACACACTGTACGAGCTGATCCAAACATTAATGTTTGCATAAACTTCAACATAAACACTGCAGTTTAAGCTCACACTGGCAGATGCCTGGGCTGATCATCACTTATGGGTAATTTGGATATCTCCTTAGGTGGAGATCAATACATTCCAATTAAATTCTAACACAGGTAATCCACTTGAATACAAAGCAGGCATTCTAAACCCATTCAGAATCCCCACCTGTTCCCTTCAAATCTGGCCCAAGGATGTCCACCAGTTACACACTGAAGCACATGACCTCTAAAAAGCTGACTGAGAGAATCAGAGCTAAAGCGTAATGCAACAGAGATGGATTCAACACACCTGCCATCAACATAGTATTTCCATAATGCAAAACTCAGAGCATGGTCTTCCTGCATGAGCATCCTTAGTAATTCAGCATGGGATTAAATTATTAACATTCCCCAACTTTCACTGAGACCAAACAAGGCCAGCAGAAAATGAAGAGCCTTAAAAAAAAAAATCCTGAATTTTAAGTTTTTGCAGTCAAAAAAACACTAAAAATGGCGAGAGATTGTTAAATTCTACCACTGCCAAGAGAAATATGCAGGAACTCAAGCTGTAACTGCCCAGCACCACCAATCTCTCCCATCACAGGTAATTCCATTCAGAACACAGAAAGGAACATTGTATGTTTGTTTTACAAAACCAGTATTTATAAAATCCACTTAAAAAGTATTGCTATCAAGTATTTTTTTTTCTTTTTTCCTAGTATCCTGGAACACTCTAGGACAACAGAACAACTTTTATTTTAAGACCCTTTTCACTTTAACAATTTCAACGAAAACACAAAGGCTGTTTAAAAAACCCACCCTAACACAATCATATTCACAAGACTATTCTTGCCTGATTTTACACCCACATCTGCACTCCACATCCCAATGAAGACACTCCGTGGCTCTGAAGAACGACAGGTTACTCTCAGTGTGCTGTTTTACTTGAGCTCTTACACACCTGCATCTTCATCCTAAAGCAAACAACTGAGCACACTGAAAAAGGCGTCTCAAAAATCAGTCCTGTACAGAAATCTCCACACATCATGCTTACACAGGATAATGATCAAAGGTGGAATCAACCCTAAACAGGAAGATTTTCTAAAAGAATCTGCTACTGAAAGAGCATGAACTTGATGAAGTGATGACTTGCCACATCCTAGACTTGTTTAAACTGCACGCTGCAAAGCAAAATTATTTCTAAGCAACATTCAGTCTGGAAAATTCTAGCCTGAGCAACTCTTGCTTATATTTGACCACAAATATTTGGCCACTATGGAATACAGGTATGTATGCATGTCTCTGTTTGCATGAGAGTTGCAAAACTGAGTCCTGAACACACTTTACTCTAGTAAACAGGAAGGGGAGAAACACAGAAACCACCAGCCCACCAACTCTCTACTAAAGAGACGATTCTAACACCTGTGGTATCTCCGTGTTGCTATGAAACTACCATCCTAACCTTAGCAACAGATTTAAGCCTTTGAGGATACATTTTGCTCTCTGAGACATAAAACAGAGAAATACTGCAGAAGGGTTTATTTTAAAACAGCAGGAAACAGTATTTCAAACTGGACAACACAAGTTAGGAAGAAAGCAATTTACCAATGATAGCACGCAAGGAAAAAAAACCAAAACACCCCAATTTATTCAACAGGGAAACCAGATTTCATAATGGAGTTACTATTTACCAAATGTGGAATAGAGACCTGACTTTCCTCACCAGTTACCTTAATCGACTTCTTAACCAACACAGTCCCAGCTGAGCTACTGCAGTCACTGCCATAACTCCAGTGGCTCCCAGCTGGAGCCTGGACCAGCCTCTGCAACCACTGACAAAAGCCCCAGAAACAGGAGGGAATTGTTCAAGGACGAGAAGGAAACGAGTACACAAGGCTGTGTTAAAACTAAGAATAATATACAAACATTTACAAGCAAACAAAACACACAGCACCTCGTTCATTGCCTACCAGAGGCTTGAAAGCGTTGAAGCTGAGGGGGCAGAATTTCGAGCTACGCCTGGCTAGTTCTGGTAACTAAACTGGAAACACATCCCTGAGGTTGAACCCAGAAGAGTATGAAATTCAAGGGCTTCCTTTCACTTATCCCTTCAGGTGACACCACTCCACAAACAGAGAGCATCTGGAGCACAATGCATGACTGCTGAACACTCTCTGCAAAATTACACTGACACTTCAAAAGCAACAAAATGCTCCAGCAGTTGCTGAGCTGTCCACATTGCCCAAAAATTGAGACCTTGAAGAACCATTTGACCTGCAAGACCCCTTTTTTCCTTCCATAGTTATTCATTCATAAGTCCTTGATATGAGAATTACTGTAAATTTACCTCAGTGCAACTAGAAAGTGAAAATCCCCTGAAGAACTTAAACTACAGAATAAGCTATTGATAACATTCTGGGAGAACATGAGATCATTGTTCAATCTGACAGAGTCGTGATGGTACTAAAATGGACAAACCCCAAACCACTTGAAATAACTTTATCAAATTTGTCTGAAATCTTTTAACTTATATACTCAGTTGTATAATGGCAAACAAACCCTGTAACAACTTTCACATGAAATACCTTTAGGTCGAATTCTGCTGTGTGAAATACGTGCGTAACCCAACGGATCCCACAGCACCTGTAGAATTCGAGTCCCAGCCTACACAAACCTACTCAAAATTCCAAACTAAACTGATTCTTTCTCTGCATCTACTACCTCTTAAAATGGCTATTAGTTATGAGATTTGCTTCTGGAAAATTCCTGTCCTCCAAAAGCACAATAAATGCATTTATATTTATCCAGCTTTTAAACTGGTTGTGCTCTCACAGCTGACCTAACTTTTTGTTCTTCCCCACACAGAAGCTTGTCCTGCAGTACAAGCTTGTTCTCCTGCCCATTTCATGAGGCATTTCACTGAAGCCCTAACCAAGGGGTGCAAGCACCCCTCAACTCACACTCTAGATGCCCACGGCAGCTTCACACAGGGGGGGGCAGGAAAAGGCCAGTGCAGTCTGCTTTTCTTAGACATCCAGGGATGAAAAAAATCAACAAAAAGCAAAAACACTATATTTTTAACTGGGTGTTGAAGACAAGGAGCAGAAATCTCTGTTTACACTGTCTGTGAAGTGAGCAAGTTTGAGACCATCTTATCCTAATAAATAGTCATTAATCACTTCCAGCCACTTAGCACAGGAGGTCATGAGGTGGCAGCCTGGCCAGTGTAAATGTTTAATACTGAATTAGATTAGAAAGACTCAGGACAGTGTCATCATAGCTACAGTGCTGCCTGCAAAACTTACCCCACTTTCCTTTGGTTTCAGTAACACTGAGGCCTGACCTGGGCTTTGGGGATGAGATGATCTGGTCTTGCTGTGAAGGTGAGACACAGCAAACATCACAGAGCCAACTACAGGAAGCCAGATGGCCAGGAGCTCACTGCACCACTTCATCACTGTACTGCCATCAATAGGTAAACAGGTAAAACACCATCACCTATTCTGATCATATCTCTGCTATTAGAAACATGAACACAGGGGTGATGAGCTGCCTGTAGGGCAGACTGCACAGGAATCTCCAGCTCTCTCCTGGGGGGACTCACCCAGCACACGGGCACTGCCATGTACTGGCACATGACAGGCCAAAAATATCCACACAAACACCCTCCTTTGTGTGCACAGAGCTGGAGGAGCAGGACTCAGATGGCTTCACAAGAATATTTCATAATCCTCCTCCCCCTGTCCTCTACTCAGCAGCTCAGTCAGAGCCAACTACAGCTATAATTATTGTCATAATTATTATTTTAATAAGAATCAATGACTTCTCAAAATATTGCACTGAAGACTTTCACGTCTTTTGTTGTAACACTGCCAAAAAGGCAGTTCATTGCTGAGGTACTGCTCCATGTACTCTGCTAGCAGGCAGCACCTCCAAGCTTCTATTTCTGCCACTGAGTGACTAAACTCAATTCCAGTGAATGCCAAAACGTAAGCAGTTTGAGGCACAGTAGCTGTGCAAAGTATTATTATTCTCGTAGTGCATACACACTAACAGCTTTGTTTACTACATTCACTCCTCTTCTGCTTGTTTCCTTGGTTTTACACGCTGTGGGACAAGCTGCTGAACTTAGATGCCATTAGGTAGCCACCTGAATTCTTATTTACATATTAAACAGCTGTCAGGCACCCACAGCAAGTTTTAAGAGTGCAAGCAAGCCTGTAAACATCTAGGTCAATATAGTTAGGTGCCTAGATTTATCCCCAGCTAGTCAAATGTGGATCTCTGCAGACAAGCTGCTAGTTTTCATGAGAATATTTTTTTCTACAAGGCAGGACTAGCTTGATAACAGACTATTTTTATTTACATGCCTGTTCAAGATGACTCCAATCCAGAGCTCTGGTAACTCTCCATTTCCACAGCGAAGTCCAGTCTAAACTTCCATAATTAGCAGATGGCCATTTATTTAGCTACAGCTCCAGGAACACTGCCACAGTGAGAAAAAATTTTGTAAGTAACTAATGACACTGGCAACTCTGGGACTCCTCATCAGGGGTGCCCAGTTGTCACCCTGCTGAGTTCACAGGTAGAACATGTAGGACTCTACTTGCCCCCGTGACATGCAGTACTGCAATTCTAAAGAACCAAAAAATTCCCCTGGAAATGTCATTTTTCAGGTTTGTTGTGCCTCTCCCAAGTAAGGGTCAGCAGGCTGGATGGAGTTTCAGGGAGCTTGCTTCACTTTAGTCAATACAGTCATGACCCCAAACACTTTTCCTTTGAAAGAAGACGTTTTAACTGAACCGTGCGTGCTCCTGAATCAGAAAGAATGCAATTATAAAGAACAAAGATAAGTAGAAACAGGTTGAGTTTTAAGAACAAAATGAGAGACGTCTCACAAATTCAGACAGCATGAAATCCAAAACCGACCACCACAAAAAGTCAGCGAATAGCATCAACGTGATGAAAAATACTCAGATTTCACCAATATAACTGAACCAAAAAGTACATCCAAAGGGCAAGAAAAGGCTGCAGCATGAAGCAGAAATGAGTGTCCATGACTCATTCAACCAAATCCAAGTTAAACTGAAGTTTGCAGTGTCATTCAGCTTTGTAGAATTGTTTTAAATAAGCATCCCACTTACTCTCTAATAATAGAACAGCAACAGAACAGTAGCTTGAAAACAAAATATATGTGGGAAGCACTCACGCTCTGACCTCAGAGTCAGCCACACGCTAGTGTGAAATCCTTCTTAGCTATTTTTTTAAATTAGCTGGTATTCATTTATTGGTTTAATTTCATCATAAAAAAAGAAAAGCAGCAAATTACAGACGTTATAAATAGTTTGTCCCTTGGAGGAATTCTCTAATCATCTCTAAAAATAAGAAGTCATATGATTTCAGTGTCCTGTACTGACTCTTTCAGTACTCAGCAAGGTTACACTTTATATTTGTTTAGGTAATGCTACATGTTGCTCAATTTTTATATCCATACAGTTATAAAAGCCTGGTCTCTTTACTTCTAGTGCATACTCACACTCAGTAAAGCATTCGGTCCTGTACTTGTTGTAAAGCTTGGGAATCACCCCACAGGAAGCACAGGTCCACAAGGCATCAAAACCATTTTGTGCCTCCAAGTGAAGCCTGGAAATATCCTTTACTTGCCCAAAACTAGCTGGACAGCCAATTTATAATACTAGCCTCTTGCTGCGTTCTTTCTTGAGCCATCCATGCTATCAATCCTTAAACTCATCCCACCCCTAGGCTGTATAGTGCCAATCTCAGAGAAGTTCTGAGTGGTGAGTGGGAATCACTGAAGCGGGGTTTGTGGAAGTCCTGAGCTGAACAGGTCCCTGATGGTAACACTGCAAAGTTCCATTTGTGACTCTGGTTAACTGCTAGCAGCTCTAACTTGCTGTTCAGCCTGTAAACTCTTCAAGACAGGGACCTTTCCTCACATGTGTCTGTGAAGCTTCTAGTGCCCAGATGGTGCCATACAAATGAATAATAATTATATTTTCATGTAGACCATTATGGTGCATAATGTAAATTACTTTCACTGATGCAAGAGGAAATAATTTTCTCATTTTGAAATAAAAAGAGAGAGTAAAAATAATGATTACTTGTTTGATGCTATCATTATAACAATAATTACATTTGTGGGTCCAGAATCCCCAGCTGGTCTGTACTGACTTTAATGGAGTTATACCAATGCATGGCAGCTGACAAGCTCCTGGTCCTTGCTGAAGATCTCAACTGCTTCACAAGAACAGATGACTTCAAACCCACACCACTCCCATGAAGGAAGGGATGTTAATTAAGCACACTCTGCAGACCGGGGAAGACAAACACCAGACCTGGCATCTGGAGAAATGGATTCCTACACACAAGGCAGCTACCTGAGCATCGCTGCCACGGCCCCTGCCTTGCTGGCACAGAGGAACAGGCTTCTGCACAGATGCACACCTCAAGTGAGCTGAACTGCCTGCTGGAGACACTCAACTCTACTCATGAGAAGGTCTCAGACCCCACAGGTTTGTGAGGTTCAAGCCACGTTTAAGCACCCAAAAGGAAACAGCCATAATCGGCAGCACCAAGTGTGAAAGGGAAGAACAAAGTTGGGACCTGCCAGGGCTTGGCTCCTCTGGAGGAAAAGATAAAAATCCCAATTATCAGACCAAAGAGGACTGGTGTGGAGTACCAATAACTGAAAAACCCAAAACTGTCTGTCACCCTTAGCTACGTGGCCCTAAACACTTTGCTAAAGATGTCAAGAGGTTACTGACGAGAGCAGGCAACCAAGACTACAACTTGCCCTTGTCCCACAGAGCTGTCTCCCATTCAACACGTGCTCTGTGGAACAGCATCAAAGGCCTGCCATTACTTAAAAAAAATGAAGGACCGAGGTTCCAAATCTAAAAATCAGACTCAAACACTTGAAACTGCTAGTCCTCAAACTCCAGTCACACAAGCAGTTACACACACCAGAACCCACGTGCCCTCTGAGTATCTGCGCAGGGATGCTCCTGCCCCTGCCCAAATCAGACATCCCATCAGCCTAAGTCAAAAGAAAAAAATACAGGGCATTGTATTCCAATTAAAGAGTCACTGCAAAAGCTCCAGCAAAGTGCCAGATCTAATTTTAACACTAAAAAGAAAAATCAGGAAGTATTTGATTAAAATTAATCCTTGAGGTTATATAATTTGACTGTTGCTACAAATTAAGATCACTTCATGCTTTCATTGTACTCCTGGCCCTTCAGCAAGCACTAATAAGATGCCATATCACAGATCATGGACTTCCAATGCTGAAAGGAAGAAATATTTTGAAAATTGTTTCTGAATAGAGCCAAAACATGTGGCAGGTAATGAGGGCCTTTTACACCAAAAAGTTCCCATTTTGCAATAGCTGACAGGAAGTAAATGGGATTTATACGTCCCCTGTAAAACAGCTGGTCTTCTCTTGCCAAAAAATTAAAACGTTTCTATTTCAAAGGGAACATCTGCAAAATCCCATCACACATTAAGGAATAAAAAACCAACACAACAAAAAATACACCAGCAGCCTGGAAAAGGCTTCCAATCCATTTCATATAACACATTCCCACATTCCTGCAGACAAGATGCTTAACAAGGTTTCTGCTGCAGGAGACCAATAGTCTAATCTGGTTCTAATACTCCCCTTAACTGATGCTTACTTTAGTTCTCCTGCTGCAAAATTTGTTTGTTTTACTAATGTGTGCCTTGTTCAGTGCTAAGACTTTGTAAAAATTATTATGCACCTTCCAGCTGCAGATATATTGTCTCCCCCTTTGCCATTACTAGATGATGAGTTGTCTCCATTCTCCTTCTCAATTGTTATTAAAGCCATATTGCAGCATGATTAAGCTCCTGATAATAAGTAAAACTGTACTTAACAGTCAAATCAGTACTATGAACCCATTCTCTAAGAAATATATCATTTTTGGCCACATAATAGCTCGATGCTATTAATTTTATTCACAACACAGGGTACCTTAACTAAGTTGTTTCACTGAGCCCAGCATACTAAAGTGAGACTCAGTTTCCAGAGATTAATTCTTTCTGGACTGAAGTTTAACACACAAATGATTAGCTCACATTAAGCTTCTTTGCACTTTTCAGGTCTGGAAATTTTTTCTGAAAACCAGTTTTCCCTCCTTTCCTGTGTTCAGATTAAATTACTGAGGCCACAGGTCTACATCAACAAGATACTTAGAGTGGAATATATTTAAACAGGCACCATTTGATTGTGTCTACATATATGGAAGTACATTCCTATACATTCACTGATTTAAGCAAAAAGGATAAATCAGTGGTGGAATACTTCCTTTTTTCTTGAAAACTCATTTGTTTTATGGAGCTTAAGAGCTTATTTTACACTTAAGTGCAGCTCTGCAGAGTGAACTCCCAGGGACTACAGTGACTCTTCCAGCAGTAGCCCAGTTCCTGGCCCACAGCAGAGGCTCCCTCCTCCAACACACACCTGCTGCCACCCCAGAGCAAAGCTGTGCTTTAATGCTGGTGCTGCACTGAAAGCAGTGCTCCATGCAGAAACTCACTTGTCCTGTACCTCCCACACGGATGCTCTGCAGAGGGTAGGTCCAGGCTGTGTTTGTTTCTGGCAAAACAGTGCTGGGAATCCACCTGCACAACCTAAACATTCCAGGGGCACATACACTTCAAAAGAAAACTCTCATTTCCAAACCTGAAAGAATCACAAGCTTTTATGTGATACACAAGGTGAATTCTGCACTGGTCTTAGTTTGGGGAAGCATTTGGAAAAGGCTGGGGGAAATAAGTGATGGATGAACCTTAGAGAAAGTGGATTAAAGCCTCCTGGGTTTTCTTTCCTGTATGATTCCCACGGTGTTTTCCCACATTGGAGTTGCTGCTACTTTGCTTTTAGTTACAACAACTGATGACAGTTTTTATAACCCTTAGCATGGAGCAGAGCAGCCCCCAGATGCCTTTGCTAGCTTCAGTAACCAACAGGGATTACGGAGTTTAGGCACACATTGTAATTACTTTTTGCTTCTTGCACCTTTACCCTGGTGGAGCTCAGCATGCATCACCAGGTGGTAACAAGGAAGGAAAAAGCAAGAAAAAACAGACTGGAGCACATTCAGCTGATCAACCCATGGAGGACCCAGCCCCACTCTCCACACTGCCAGGAAAAGAAAACAATACCACATTTCCCACTACAGATATGAAATTAAAGAGAGGCACTGGTGATCCTCAGGTCCTCCCTAGTTTAATTTGCTTGGAATTAAAACTGCTCACTGACCCCAAACACACCTTCTTTTCATTCTGCACTACAGTTCTCAACATTTTGAGCTATCGATATGTTTGGTTCTTTTGACAGCTTCATGCTGCAAGACACACACCATTTCTTTAAAAGAACACACTAAATTTCAGACTGAAGAAATGCTTTGATCCCACACTAGGAGGCAAGAGCTGTATTTCACTGAACTGACAGTAACAGTGCACTGGCATTTCTGCTTTATGGCAAACAGGCAGCAGTGAAAACCCAAGGCTAGCAGGAGGCACAAAGCAGCAGCACGTACCCACAGACAGTGCCTTCAACACCCCGTTCCAAGGCAGGGGCCACAGCTGGCAGCACAAGTGCATCCCTGTGATGCACAGCAGCCTGTCAGTGCAAAATCACAGCAGCAGATGCTCTGCTGTCACATCCCTCTCATCCTCAGAAGCCCCAAAGCAGGGATTTGCATCCCATTTTCTTCCCTTTGGGCTCCCAACACACGACATCCACAAGCCCCTTCCACCATCACTAGCAGGTGGCATTAAGGAAACCCGAGACTGAGGAGCATGCTTACAGCATTTTCACAAAAAGCTGTTGCACACTTTTCAAAGATAAAGACCTTTCCATAAGAATCAACCCATTCATCAGAAGGGAGCTTAATTCTTCTGTGCTTTTGACACTTGAGTTACGCTGTGTGAATAAAGCGTGTGCAAAGGGTGCAGCTGCAGGAACGGCTGCAAGTACGCACTGAAATCAGTGCTAACAACACAGTTGATACTTCTTTAGAAGTATCTATAAGCTGGTTTAATTAAATATGGAACAACTGCAGGAAACTGCTTATGACTAATGAAAGCTCCAGATGTAGCTGGTCAGGGGATCTAGCACAATAAGTGTTTTCAGTTGCAAAATTGCTCAATTCAAAATTGTTTCTTCCTGCCAAGTTGGCAATTCCATTCAATTACATACAGGTACAGTGGTAAACCTTTTACTACAGTACAATGTCATTTTATCTACCAAATGATAGTGCTTACTGCATGTACCTGACAGCATTTAATAAAAACCTAAACATCTTTTAAACACCTGGTTCAAAGGATTATGTTTCTTTTCCCACAAACACAAATTACCAAATGCTTACACTACTTATATCCAACTTGGTAAAGTAAAATAGGCACCCCCATTTCAGTCTTGTACAAGATAAATAAAAGCACTGTAGCCTCATATGGCAAATTTCAGACATTGGTTTGAAAAGCACTGTCTTCTGCCAAGTGTCCAAAATCTGGTTTGCATAAGTATTTAGTACAAAGGCTCGTATAAGGGTAGTTAGCAGAGCAAGCGAAAAAAGTACAGAAACCACGATCAAGTACTACATCACAGATGAACATCCAGCAGCCTTTCAAAAATATACTCCTCAAAATGTATTAAAACTCACCACTCCACTCACAGACACACTGAAATGGATACTATTTTTGGTTAAAATGCAAGACGGAGAAATCTTTGAAAAATCCTTGAAGGGCCCCTCAGATGCGCTTGACCCAAGACATGTGGATATAATGGAACCACTGTATTCACACCACTCAGCTTCTCCAACTGCTGCAAAACAATTTGACATACACAAACTATGGGGAAACTCAGGTTGAGAAGGATATTAACTTTGCTTGAATATTACATAAATTGCATTGTAATGTGCAAACAAAGCAGCAGGAAAAAAATCTTCCTTTATACACATGATATACAATTCCATTTCTCAGAGATTTTCCTCGTGAGCTAGGTCTGAAATCAAGACTGGTAACATAGGCAAGACTGGAAACTTTACCTACCAATTTAATACAGGTGCCAAGTTTTTAAGGCAGAAGGCTGCACAAAGCCAATTCCCCTATCACTTTTCCACCAAGAACACATTGCAGTCGATAGATGGATACTTAACCATGAGGTTTTGTATTCTGACAAAGTAATTTTAAGGATGGTGGCCACTTCCCAGTGTGCAGGCTAAGCAAAGCCACAAGCACCATAAAGTAATCTTGAAGAAGCCTTGCCAAATCACCTCTCGACAAAGTGTCGTTAAGTACACTGCCACTTGCTTTCAGCATTGTTGCCTTTCTTTAATATCAAAGTCAGACATTGTGGCACAGCCCAGTGTGATCCATACTAGTTATTTAGATAATGAGGGGAAAATAGGTGCTCCCGGCATGTGTTTTAAAACATGTTTTCTATTCAGAACCCCAGTGCTCCATCTTTAGGTCTTTGATCAAAACTGTATGCAAAAGGCGTGATTCATAACTGCCAGCATCAAAATACTCATATCCAGTGTCTGCATGTGGCCAGCATGGAAACAATGAGCTCCCCACCCCGCACCCGGCATCCCCTTAACTCATTCCAGCACACCAGGTGCAAACCGGACACTGTGCCAGGACATTTGTAGGACAACTGCTAAGAGTACATGTTCCAACACAGCCCAGAGCCCACAGAAGGGGATCATTTCCTAGAAAGTCTGGGGAGCTGGGAAGCAGGGCTGAAGCTCCAGGAGCAGCCTGCCCTCTCCCGGCCCCCTGCCTGCCCAGGTACCAGCATCTGCCAACCTTGATAACCCACACTGGAGAGACCAGGAAGGAAAAAAGCTGGAGAAGACTGAGAGATGGAAGTATAAAAGACTTGATAGACAGGAAAAGAGGCAGAGGGCAAGGTGCTGGAGGAAAAATAGTGGAGCCTAAATAGCTACATTTATGAACACAGCAAATACCAAGATAAGATTACGGGCAGAGACAAAAACTGAATTCAGTAAACTAGAACTTTAATTTTCACGTCTAGAAAGCAGAGCAGGATCTGCACACAGCGGATGGGGACGTATCACAAGTTGTCCCAAATGTTAGTGATGGAGTGAGTATTCATGTGCTGGGAGCTCAGCTCTTTGCAGCCTTTCGAGGCCAAACCACTCACTGTAATTTTCAAGGGTAAGGCATCTCTGAGCGCCAGTTCTTGCCTTCTCTCTCAAGGATGTAAACAAAAATACAGAAACTGACAAAACTAAGCAGGCACTTTGAGAGGCATCACTTACTTAATGTAAGCCTACTGCTAAAAGAATAAAATGAAAACCAAAGGAAGCTTCTCTTGAGCTGGAGAATACTAGTACTGGTGCTACATATCTGAGGTTTGCAAGAATGCTGTTAATTTGCTTTTTCATATGCCTAATAGAAAATTCAAAAATAGAAAATTCAAAAATAGAAAACTCAACTGGCAATAGAGCCAGATTTGCAACCCCTTGTGGTTTCAGGCCCAAGTCATTTGAATGAAAACCGGGGAGTTTGCAAAATAACAAGATAAGAGACAAGGTCCTCATCCTGTGTGGGCACAGTTTCAGTGTCCCCGAGTTGTCAGCGGTTAATAAAATGATTGCATTACATTTCACTGCCCGTCACCTCCTGGGCCTGCTAGAGCTATGCTATAAAGAACAGCGCCTGTGCGCTTTGCCGGGTGCAAAAAGCAAAGTAGCACGGAAACAAACGCCTAGGACGGTGCGGGGCAGGCGGCTCTCCCGCCAAGTTCGGGGATGCTGGGATGCCCGCGGCAGGCAGTGCCGGGGATGGGACGAGAGATCCCTCTCTCGGGGAAGGGAGAGGATCCCACGGATGCCTTTTCTGGCTGTGCACCGCGGCCCCCCGGGCGCTCCTGCCGGACCGGGGCAGGACCGGCCCCACACAGCGGCACCTGCGGGAGGCGCCCACGCGGGCTGCGGGGAACGCGAGCCCCGGGGCGACCGCGCCTCGCTCGCCCCAACTTCCCCGCGCCGCAGTCCCGGCAGAAGTGCCGCCAGACGCCGTGAGACACCGCCGCTCCCGCTCCCCGCCTACCATCGCCTTGCCGTGCGGGGCGGCGGGTCCGCGGCGCTGCGGCTGCCCCCGCTGCTCTCCGCCGCGGTCTCGCTTCTCGCGGCCGCCGCGCTGCTCCTCGCCGGCGTCGAGGGAAGTGAAATTCCAGACGAGGAGGGTCTGCAGGAGCAGCACGGTGAGCGCCGCCACCAGCGCCGAGCGGGAGCGCCGCGCCAGCCGCCGGGCGCACGGAGCCGCCACCATCTTCGCTGCTGCTGCCGCCGCCGCGCTCCCGAGAGCCGCCGCATCCGCCGCGGCACCGAGTTTTCAGCCGGGCAGAGCCAGACGTCAGCAGGAGGAGGGCGGAGGTGGGGAAGGAGGGAGGGGGGGAAGGAGGAGGAGGTGTTCGCGGCGCGTGGGGATGGGGGAAGCCGGCNGCCTCACGCCGGGCCGGGCCGGGCCGGGCCGCGCACCTGGCGGGAGGCAGCCGCCGCCTGCGGACCGGTCACCGGCAAAAAGGGCCCCAATTCCCCAAGGCTGAGATGATGTTTTTTGGGTTTTTCCCCTGAAGCAAAAGGGTCCCTGGCAGCATTTCGCCCCAGCGGATTGAGAGCGAGAGCAAGCTGCAACACCTGCACAGCCCGGTGAGGTTTGCAGGGACCACGCACAAGGCGACTGTAACTAAAAGCCCAGTACCTCAAAAAGTGCACATAACAGACGAGTTCAGTTGCCTTTTTCTCCCACACTGATATTGGCTTTCTAATCTGAAAGATCTCATTATCTGATGATAGGACAGAAGTAGGGAGGTTTTTTTAATCTGCCTGCACAGTGCCTCTTTTTCTAAGCCTAATGCCACTTTACAAACCAAATCCAAAGGTAAAAAATATTATCTCCTGGTAAGAACAGTTGCTTTTTAAAATGACAGCCAGGTAGGATTTGCACAGACCAGTGGGATTTTGTTTCCATTGGAAGTGCTTTAGTTTCTGATCTGAAGAAAATGAAACAAGTAGTAAGATCAGAACCATCCTTTATTAAGGGAATTTTCCTAATAATCCAGTGAGGCTACAGATAAAATTTTACAGGAGGTATCCTTCGTTGCAACATTTCACAAGCCGATGAAACGTGTCAGTTTCAAAGAGTGCCACACTCTGAGTATCGCTGACTGCAAGGTGTCTGTCAAACAGAGAGGTCACAATACATCATTAGTAACTTCCAGCAAAGCCCAGAAAGGCTCCTCTCTGGGTGCCAGCAGAGCATCTCTGGCTGACCTTCCATTCTTGCAGGGGAACCATGCCCCCTTTTTGCCAGCTGGGGTGATGGCAGAGAGCCCATGATAACAACTTCTGACAGTGTCGACCTTCCACACCAGTTGCACGTGTATCAGATTTGCTGGTCCCACAGTACAGTGAAGTGAGCTGTTAGAACAAAGAAATGAAAGAGACTCAAAGTGTTCATGAATATTCTGACATTCTGCACAGCTTGGGAAGAAGATGGATAATTTTTATTCCAAACTATCAAATAATTGGGCATTATAAACACAGTCAAGCAAATTTGCTGACAAATACAAGATAAAAGCGTCTTCCATTTGGGATTAAATGCTTTTCTCTTCAAAAGGAAGTTGTGGTCCTAGTAAGTGGTTGCTCCCCGCAGCCATCCCTTGGGGTTGTAGATGGCAGGAGGTGCTCGTGGTGCCAGAAAAGAAACAGGTTCTGAACAGGCCAAATGACCAAGAGCTCTCAAGAGACTCAGGACCTGATTCCAATCCTGCATACCTCGTTGGGAAATGGGAAACTCATTCCCATGGATACCCTAAAATGGCTAAAAGCCCTAACAGCAACATCCAAGGCAGGCAATACTTCAGCAGAGGGCAACACTGCTTTCTATAAAAGGAGGACAGCAGTAATTGTGATGAACTTGTGATCCATGGTTCTTAAAATTTTTATGACCCATTGGAAAATTTTCTCCAGATTTTGTGGGGTAATTTTTATGCTGGAAAATGTCTCTGAGTGTCCCTAACCTCTGTATATAATTGCTGTGGCTGATAGTGCAGTGAGGAACAGCAGTGCATGCTCAGTCTCACACATGTCCTACTGGAAGCCCTTCTGGAGAGAAGATTTGTATCCAAACCACAATAATTTATAGGCCATAAAGATCTGAGTCTTTAGTGTAAAGTCAGCCCTGTGTATGGGTGGGAGCCCCAGCATGAGACACTTCTGCACTGACAGAAAAAGCAGAGCAGAGAGAGGAGCAGACTTCTCCTCCTTCAACATCCTCCTTTCCCCATACATGTAAAATCTGGAAAGGACAGTGCAGTAGGTATGGCATTCATTTTTAAAACTGTGGTATAACCAATGACCATTAACTGTTCAAAACATCCTTCTTCTGTGCTAAAGAAAACAGCCAAATAGAAGGAAGACAATTTAACTAATACTTTTTTTTTTCTTGTGCTGATTCACACTAAAAAGTAAAAAGGGCAAGGCTGAGCATCTTGAGAAACTGAAGAAATGAATGGTACCAATTCAAAGAACAAACTAAAACCAGAAATTGCATAAAACTGTTAAATGAACTTTCTTATTATAACGTTTATAAATAATGGCAGCTTGATTGAGCTGTGTTGCATCAGAAAATATTTAATCAGGTTACACAGAAGACACTTGAGAGAGTTACCACTCTGAAAATTGCCCATGTTGCCCATATTAGGTGAGAATTAGTATCTAGCACAAAGTAAGAGAAAAAAACAAGATTTGATTCTTATATAAGTATTATGCTGGTTGCACATAACTATCAAAGAGATGGTGTTTCAAGCAAGGGTTACAACTGTGACTTGGCTAATTTGCTCTAAAATCCCAATACATAATTAATTTAAATATTTTTTTGCCACTGCACAGGTATGTAAATTCAATGTGGGTGTGTTTGAGAGATGGAGGGTATCAATCTTGCCTACTTAAAATGATGTAAAAAAGGAACCATTCACTGTTCCATTTTAGTCTGATCTACTTTGCTAGATTTACCTATCCTGTTATAAAAAAAAATGTTTCCTCCTCCTAACAGTGTAAATACAGCCTAAAGTTGCATCATGTAACCAGACTTTGTACAAAGAAATAAGTGAAGTTGGGAGCAGTGTTAATAAGGAATATCCTTTGCTCTACTTTGCAGAGCTTATGGTCCATCTGGTGAACAAACACTGCAGGCTTATCTGAACTCCAACTCACAGCCTGACTCATAGGCGGTTTAGAAGCACATTCTGTAATCAGTGGAAGACTAAGTTATTTCAGAGTGAAGATTTGCATTTTTCTTAAAAACAGCCATGTCCTTATCACATCAAAATTTAGATTTCGGGTATGTGCTGTGAGATGAAGGGGGAAAAGGTGAACAAACTGGTTTGTCTAAGAATGGCTATCTCTAATATACTCAGTCTTAAAATCTGTGTAGAATACAGAACAAATGGCAAATTTGTGTATATTCCTATGATATCAAAAAAATCACTGCACCTAAGGATGTGCCTTAGGAATAGAAAAGGTTGGAAATAGGCCACAAGCAGTGTTCAGTGAGTAATCTGCAGCAGCAGTTGCAATGTCTTCTGAAGTTTGGGCTTCTTCCCTGAAGTGACAAAGTTTTTCTCTTTTTTTCTCTTTTCTTTCTTTCTCTTTCTTTTCTTTTCTTTTCTTTTCTTTTCTTTTCTTTTCTTTTCTTTTCTTTTCTTTTCTTTTCTTTTCTTTTCTTTTCTTTTCTTTTCTTTTCTTTTCTTTTCTTTTCCTTCCATCACTACCAAAACAACACATGACTCCTAATCCCTTTAGTGCATATGGAGGACATAGACCCTTTCCCTGGGAGTCTGGCAGTCTTACCACTCTAAGCATCAAATCTGAAAGAGCAAAACAGGATAGGGAATTACTCCTTGAGAATTTCACCATCTCAGACTACAGGTCACTGCCTGCTCTCCAACAAGTTCCCAAAACATTGTTTTTTGTTTTTAAACACTGGTATATTGCTAGACTTAAAAGGTAGAGCAACTGTATTTTGAATTTTTTTGGAACCACAGAACCACTGTTAAATTCATATTCTGCAATTCAGTCATGATATGGTTTACATGTGTGTTCGTCACCACTCAGGTATACTGTACCATGGATATTCACTCTTCCATATTTTCTTTCCATAAACAAAACTAAGATGCTTTGCCAGGTACTCATTTTACATCAGGCTGTTCTCCAAGTGGGTTATAAAATTCAGGTTCTCTCTTATGTGCATGGGCAGAACTGAAGTCAGTGGAGATGTGACCACTGCATGCAAGAAATGCCTTCCATTCTGGTGGTTTGGTAAAACTTGAGATTCCCACAAATGTTCCTTAATCCACTCTGGTTTTATTTTGCCACATCACAAATGCAAACTCTGGTGTCAATGAATATGCAAAAGCCAAATTTTCGACACCAACATTTCATTCTGGTAACACTGTCTAAATTATCAACTGAACATACTGTGTCAAGATTCAAAGACAATAAAAGCAGGTTCTATGTTCAGTTTGTATGAAATACATAATATGGATGTGGAATGTATATTACACCTTCCTTCTGACAGATAAATTTAGTCCAGGACCTTGGCATATGCTCCACTTCAGGAAGTCAAGGCAAATGGAAGCATTATTCCCTTCACCATCACATTAAAGCGTCCCTTTTTCTTTATAATCTCTTGCATATAAAACCTTTTACTATCAATGAGGGGAAATGGCTGTATATGTACTTTATATACAGCCCTCCGTGTTGTGACAGCTTTTCTTTCAGCCAGTGGTCGAGGATAATCACGGAAGGATTACCCATCTGTTCTTGCCATGTGGCATTCTGTCTTCAGTAAGGAGATACTGCAGTTCACAGCTTCCTGCAGTTCTTTTTTTCTGATGTTCTCTCATTAACTAAAAATTGTTTTATTATCCATCTGAGTTGCTAAGTTGGGAAGTCTGGAAGACTCACGAAGGTGACCTACTTTGGATTATCTAATTTGGAACTAACCACTGCCTGTTGCAAATAGCACTTTGTTTAGATGCAGAAGGTTCCTTTGGCTTGGGCTTTCATTGTTGGTTTTGTTTTTTTCCCTGTCTATCCACTTGATGGAAAAAGACAAGTGGTACACAAAAAAGGGTAATCAAAGGAGAAGAGATGGAAAAAAAGAGACTTTTTCACTGAGTGACTTTGTAGGTTGTGTTTACATGATTAGCCAGTTTTTCAGAACACCAAACAGTTTTTAGACTACATTTACTATGATGACATACCCAGTGCAAAGTATAGGTAGAGATTTATCCCAGTAGTCACCTGAAACATGTTCTATGTGTCTAAAGTTCTACTGAGATATTAGTATCACTTTCTGCAGGAACAATAACTGGAAAGGAAACAAGGTTTTAAAGAAGATTTCTATAGTCTTTCATTTTTGCTAAGACTGGAAAATACTGTATTTTAAAGAGAAAGTTTTATTCTTAAGGTCCTGATATGATACAAATTCATCTGTATGGAAGCTTGCTGTGAAAACATATCTATGAAATTGTGTGACTGTTCTTCATAAACAGAGCCATTTTGGGGTAATTGATTTAATACAAGCTTTTCTGTCAGGAAGCACTGTTTATGATGGTATGCAAAACCCAGTATTGGCAGCCTCAACAGATCGTTTGCTACCACTTGTGCACACTGGGCAGTCCCACAGAGCACAGTGTGTCAGGTGGAGCTGGGGACTGTTTGCCAGTGTGTGACAGTGACATTTGCCTGAGCTTCTGCATAAAGTCTCCAAACCCTTGGACAAAGCTTCCCAGGGCAGGGAGTGGGGGAAGTGCATTTGTGCCATTTTCCCCTGGGAGAGGGGAACTGAACAGGTAGCCTGATTTCCTGCTGCAGTTTCTAACAGCTGAGTTGGCAAAAGAATGTTTCAGCTTCCCTCTGACACTGGTCTGCCAACACCATGGGCTACGTGGGATATTACAGAGCAAAGACAATTATACAAATTTAAGCAAACAAACTTGATAACTATCATTAATCTTCCTGTATTTAGAAAGTCATTAGCAAAAGCAGGTGCAAAAACCTGTTTGGCTGTAATCTGGATGCTACAAGAAAAGTTTTCAGACAAGGTATTTGATGTGCCTTAAAAGAAATACAGTTTTTGGGAAAGTAAGGCATTAGACCATGTATAGCAAAGATGACTGTGTCATACATTGTATGATCTCTCATTTCAATAGCTTTTGAATTCATAGAAGTGATAACACATTGTAAAAACCTCCCTACTGAGTTAGGGAGGATTTTGGTAAAGCTGACATCTCCTTTACAGTCTTTGAGAATTAATCCCATTCTTGACAGCACTGACTTTATCTATCCGCCAATCTTCCATCACAATGGAAAACCCTCCATAAACATGTGAGATTCCATGTGAATCTAGCAAATATGCTTGTCTCAGGAACAAGTTCCTATCTTGGCAAGACAAACAGGAAGGTTACTGAAGCCATATGGAGACTGATGAGACAGAGGAGAATTCTCATGACGTAGGTAACTAACAGCAGTTTTACAGGAGCAGACAGAACAGTACCTTGATGTGCTCTTCTACATTTGGCTGTTCACAGAATCACAGAATCTTCTGAGCTGGAAGGGACCCACAAGGATCATCGAGTCCAACTCTTAAGTGAATGGCCCATACAGAGATTCAGCCCACAGCCTCAGCACTGTTAGCACCATGCTCCAACCAACCGAGCTAATCTCATTTGGTCTGTGTGGTTTGGGCTTCGTAATGATTTCTGCCTTGACGAACTTGAGGACTGGGGAAAAGAGCTGATAAACCTATCTGTCCACATCAGCAACCTCACAAAAAACATACCAGCTCCCTGCAACTTGCAGAGCTGTGTTGCTGACCATGCCTGAGCAGAGGCTACTACACAGTGCTTACTTGCACACACTTGTAATCAGTGGTTTGTCTGCTGGTGTGTCAGCCTGCAGCTGCACAAAGTAGGTGTGCATGGAGATGGCCAAGTTACTCCACAGTACAGCACATACTGTTGTAAACACTTTGAAGGGAAAGGCGTGCTTTGGTGCCTGCCACTGCAGCTCCATCAGTTTTGAAAATTGATTCTCATCTCACACAGAAGCACTGTGGATGTGCTGACTCTTCACTGAGGGCTGCTGGAGGTAGAGGCTTGTTTGCTCTGTGGTCTCACTGAGGGAGATAATAAATTCTGCTTCTTCTACTTCATTCAGGTCTGCCTCGTAAGATGGAGATACTTACATGGCTGCAGTTCTACCTTTTGATTAGTACAGTTCTTGCCATGACAACTCAGTGCTGAAATTACTGGTTCCTTCCACCTAGTTCATTATTAAGTTGTGGGTATGACACACATCTGACAACTCATTTGCCTGGAGAACATTCTGCTCCAGAAGGCCAGGAGGTGTTTGCCACTGTTGTGGCAGTGAGGTGATGTGCAGGAGACACCTGTGTAGTTCACATGCTGCATTGCAGAATTGCTCAAATACCCCAATATCTGTATGCACAAAACTGAGGATATACATGTACAGGCCTTTTAATAGACAAGTAGATGCCATGGATAAAAGTGTAGCTCACAGAATACAGATTAGGGATTGGAATTTAAATTGGAATACTTTGCCCCAGGGCTAATGCTAAAAGGTGTTACATTTCTGTAAGTCTCATTTTAACCTCCTAGGCTGTTGCTAGTTTTCTCAAGCAGCAGCGAGGCCTATTGAGGAGATAAGTTTTTCTCAAAACATACTCTGGGAAAACTGAGATGAAAAAATGTAAATAATCCTACACCTAGAACTTCTTTACATAGAGGTGTTGTTTCTAATTAGCCAATCATAGTGATAGAGTGTTGAACAATAGACCAATCATGTCCAGCTGTGTCAGAACCCTATAAAAGGGCTTCATTTGTGTAATAAAGTTAGTTCTTCAACCTTTAGCAAGGTTAAGTTTGTGGTCGTTTGTCAATGCAGCAACAGCACCACATTTCTTGTATAGGCAGAGAAAATTAAGCAAAGAAACTAAATATTATTCAGTGAAAGGGAAAATAAGTAGATCCTAACAATTCAAGTATTCTGCATACTACAGTATAAGATAAATTCTTCAGTAAGTCCATGTAAGTTATGTATATATACTGTATATACTGTGCAAGCCACCTTTAAGATCAAAAAAAATGTTATGATGAATTTTAATCCAACTTCTGAATCATGTAGTAAATTTTGACAACACATGAATGATCCATTTCATCACAATCTGCATTCTCAACAAAGTGACTCATGACATACGGCTCTCTTTTGCCCTGGGATGGCTTCTAGGATTGAAATTCAATGTAATGGTGGCACATACCTTTCTTGATTAGTGAAAGTATAGTTTTGCATTAGATCTTTCTTTCACTGAAAAGTATTACAATAAAATATTTTATATCTCTCATGATGTAAATAAGCACCTGAAATTCCTGGTAAAATTCCTGTAAATTCAAATTAGATCTCAACCCAAGAAAGCACTTAATGACATGTATGGTCCCATTGAATTTGGAGACATACGCAAGGGCTTCAATCAAAACACGTACTTAGGAGCTTTGCTGGGTTGAGTCCTTACAAAATGATGCTATGCAGATCAGCTACTATTCATAAAATATATTTAGGTGAATAAGTGAAACTGAACCAACAAATTTGGTAGCTCACTCTGCTAGATGAACTCCACTGAAACAGATTCTTACCTCAGACTTAGATTTACCTGAGCGCCGATGAAAAATGCAAAGAGGATCTGTATCATTTATTTTTAAGCCCCATGTAGTGAAGAAAAAGGCATATTATGCATTTCATGCATTATTCTCTCCTTTGTGATGTATATAATTGGCAGAGCTTTTCAGTGAAAAAACTATCTGGCCAAATTCTCAGAGCCTCATGCTCTGCAAAAATATGTCTTAAATTAATCTATATTAGAAGTAATATTCAAGTTGACTGCACTCATATGAAAAATGTATTTAAAAAGCTCTAGCAGATACAATCTGCTATTTCTTGGCCGACTTTGTTCCCTGCTGTTGTTGGTCTCTCACGGGATTTCTTGCAGAGTGGTTAAGTGATCTATACTGAGGTTTCAAAAGCAAAGATAATAGGAGTTCTATTCACGAGTTAAACACTTAACTGCTTTAATACAAGATGTGTAGGAGCAGCCCTTAATGACATTCAAATCTTGTTATTGCTGTGCTTCAGTATAGGATATACTTGGGTTCGTGGCTGCAAGAAGCAATTGCCAGAGATGACTGTAAATCCTGAATAGCAAATAAATCCCAGCACATGGAAATGATGCCTAATTTTGCTCTTACAGCAGCACATCTTTGGACTTCACCGTGCTGGCTCCTGACTTACAGCAATACAAGTGACCCAGAGCAGTCAGTGGCTTGTACCATACCTACCCTGGGGTCTGGCTGCAGGGGCACCTGCTCTTAACTTCACATTGCCTCAACATTTCTAACCCTTCCTTTGCAAAACACTGCTGCCTGTTCTTAGTGTTTTAGCTTTTGGACATTCCCCTAAAAACAGTATTGTGGCAAGCTCTGAGCCTTCAGTATTTTTGAATTGCATGTCCAAATTATTTTTCTTATGTCCTCCAAGGCTTGCTAGTACTTGTCACCATTCTCTGGTGGAGATAATTCTACTGAAAACATTTGCAGGAACACTCCTACAGTTCCTCAAGCAAATTTGTCTGACATAGCTCAGACTATCCATTTATAAACTTTAAACTTGCCCAGCTGGCTCTGTCAGAAGCCTATTAGGCAGCACTCTCACAAACTGCTCTCCTTCAGAGCGGTAAAGACTATTTGAGAATGGTGATCTTGTCCTCTGACACAGCTGGACTAGAAAGGAAGTGGAAATGAGTGAAAAGAGCAAACTCTCCCCGGGTTTCTAAGTAACTGTGCAAAAGGGCTAAAAAACCCACTTAGTCTTACTATTTAGAAATGAAAACGAGCACCTTGAACAAGGAGAAGCTTCTGGCTCTGCTGTTCTTTGTCTCACATTGCCATTTGCTTCCTCTTCTGGACTAATCTGCAAAATATTACTGTTGACCAAGCACAAGTGTCACAGGAAAAATCTTGTGAAGGAGAAAGTGCTGTACTCTTTACCAGCCCTTGCTAAAAGTCAATGAGCAAACCATCAAAGTCCTTAACCCAGCATGGGGCAACACTGGAAATGGTAAATGGTAAATTCTGTGACACAGCCTATCTGTGCTGTGTCATAAGGGGAAAAAAAGATAGATGAAAATATGTGTTATATATCTTGGGACAATATTAGCAGATATGCTCCTGGCCTTTAAATATACATAAGACTTTTGCAAAGAGAAAAGCTATTAATTGTTCTGAGTTCAATTACAACAAGAAAATATTTAGAAAGACATTAATAAAACTTTCTAGGCACTGTTAAAATCATTTAGGGAAGTTGTGAGGTCTCCAAAACCAATTAAGATGAATAAGCTGTTGGAATGGCTTAATTGCTTCTGATTTTCCCCAAGGTCAAAATGAGTTTTTGCGATCCCTTCCCTCCCAATATGCTGCAATACTACAGAACATGCTAGCAGGTGAACCAAAGGGGCAGAAGCCTGCCAATTCCACATGGAAACACAGATGAATTTGATGTTTCCTATCTGCATATTAAGATGCTAGAAAAGCAAACACAGTATTAATATATAGTACTGTTTTATTGAAAGAATCTAGAGAAACAATTGCAAGATCCAGTCATGGCTTAAGAAATGTTTGCAAAGAGCAGAAACAGGAGACCTGAATTCAGTGTTTGTGAAAGGCTGGCAGCACGCACCGAGCGGGTGCTGCATTTCCCACCCCAGCAGGCAGTGGCAGCACGAGGTTGGGCAGAAGCCTGTGTGGGCAGCTCCCCTGAGGCCTTCATTTAGAGGCTAATTCAGCTTTTCACTGACTGAGCTCATCCCTTTGGCTGGCAGCAGTTATTCTGTATGTAGATCCCTGGCAGTCTCTTGCATGTTGCATGCACTGCAACTACATGGCCAAGATTGCTCCTCTCCTTCAGAATTCATGGGGAGCACAACCATTACAGCTAACAGCTAAATATGGCTTTTGGCTGCCAAATTTCAGTTTCATTGCTGTCAGAACATCACTTATCATGGCTGGGCTATAATTTTCAGGCTTGTAAAACTTCCATTGTCATGTTTGGATTTTCTTTAACACTTATTATAAATGCACAAATTTGATTTGTGTAGAATGGAATGACTCTCAGTGGCTCAGGGATTTGGCAAAGAGCTTCACGTATTTCATCAAAATTCTGTTTGGCCTAGAGAGGCGTTACAAGTCTAGATAAAAAATGGGCTTTTTTAATACAGAAGTAATTTGTAATAGAATGTTCCAAAATAATTCTCTATTAAAGATGAACTGAAACAAAAGCAACATGATCTTTGCCTCTCTGCCATGGGAATTAATTCACATTGAGAAAATGGAATTGGAAGAGTCTGATTTGACACATTTTGCAAAATACATGGTGGGTGAGTGCAGGGGAAGGAAGCAATTCCATCACCTTGAGCAGGAGGCCTAGAAGCAAGCACGTACAGTTCCTTGCAGTAGTCCTTGCAGCTCTTTGGAGCCCAAGGTAATGTTAGGGAGCAGCAACGTTTGTGTAAATCATAATTAGTAACAAAGCAAATTCAAAGCAAACAAAACAAAGTAAGAGCTCTTTGGTGAACAGAAAGGGGAAGCCAGCTGAAATTTGCTTCCTTTTAGTAGGACAATTTTGATTATTTAAAGGCATCTGAACATTTGGAAAGATCTAGGAAGAATCTTAAAATGCCATCTTTCAAAAACAAAAGATAAAATTTTACCCTTTTTGGGTCATATAACTTGGATCTATATTTACACTTTGTTGAAGCCTTCGACTAAGCAAATACATATGTATGAGGTCTTATTGTTACACTTAATTTTGGTGTTTTGGTAAATGCAAATGATGGAAGAAGCTGACATGAATAAATTGGCACCAGTTGAGAAGTCACCTCATTGCAAAGTGAGAGATATTTGGGACTGTTCATCACCTTGTACAGGGAAGGCTTTTGGTGTTAAGTCAGTCAGTCACATGTTATGTATCAGGAATGTTTTCAACTCTAGGCTGAGGAACTACAAGCTCTTGAAGGAGCCAAGAAACAAATGTAATACTTGAGCATGTTTACTGTAAAATGAAGGGCTATTTTATCTCAATCAAATAAACCAACAAGTGAACTGCAAATCTGATACTGAAATAAATCCAATTTACTCTTGTGTAATTGCTTATTTGATTCTCAACTATGACATGAAGTTGGAAAACAAATTGATATTCTGTCACTTCTGTTTCAGTAAACTTAGCTCAAACAAGTTGCCCTTTAGGTGCATCTTGGATGGAACGGTACTTTATCTTCATCCCAAGGAAATCAGTGTATTAAATTTGTTTGAAAAATTATTATCCAAACCATGACTCCTTTTCAGACAGTGTTTGAACTGCATACTAAAGAGGCCAAATTTCCCCTGAGAGGCACCACAGGCACAGAGAAGATAAGTGGTGTAGTATATCCTCCCTCTGCAAGAAAATGTACCAGCAAGAAAGATACAACAAGCTCAGACAAACTCAGTAGGCAGAAATCTCGTGGGCATGAGCATCTTTCTCTTTCCTCACGGCCAAAATACAATCCTGATGTGCCTTCAGCATTAAAAACACATAGACCCTATACTGTCTCAGCCATGATCAAAATACTTAATCCAGCACCACATCCACCGTGTGTGAAGTTAATAAACTGAAAGGCATCAAAACCAAAGGAGTAATGAAAGGGCAGGGGATAGGACGAACACCCTTTCTGCTGAGAAGTTCTAGGGGTTGAAAATGTTTGTTGAAATAAAAGAGAATCAAGATTCACGCCAAAAAAACCCGAGGCTAGGTTGTTTAGCACAGCAGAGGTCAGCAGAAGGGGCTGGCTGACTGCAGCTGGGCACCGTACGGGAAGGCTGGGATCGAAACCGCCGATAGAACGTCTCACCCTGGGCTCTCAGGGAATAATCTTCATCATCTCCAGCTTAAAGGTCAAATCAAGGCAGGTTTAGAAAAAAAAATTCCCTTAAAGGTCCAAGGCATAACTAATTTGTGTCTGTTTAAGCTGAGAGAAGATTACAAAAATGTGGGGTTTTTATATTTTTTCAATTTATAAATGTAGGAAAAAGGTTATTCTGGACAAATTACCATTTTTAGTGATACGTTCTATTTTAATTATGAAGAATTTCAGATTAGTTCATATACTTAAAGCTACACAAATAAAATTAGTGTTACAGAAACAAATATTAATTAAATGATGAGGTAGGACAAGTTAAGGCATGGCACTAAGTACCAATAGCAGTGGGTTAGCAGTTTGTAGGAACTGGGAACATTAACTGAGAATTTCCAGAGCAATCAAATTCCACCCATTCAAAAATTCTATTAATGTATATTTATGCTCTGTATACAATAACCATAACTACTGCTAAAATATTTAGATTTGATGTGATATGTACTAGTTCCTCTGCTGTGGTACACTTGGCCCTTGGATACTAACTAGTTTTTTAGACCTGTCAAGGCATGTCTCTAAGAGGCTCTGTGGATAACATCCAGGCAACCCTTCCTCATATCTTCCTTGGATAAGAAGGTTGCCATACTCTTCATGCCATGCTCTTTGTTGACAGAATAATTTCATTCAGATTTCACTGTGATTCTACATTTTCTGGTTTATATCCTGTATTCTTCTGGCACATATTTGCCTCTAAATAAATTCAGGCTATTACGTCTAGAGGGATCTTGTTTTGCAAGATCTTTCTCAAAATCAAAAGTATTACAGCTTGTAAAAATAAGGTCTCTAAGACTGGGTAAACTCTGATTTTTTCAACAAATCTTCAATTCCACACCATCATCACTTTCTCTGATTGAGAGTTTTCTACAGACAAGCTACAACTTTTTCTCAATTTGCTCTTCACAGTTATTTTAAAAATGGATGTTTGACTGCCAGAATTTGTGCTTTGCAATTGATTACCTGCAATGTGGTTGTCCTATGGAAAACATCCCATGGGAGAGCCACAAGTGTCACAAGGAAGTTTCAAGACCTATGGATGAGCACCTTCGAAGCAGAAGCAAAAATCCATTACATTTGCACATGTAGCCATTTTAATTAGAACCATGGATTTATCTGTATAAATAAGCACAGGGCAGAATTACTTTCAAAAGAAATCAGTGGCTTGAAGAACTCTTTTTCCCCTACTTCTTCCCATTGTGGACCTGTAAGTGTTGATTATTTCAATAATAACAAAAAATGAAGAAAGAACAAAGCCCAAAGAAGATTTAAGTGATCTGTAATGACTGTAGATGTGTGAGAGTGAAAGAAGGGCCTGGATGAGCTCTTCAGGCTGGGAGAAGGTGGTATTGCTGTGACACAGTCACGGTGTTTGTGCTGATCTGAGAGCCCTCCCCAGGACCAGCAGAGGTCCCTGGGTGTAAATCAGCTCTTGTCTCCAGCCCAGGTCCTGTCACCAGGATTGTATATCAATAAAGGCCTTCCTTGGGAGCTGAAGGTCACAGCTTGGACAGAGAGAAAAGAGGTGGCACAGAGAAATGTGCTGGAGGGACAAACTGAGGGGGGTTTGGATTAGAAGATTCAGAGGCTGGGCTGAATTTGGTGAAAGGACCACAATTTTGGGGAGTTTAACCAGAATTATTCTGTTTAGAACTCAAGTGAAAAATCTAATGTTAGCATAATACCAGAACAGAACAACCTCTTCAGTCTCAGTATGTAGTTATGTTTTTCTGCTTTTTCAAAATTGTGGAATAAATACCTGTCCTGATTTACATGTAATGCAGTGTATTAAATTTTTAATGTTTCTTCTGGGCTCAGTACAGCTCTTTCATCCCCACTATCATTATGTTAATGATGGTAGTGAAATAACATTGATTTTAAAACTCTCATTTTCTGCCTTGTAAAAAAAATCCCCAAAGAGATGAAAAGCCTACAATCTGATTTTTGCCCCAAAAGCAGAATATTGTTGGCCTGCCCTACAGCACCTGGACTAGGAACAAAGGTGAAGTCACAAACCTGAGTATCAGGAGCTCCCTTGAAATGGGAGTGGAGAGACAACAGACAACCCACAAACAACAAAACATCTGAAGGAAGAAACGCAATAAAAATTGGGTGAAATTATCCCTTGAGTAATGCTGGATGAAATCCAGACTAAAATCACTGAACAGTGAAACGATTCCAATTTATGCCACAGTAACATCAAAATACTTCCTTCTCCTCTGTAAACATCCTTTAATTCTTTCTGGAAAATGGAAGACTACCACATGTGACAAGTGTTCCTAAGCAGCATGCTGAGCGCCAAATGTGAACTATAATTCATAATTCATGCTCAATTAATCATAATGTATAAGGAATGGCTCTGTTAATGCTTCTGCTAACTACCTAACCTATTTTGAGAGATGCAAGCAGAATTTCAGCTCTTGTGACTTACTGTTGTGAGTGACAGACTACAGATACCCTGGCAGCTGTCAAAGTCACCAGCCTTCCCTCAATGAAGAGAAAAGCAACTCTCAGTATTGCAGGAAGCTAAGAAAAGCTCTGAAAAGCAGAAATGAAAGTATGTGAGGGTGGAGAACGTTATCTTTTCTCATGTAAATCCCACTGAAAAGCAGCCTGTGTAATCCAAGCCTTGCATCAAACTAAGATTTGGAACAACCTTCATTTAGCAAATGAGCAACTTCCGAGTCACACAACTGAAAGAGGAGAGGTGTGGTGTCTCCAGATATTGTTCTGGAGTTATTTTTACATGGCAGCCAGGGAGCAAATCCTGATTTAGGGGAAGAAGCTTTACCTTCACGTGCTACTATTTCTGTTAATCAGAAGGAGGAGTTAAAAATGGACTGGCTCTTTGCACTGCTCAAATCACAGTCTGACAGAGGAAACAGATTGGAATCATTGAAGCCACAATCACAGCTGATGTACCCGGAATCAGCCTCTCTGCCCCAGGATATATTTGTGGATATTGGAAAGCTGGACTTCATTGTCCACCATTTCTGCGCTGCATAAGCTGGCAAGAAGAGTGGTAACTTGATGAGTGCTTGGAATCCTGTGGCCTAATTTGTGTCAGGCACCCCCACAGGTACATGGTGATATTTTAGAATGCCCACAGCATATTCAGGTAAGTGCTTATGTTAGAAACCATATATAAAATTACCATGATGAAAGAGGAGAATTACATCAGGAACTCTCTGATGTGTTCTAGCAATGAAATTTGGCTGTTTCACCCTGCCACCTAAAACTTAGGGACAATATGGGACATATTCTTCAAGCTTCTTGCAATATCATTCCAAGAGTCTCCTGCAGCCCTCAGTATTTCAGGGCTTTCCAGCCAGGAGAAGCTCAGCTAATTGTATTCCAACCTGTCACCACTAGACTTTGGGGTGTTTTCTTTTTCCTCCCTCTGCATTTTTAACTGCTATTTTCCATCCCAAACCAGTAAAACCTGCCATGGAAAGCTGAGCTCAGCATTAGAGCACCGCTCTTGGAAAATCTCTCGGAAAATTATTAGAACACGTAGCATTCTTCTCTCTTGAATACCAGTTCCCGGCTGTTATGTACATCAGGAGAGTAGGAACGGACAGAACGCGGCGGATGGAGCGCAGGGCGGGGCCGTGCTTACGGAGGGGCAGCGCTCCCGCCTGGCTTTAACCGAGACCGGCAAGGGTGGGCACAGCGGTGGGGACGGCGGCGCCCGGCTCACACCACGTGCGGGTGCACCGGGCCGGAGGGGTGGCCGGTGCCCACCTGAGCCCGCCTGTGCTCGCCTGAGCTCATCCGTGCCCTCCTGTGCCCGCCTAAACTCACCTGTGCCTAAACTCCCTGAGCTCACCCGAGCGCCCGCGGGAGCGGCCGCGCCGCCGCCCCATCGCCGCCAGGTGGCGCCGCAGCACCGGCTCAGGGGGCCGGGATCGGGATCGGGATCGGGCCCGGGGACCGGGATCGGGATCGGGCCCGGGGATCGGGACCGGGCCTGGCGATCGGGATCGGGCCCGGGGACCGGGATCGCAATCGGGGTCGGGGCCCGAGGAGCCGCCCAGTCCCGGCAGCCCACCCGCCCGTCAGGGAGCGCTCCCTGAGCCAGCGCTTCAGCTTTCATTGGGAAATAATTTCTTGTGGCCTCAGTGCCGAGCGCTGCCCAGGGAAATGGGATCTGGCGGTGGGCAGAGCTGCACCGCCAGGGTCAGACACCGCCTCCTCTACAGTCACCGCCAAATTCTTCCTCTGGCCGACAATGAAAGTGCTCGCAACAGCCTGATCCTCAGACAACACCCACGCATGGATAGGTTTACTCAAATTCACAGTCCCACAGAATCCAATTAAACAACGCAAGAGCATAAAGTTACTCATGTATTCATGGATACGGATAGCTGCGTCCAACATTTACTTTGGACTGGTGCCAGTTACAGTAACCATCCTTTATCTGTATTTCATTTCTCAGTTCTACAATTAAAAGTTACATTCAAGCATCCTCCTCCCAGTAGGCCCTCAAGGATGAAACTTTTATAGGTCTTCAAATACATTATATATCCACTACTTGGGTTTATTGTCCAGGAAATCTGCAGTGGGTTCTATAGGGAAAGCACAAAACAATGTATTATGTATTCAGGATTTTGTGCTGATCTCAGTAATTGTTACAATGTTCGGAATAAAAGGAACATAGCTATTTGATAATTAATTACACTCTAATTGCATTCACCTGGGACAAATAGATAGCATTAAGGGGCAAACAGGGGTCGATAATATTAGTACAGGTGATCACCAATCTTACATATAAAAGTACCAATTAGTTAAGCAGAGTTAAACAGTGATAATTTGCATGAAGGGTTCTGAATGTAGGGATAAATTAAACACATGGAAAGAAAGAGAAATAAATTTACAACTTAATCTAAACTAGTGATCCATTTTCCTTTTTCAGGGCTGCATCAGCAGGTTAACCCCTGGGAGGAGTGGGAGCGCTGATGCCACCTCTGCAACTGAACTGTGCACAATCCACCTCTGCAGAGAGCCTCCCTGCACGTTTTGGAGTGCAGCAGTGCTATATTAATGTGTGTAAGAGAGACGGAAAACCAGGGCTATTCACTCCTGTATAATGACAAGCAGATGGTGCAGGGTAACTTGGCCCAGACGTGGCTGGAGCTGGCTCTCTGCTCGGGGAACGCAGTTGGGCCTTCCACAAGCAGAAGGAACTGCTGGTGAAACTTCATTACTCAAGGGTGGGGCCCTGGTCTTTCATCTCACAGAGGGGAAAAAAAGAGATGGAAACAAGCCTTGACTGCTGCTGATTCATAGGCTATTGCACCAAGCCACGAAGAGGTAAATTTTGGGCTGCTATTTTGAGGCCTCTTACTTGTCTTCAGTGTAGCAGAGCTTTTCCCCAGCCCTCAGCTCAGCAGCAATGACACAACAGAATGGAGTCTTTCATGGGTTTGGTAGCACAGAGCTCCCCCAGGACTCCTTGGCTTGTGCCTACAGAATCTGGGAGTCACACATGAACCCCACCCAAGCAGCATAAAAATCAATGCCACTGACCTCTGCATTCAAACACATTGATGAGCAGTCAAGAAACAACAGCTTAACACAACCAAGGAGAGCATGAAATTTGTGATCCCTGAACTAACAGCTTCCAAGCTCAAACACCTGTGGCTGTATCCAGTTGATATCAGTCCAAATGGCTGAGCATTTCTTAGGGAAAACAAGAGTCAGAGAAGTACAGCACAGCACTTCCAGGGCTGCTGGGTTTAGAGGAGCTTAGCTCTGCCCTCAGCCTGAGCCACGCTGCCTTATAATCAGATATTCTCCTCAGGCATTGCCAGGGTAGGGGAGGAGACAAATCGTCAGAAAGGAGCCTTGCAACATGCAGAGAGAGCACCATGCTCAGCTATTGGCGTGCAGGGTCTGCTCTTGCACATCTGTGTTGCTGTTTGGTCCTTACAGACTGATGCTTTCTCTCCTGGCATTTGCAGTTATTTCAGCATTTCCACTGCCTTTCCCTTTGCTGATGTGCCGTGGGTTAACTACTGCCCATCCTGCTACATGGACTTCATACATGGTCAAGTAGTTGTGTACAATTTTGTTATTATCATGCAAACTACTGCCCCTAGGACTGAAAAGCATCTGCCTCTCAGATGGCAGCATGGAACTTCCTGGCCAGGGTGAAGAACCATTATATATCTGCTATTCAAAGTAGTTCTTTTAAACTGAATTATGATGAAAAATACCAACTGTAAAAATATCTGTGATGAAGTTTCCAGGCCTCATAAGTACTGTGGGACTCCTGCATGGTTGTTGGATAAAACAAAAATATGCAGGAAATCTCAGTCATTTCACAAACAGCAATGAGGCCCCTGTTCTCTTTGATTATAGCCATTGGTGAAAAGACAGTTTCTCATCAGACCCTTTCTGTGGTCCATGGAATGACGAGCAGGTTGTCCAGCATAAAGCCAGGACCAGGCCCCAGCAGAACATCTGAAATGCAGCTGCTAATCCAAGAATGCCTGTGCTGGTGGGATCCATAAGTGGAACTGATTATGGACCCAGCCACATACATCCCAGATCCTCAGGAGCTTTATTCTCACACAACTGTTCTAAACTTGAGGATAACTTGAGCTCTCTTGTCAGCCATCTGCCTTACAATAAGTCAAAATCCTTATGTATTCTCTCTGCCAAAAGGCAACTTTTAAAATGCTATTAAAAAAAACTGTGTACAAATTAAACAGTCAACACATTTTACTGCTGCTCAGTAACTAAAATGCTTTCAGTATGCTATGCAATCTATAACTGCTGAAATTACTTTCATGTGTGTTTATAAGTCTTCCTATATTTTCTCCTCATTACTCCAAATACATTTTAAAAGCTTGTTAAGATAGATTTGTTGGTGTTTTGTATCTAGCTGACTGTGCATGTTAAAGGCTTCAACTGTGACTTTCCTAACTTGAAACACACTATTCTTCATGCTGCTTGTTAAAACACATATCATTCCAACCATGTACATTAATTGGCTTGTCTGGGGAAACAGAACTCTGTTTATGAAGTCTGCCATCCTGCTTTGTAGCTTAATTATAAAATAAAATTATTTTTCCTTCCCCCCAGCCAGACTATTTGCTCTGCGTTTTTCTTTTTTTTCCCCTTCCTCCTGCTGCTGTTTAAATTCCAGGGCTGAGTAACTGATCTGCTGGGTCCTGCTTCAGCAGCTGCTCCCAGGGCTGCAGGTTTGCTGGCTCCTTAGGGAGTGCAGGCTCTGCCAGGGTCCTAAACTGCACTTGTAACCACCCGGGGCTGGGAGGTGCTGACAATCAATCATGTCCAGGCTAAATCTGCCATTTCTAACAGAGGCAAAGGATTATTTAAGTTACTGCATGCTGACCTGTGATGTTCTGTGTACACCCAGCCCCTCTACAGCACAGCGGGGGCTGCCACATACCCAAAAAAGCAGGGGAGCTCAGACATTTCCCGGGTTAAAGGAATAACAAACCTGTAGAAAACAGAGGTAGTAACTCTTGTCAGAGCCAAGCCTCAATGAGAGATGACATCAAGCTCCTTTGAGACCAACACTCTGAATTAAGTGCCCACCATTGGTAATTCCACTGGGTTTGCCCTAAGGGTTTTCTTTCCCAATAGCAGAGTCCTTACTCAGGGGTCAATGGCAGAGCCAAAAGTCAAGAGCAGCCCAAATTAGACTGGCTGAGAGTGAGGGAAACCCAGGTGGCTTGCTGCAAACCACAGAACTGAAGGATAAAGTCACAGGTCAGCAGCTGTAGTCACAGCAGGACTGCCACTGACTTCAGAGACACCAGGAACTCCCTCATGGAAGGAAAAAAGGGCCTTCTATCCACCAACTGAAACATAATGTACTAAAGAAGAACTATAAAAGATTTCTATGAAAATTAACTTTTTCTTTTTACTCCACCATCCTGCTTAGGGTCTAAATCTGCAGCTCCAGCAGGTCCCAGCTCCCTAAACTCCACTCTGCTGAAAGAGTCCCCTTGATAGGTTGATTTTAGGCAACTCTTCAACAGTGGAACAGTGCAAAGCAACAGGAACCTGAAGCACTCTAGAACCTTTGAAATAGCTATGTATGCTTATTCCTTCTCTAACACACAATTCTGCATGTTTATAGGTCAGACCTGTAAAAAGTCTTCTGAATCAGAAGCCAGAATCTTAACTCAGAGCTGTGATAATTTGGGATGGAAATCAAAATTATCAAACTTCACAATACACATGCTATTAGAAACTTTGCTTCTCATCACACAAAACCTAATTTCCCTTTACAAAGGGATCAATCTTGACCAAGACACCTGTCTTCCAGCAAAGAGCCCTTCTATAGAAATATTCAGGTAAAAAAATCCTTACTTTAAGGATGGCACCAGGATCCAAGTTCTCCCTTCTGACTGCTCCAACCCACTCCCTCCCACAGTGGCAGGAAGGCCGTATGTGCCAAGAGTTACTGACATCATCTGTAACTAGGCATTCTGCTAGTGATTTAGGAAATCTGTTAATGGGAAATTAATTGGAATCAGGATCAGCCAATTGCACAAATTTTCCCCTTGATTAACACACCCACTTGGAGACAGGATGAATTACAAGTCGTGCCATTCACTGACGTAGCTGGGCCCCAGGGAACTCTCGCTGCTCTTGCAGTGTGGTGGCATTTAATGTGCCCAGGAATTGGTGATGTTGGGGGGTTTGCAGAGCTGGGTATATCACAGCAGGAAGTGAGCAGGGTGAGCAAAGGTCAGTCCCACACAGCCCCTGCCTGTGACCTGCCCTGAGCTGAGGCTGGAGCTGATGGCTCAGCTCTGCAGAGTGACAGTGCCGTGACACAGCCACGGTGTGAGCAGCCACGAGCTCCACAGCTGCAGCACCTGCACCAGCACTGAGAGCACCAAGTGGGGAAAGATGAGCTCAGCAGAGCCAGCACAGTGTGTGGTGCCTCCCTGCTGCTGGGAGGGCTCCAGGTGTGATTGCTGAGAACCCTTCCTGCCTGGCTCCAGCACTGGTGCTGCCAGAGCCAGCCTGCCCACAGCACAGCTGGCATGCCTTGCTCTGCCTCCCCCCTGTAAGCAGCCAGCTGATTGCTGTGGTATTTCTTCTGTGATCATGGCTGGGCTCAAATCTTCATCTTTCTTGTGTTTGTAACTTAAGAAACCTTGGTGATGCCCCTGAAGTCAGACTAGTGCAAGGCAAGCGTGGAATCAGTTTGGGTCAGCAGATGCCCAGCAGAGCTGTGGGCTGAGGGCACTCTGACCCCAGGGACACTCAGCACCCTGAGCTCTCTCCTCTGTCCCACTGTGTCCTGGAGCAGCCTCCTCAGTGTGCCAAAAATACCCACAGCAGTGGATATTCATTTCTTCAGTACCATGAGCATTACCAAATTATTTCTGAATCATACCCAAACAGGGTTGCCACAAGCATTTAGATTTGGCCTAATGCTGCCCCAGCACCACAGGAAGAGCATGGCTTGCTATGATAGCTTGCAGTTGGCCATGGAACTTAAGGCAGGCTGTTTTCCTTGAGTTCAGTGTTCTACAATTCCACATTTAGTACAGTGAATGCTAATGAGAGAGCCCTGGAGCTGCTCGGGTGGTCTGTAACAGGGGATGACAGGTCCCCAAGGAGAGGATCAGACTCCCCTCTAACGTGACAAGTGTGGCTGTGTGATTCTCTGCTCTCCTGACATGCTTCCCCTGCTGCCTTGGGAGGAAGGACAGCCTTTTATCTCAGGGAAGAGGCGGTGGGTTGGAAGAAGCTGATGATCAGCTTTGCTTTCACACGGAGGGGGATGAGTTGCAAATTGCCTGCTGACAGCGGAAGGCCAAGCCAGAGCAGAAGGCTGGGCAGGGTGCTGGGCTGGAAACAAGATGTGTGTTAAAAGGGGAATGGAATGCTTGAAGGGTACTGAGTGTTTTGAGGCAGAAAACATTTTGCAGAAGAAATGTCTCCGTAAGTAACATCTTTGTAAGCAGGGCTATATGGAGATGAGAAATTGCTCCTAGAGCTCTGAGAAAATGAAGATTTACAGCTTTAAGTAAAAAGGGAAAAGGAGACGCCAGGCTGTGCCCCTGCTTTGCAGGGAAAACAATGCTGTGTAAGGAAGGCTGAGTAGGCTCTGCTCACTCTCAAAGACAGACTGAACCTGGGCTCGCTTATGGCAGAGAAGGCTCAACCTCTGCCTTTGTGAGAGAGCAGTGGGGTCACTTTGTCTGCCCCAGGGCTCCCGTGATGCCCGGGGTGTCCAGCCCCAGTGACCTGCAGCCAGAGACAGCAGCGTGTGCCAGGAGGGGTGGGCAGCCAACAGACACCAAATCCATCTCCTGAGCCCAGACCCAGCCCAGAGGGCACACGGGCACATCCTTCAGCAGTCACTCTGCCTGTCACAAATGCATAAATCATGGGCTTTGCATCCAATTAGTACTCAAAGGCATGAAGATTTTTCTGCATTTAGAAACGTCTAAGAAATTAATCTCCAAACCAGTTGCTTTCAGTCTAATGCTTCCTGAGGGTCTGGAGGGGGTTATTTGTATGGATTTTTTTTGCTGATTGTTGTCAGGCTTACGCTGAATGCCAAGCTCCTGTTGCTTTACCTGTGCATAAGAGGATGTTGCAAATGCCAGAGATGACAATTTTCCTTGCTGGAGCCCGGGGCTTCCAACCCAGTCAGTAGTGGCAGACACCACCCCCATCATCTTGGTGTGCCCACAGTCTGTACAGAGAGCACTGTGGATACAGTAGTGATCAAACTATGTCAGCTATGAGACAATAAAAGTCTCTGAAGATTAAGCAGGAAAAAAATGGTCTTTGAAATAGATATTGAAAAGTTACGTTGTGCTTTTACTTATCTCTATCTAAAGCTTCCAACAGTGGTCTTGCAGAACAGAACTGACCAGGAATTTCTTTATCATGCATGAAATTATTTTATTTCATCCTGGTGCAAGAAAAGACATGAAAACCATACAGAAAATAGTAGTTTTAAGTCTGACAGGAAAAAAGGCAAATAGAATGATTTATGCTAAGCTCAGAAATACCATCCTTTCTTACCCACTGACCATCCCAAACCTGGTCTCTGTGTGGAGCCAAGAATGAAAAATACATCAAACTCCGTTCAATATGCAGGTATAAGGGGGTTTCAACTACAAAAGATTAACTCATTCCTTCTTCTGATGCCATTTGCAGGAACCACACAGTGCACAGAGAGTCCCAAAATGGGACTCATTTTGCAGAAAATGGGATCTCATTTTGCTGCAAGACAAAGTTACACAGCTCTTTAGTCAATCAAGCTGTTAGTAATTACTAGAGGAGTGTAAGAATTTTGTACACCTTAGAAAACTTCAGGAGTCATATTACACAAGAGCTTAGTTCCCAACATTAACAAAAGTAAAAACTCATACCAACAGATTTTTTTTTTTAATCAGAACAGCTTTTTAAGACACTGCAAATGAAAACATCTTCTTTGATATATTCCTTGTGAGAGAGCAGGGGCTGTGTTCTCTCAGCCAAAAGTGTGAGTTTATCCACCTGAACCCACGCTCACATCACACCTGTCCCACTCAAGGAGTGCCACCACAGGAACTTCACGTTATATTTTTCCTGGTGCTACTGTAGGCTCCTGTCAGAGCCAGCAGTTTGCATTCTCTCCCACAGTTTGTCCCTGCTCCAGGGTCCTGTCCCCTTGCCCATGCTGAAATCAATGACTGGGCTGGTCAAAGAGAACAGGCAGGGTATGGGATTTTGTGGGGGTATTTTTACTGAGATCGTTTCCTGCCAAATTTGGCCAACCACCTCTGCAAGGTGCAGAAGGGACAGCAGGAATGCAAAGGCAAGGGTGGAGCTGGGAGCGTTTCTGACAGCAGCTGTCACTGGATAGGTGTAACACCACACTGCACCTTATGGGGACTAGGGATGTTTGTTTATATAATCTGAAAGTCCAAAACAATTCTGAGCAAAAGACTGAAAATTGGAGGTAAGTACTAAAAGGCATTCAAAACAGCAGAGAGATACATTAATAGACTCTGATTCCAGGAAACAAATCTGATTTTCCTTTAGCTCATACCAAGCAAAATCTGTCTGCCTCACTCACCTTGTTCTGAACTCAGCTAGGATTTGTTAAAAATCTCACAGCCCACCCAAAAACTCTGCTGGCTTTCATTGATTTTTGTGCTTGGGTGAGATCAAACGCACATAACCTTGCAAAATTCAAAAGGCAGATCACGAGCAAAGAAATTACCAGATACTCTGCCTCCCATGATGGGTGTAGCTGAGCTTTTATACAACTCTGTATTTAGCTGTTCCCACCTGTGATGTCACCAGATCTCAGATGGCATTTCCCCTTTCCTTTATACTTCCTTTAAGCAACAGTGGCATTTTTTAACTAGAAGCAGAAATGTCTTGGATTCTGAGAGCTGCTTTCCATTGTCAGCCAGAGAATAACAGGTTCTAACTTCTAACCTTGCACTGTTTGTCTTTAAAACTAAAAACTGCCAAAATCTTCTGTTAATGGAGGCAGAAACATTTGCATGCTGATTTGCTTTTGAATGATTTAAAATTATGTTACTGGCTGCCTGGAGAAATAACTATTTAAGAAGCCTATCCAATTTAATATTTTTATTATTGTTTGCTATTTATACAATAACACTGATGTCCCTGGTATTGAACAGGGACATTCATCACTTTACACATTAACTGCCTAATCCTAGCAAAATCCCTGTCTGGAGGACAAGTATGGTAATCTTTCCTCTGCAGAGGAGGCTGTTCCAGTGCCACATCTCTGCATCTTGCCCAGGAGCACGATGCAAGAGGCAAGAGCAGGCTGGCAAAGGGACACCTTGTGCTCGAGGCCAGCTCTGGCCATGCCAGGAGGGTTTCCCCAGCAGGAGGACAGCCTCACCTGATGGAAGAGTGCTAACATTCCTGGGCTGCTGCCCATCTCCGTGGATGGGCCTTACTGCCTCCCTGTTTATCCATGGATATGAAGCAAACCACCCCAAATTAGAGCAGACTTTGTACCTGTGTGTGGTTTGTGCTCGTGTGCGGTGTGTGCTGTGACACCGTGTGACGTGACTGCTCTAGACACAAAGAACAGCCCAGTTCCTGGAGCTGCAGCCTTGGAGAATGCAGGAAAGGGCATCGTGGATGCAGACCTGAGCATTCCATACCCAGCCTGGCTGATGGAACACGGACTTAACCTTCACTAATGTAATTATCACCAGCACAGGTGTGAAATATGCTCCATGTGATCCTTGATCCAGTGCAAGGCTCAGAGCCAGCCCCCAGCAGACACTCAGTGGCACAACTGTTTTCCTTGTTACCCAAAAGCTCTGGGCACTGGCCTCGCTCCACCTGGGCTCCCAGGACTGATCCCACTGCTGCCTGCACAGGAACCTCGCTTCAGGGCAGAACAAGAAATAAATGTGTCTTTATTTTCAGGCCTTAAGGTGGTGCCTCCTTCCTAGAACTGCTGCCTTGTCTATTAAAACAACACAAAATGGTTTCTCATTTCATATGGACACATCTTGAATTTCCCAGCTGTCATCTGACAGATAGGAGCATCAGGAGAGAAAAAAAAACAACAAGCATAATGTATAAACAACCCTGGAGAATAAATTTTGCAGACTCTGAACATCAATGATGTGCAATTCTTTGTTTGCTGAAGTGAGCAAGAACACAGGGAGAAATGTACATAACAATTATATTAAAACACTGCACAGGGCTTGAGCTTTAAATATCTCAGAGGAAGAAAACATACATGCAAAGATATTTTCAGCTGCTTAAGAGGGAGAGGTGAAGGTTGTCCACAGGGTGTGAACTACCCTGGGCAATCTGAGAGCTCTTGTACTGGGGGAACTGCAGCCACCCCTGGGCTGTGACTTGGGACCTCAGCTAGAGACCCTGCAGGAATCAAACACAAGCATTGCTCCCAGGATTTCTGATTTCAGAAAAAGAGAAGAAACTAGTGAGTTTTATTCCCCACAGCATTTCTATTAAAAACCAGTGGGTTTTGTGACATAACAAAGGTGACACACACTCTCAATGGCTGCCACTGCAGGTGCCACAAGGTTTGCTTGTGAAGGAGAGCTAACATTTTGGGGATGTCTTTGGGGGGGCCAAAGCTCTACAGTGACAGCTCCTAAAACAATGCTTCCCTTGGCAAGATCTGTAAAGTCCATAGCAATACAGAGCCTCTTTGAGACTGAAAACCTTTTATGAAAACAGATCTCCACACCTGATTATTTGTCCTTTTTGAGAAAAATGTCTTATCTGCAACAGCACTAATTTCTCATCAGCATCCTCCACTCTTTCAAATTATTTGACAGATGTAGTCCTTAAGCTTTATTTTGAACAATTTGCTGACACAAAACTCCGCAGTAATCCCAAAGACCTCAGTTCACCCTGCCACACACCCTTTTCCCAACCACTCAGCCCTAAGTGTGAGTTTAAGAGAGAAGTTTAAAGAGCACAAGGAAAGTTACCAAGAAAGCTTTAAGTAGCAGAAAAGTGCCAATAATTTCTTTAGTATAAATAACATTTTCCAAACACACCTATCAATAACAACTCGCAACACTAAAGGAAGAGAAAGCACATTACCTTACAATGGCACCAGAGTGATTACAGCAGTGGTTCATCCCCACAGCAGTGACAGAGATGTGACATTAACCCTTCCAGCAGGGAAACCTCCCCTGAGCTGCAAAGACAGTGCCATGGGTGTCAGGGAAAGCTGTCACATAAGAGGCCAGCACTGCCCTTCAGCATGCCCAATCTGATCTGGAAAATCTGTTGTAGCTACAGCTTGCCTCCAGCCTTTTGCTTCTAGCAATTATTGATCTCAGGTCTCACAGATCCCTGTGGCAGGTCTGTTAGACAGAACAAAACACTCAAAATAGATGAGCAAAATTAATGAGCAAAATTAGCAACCAGAAAAGAACCAAAAACCTGTTTATTCAAATAATATAAATACTTACATTCCGTTAAGCCTATTTTAATCTGCATGTGGAAGATATGAACTGTTCTGCACTACTTACACCAATGAAATCCTTGGTGGCAAACAGAAGGGGCATGCATTTATTAACTAGAAAGAATAGACCAATATTTTTCAGACAAATTGAGGCAGTAAGGACTACAGAGCAATCAGATCTATTTAAGGATCAGCTTGGGACTTCTTACAACTACAAACAGAAATAGGATTTTGCTGTAAGCATGCAATAAATGTAGAGCCACAGCAGACAGGGAGACAGTCTTCCAGTATTTATAAAGACATGAAAGCAAAGAGGACAGAAATAAGCTTTAGTTCTCAAAAAAATATTTTAAGTCATTAGGAAACACTTGTGAAGTTTCACAAATGTTCTAAAGGTTTGGGATCTTCCCACTGGCTGTTAACAAAAGCAGTGCTTTACCTACACTGAAGGTAAAAAGTGTGCTTCCTAAACAGAGTGGGAGTCGTGTTCCCTTGACAGTCACTTGATCCCAAGAAACCATGAAGGCAAAGAAATCCACAGGAAAGGATAGAACAAGGTGTATTTCCTCAAGCATCTTGGCAGAAATGCAAGCAGATAAAGGCTGTCAAAAAGCATCCCTTGCTGACAGGGTAATGAGGGGCAGATGCAGCTGTTTCAGCCTTCACCAAGATTTTTCTTCCTCCTCTCTTTTGTCTTTAAGTGTTTTCAATGTGATTTTAACGCAATGTGTGTTGCATGAATAAAACAGTGCAATGGAGGCATGGGCTGAAATCTTTCCAAAATTTCAACAGGTCAGGAAAGAATACTTTCTCGGTGATTCGCAATTTGCAGAGTTTACACCTGCTGGTCTTTACAAGAGGATATTGTACTGATGCTCAGAGTTTGGCAGCCAAGGACACGAGGAAACAGCCTTTGGTCCAGATTTCCAGCTGCACCTCAGAGGGGTACGAGATGTCACGGGCTGGGAGTGGTGGTAGATCAATGGTAGGTGAAAATCCGTCCCCGTGAGGGACAGCTGAAGCTGCTGGTGACAAGCCTGGAGTGTGGTGTCACCCGGGGAGAGTCTCTGGTGCTAGACAGGGAGCCGTGCTGTGGGAAGCAAACCAGCTCCGGAACAGCTTGCAGAGAGCCGCCCGCGCTGCTCCTGACTCACAGCCGCCGTGGTGCTCAGAAACGCCTCTGCTGCCTGCAGCCTCCTCCTCCTGCTCCCAGCCCAGAGCTGGGACAGCAGCCAGCAGCCTTCCAACGCCGTACACCTGACAGCGAATCACCTCTGGTGACACAGCCCGTCCTCGCTGGCTCTGTGTGTGCGGCATCCCCCGTCACACGGTGTCAGCTGCCGCTCCCCAAGGCCGTCAGCAGAGCGCCCACGCCGCAGCCGGGACCGCGAAGGGAGCACGGAGCTTCCACTCAGGTCAGCTCGTACAAACAAAGGGTGCTGTTATAACACTTACAAGCCGTAGTGTATTTCTGGGAGAAGAGCCAGTATTGAAGCCACCCTGGGCTGTGGGAGCAGAGCTGAGGAGTTTGCCTGCAGCATCATCTCAGCGCTCTCTGCCCAGCCAAACCTGTGCCCAGCCGGGGAAAAGCCACAAGTGAAGGCCAGGGTGGTGTCATGTCTCTAAGTGGAGGCACGGGAACACTATCAGTGTAGCTGATTTCATATTTATGTTATGTTGCAGCCAGAAGCTTTGAAGAAAATAAGGGTGTTGTTATGTTAAAGAGCCGTGATATAAAAAAACCCCACAGTTTTGTCCTCATATGGTCTTCTATGCTAAGAAGTTGAATATGAAGTGTACACCATAAAATGCAACCAGCAGAAAGATGTGAAGTGTTCCTTACATTTGTGTTTTTCCAAGTTCAACTTTCAGCCACTGTGAATTCTACAGCTGAGCTCTCTGCGTGGCGGCTGCTCCAGAAACTTTGAGAAAAACCTCCACGTGTGATCAGTGGCCGAGTCACAGGGGCTTTGACAGATCTGAACGTGGTGTCACACAAGTAAGGATGAGGGAATGTGGGAAGACCAAAGTGATCCAGACTGCAGGTTGAGTAGATTTCTGTCAAGAGCTACATGTAAGATAACTTCAAACCTGAAAATCAAGAGCGTAGGGATTTATTTACAATTTTAGAGAAGTTAACTAACCTTTCCAAAATGCCCCAGATGTTTTTGTTTGAATTCACTTTGAATTTTGGTCCAGATGTGCAGATATTTTTTTCTTCTTTCCCCAAAGATGTTTCCACAAACTTATCTGCACTGTTCCTTAGGAGAACCAGGGTTGGAGATGTGTTACTGAGCCACTCTGCATGTCATGGATAAATCCTAAATGCTACAGGCTACGTCTAACTATGGTGCTGCATCTGCGTTTGAGACATGACTGAACTGTCTTTACATCTCAACCTTTGCTGTAACAATTTTCTTTGAGCAACTGAATCAAGAATCCATGAGTCACTTAGGCATTTTTGTCAGCCTGTAAGGATCAACAGCACATCCCAGAGTTTGCCCTTTGCACCTGACTGGGACAAGAGGGACATGCACAGATATCCAGAGCTTTGCTGTGCCAGCACAGCTAAATCTTCTAAAGAGAGGTAACTTTGCACAGTACATGAAAACATTTATTCCATAGCATCAGCATCCTTTACTATAATCCTGGTCTTTTTCCAGGAGTAGAGCTTGGGCACAAAGGACAAAAAAACCCCAAAAGACGTGGTGCATCCAGAGAGATGTACTGTGCCAGTGAAACACCCTCTGCACTCCAGGGAACCTGAGCAAGTCTCAGCCGTCGTCTTTGCTGCTGCTCAGAGGCCAAGGAAGAAATATCTCCACAAACAGCTGGATTTTGTCAGTCACACAAACACCTTTGTGGATATCTGTAGTGCTTTAGCATAAGAACAGAGAGATCTCCTTGCCAGCACTTCAGATTTTTTTTTCTATGGTGAACTTCTACTGTGTTTTGCACATTGCATCACTCTCTTAGACTCTTCAGCTGCTCTCAAAACCTGCTGAAGTTACTGGTTCTGTCTTTCATTTTCACTTGGTGAATGTAACCTAGAAAGCCCTACTTAACTTCTCCCACTTGTGCATCTGAATGGGGAGAGAATGCCTGGGCAGAAGCAGAGCAGGGGAAGGAGCAGGTTTCTAGAGCACAGTAAAGCTCCATGGTGTTACTTTGGTGCAAACTATTTTACGATTTCAATACAGATTTCCTGCCCTTTCTTAGGAAAGCCAGTGCTTGCTGAGACTCAAGTGACAACAACTCCCTTCCCAAACAAATGGCTTCAGTAGCCCCTGGCAGCAGCCAGGCTGTTCAGAGCAGACCCATTTGCCACTCCCTGCTCAGCCCACAGCTCCAGGCAGCGCAGCCCAGGAGCACATCATATTTATTTTTTACAGCTGAGAACTGTGACAAACAGCAGCAGGCAGCAAAGGCCAGTCCATTTATATTTCTTACAGTATATATTCTTAAGAATGGCAGTCACCATTATGGAAACCATCAAAAAGCTAGCTCTGACCTTAAATAAGTGTGCTCCTACATCAGGCAGTCCCAGGAAGGAGAATTTATGAGGCAGAGGCTGAATTCAGGGAAGGAAGAAGAGTTGGATTGCTCTTGCCAGAGATGCAGCCCAGGATGCAGTTGCCAATATTTGCCTTAATGCTCTGTGCTCCTTTAGGACAAGAATTTAACCACCCCCACCTCTGGGCTGGACTGGCTTCTGGTCTGTTCCACAGCCCCAGCTAAACCCAGCACAGGGGCTCACAAGGCCCCAGAGTGCCGGGGACAAACTGAGTCACACGTGTTTGCATTAACGTTGTGTGAGCAGCACAGCAGAGCACAATTAATTCTGTGAACTTCCAGACAAGAAAAACTGCCAGAGGAGCAATTCTACAGCAGGTTGGATACCTTTTGCATATGCTTTCCTTGATGAAAATCCTGCATAATAACAGAAAATCTTTCATATCTCCTTTGACATTTCAGAGGATGAGATCATTAACTATTAATTTTCCTTGACAAAGTGTACCTTTCTTTTGCAAAAATGGAATCCCAGTCACAGCACAATGTTGCCTTGTTTACATCTCTTCCTGCTTTAATAGTGCTTTGCAAAATATGCTTATTTATTTTTATGAAGCCAGCTGAAAATTATATTGCTGAAATTTATTTCATGTATTAATTTGGAAAAAAATAATAAATTACTTGGCCCTCCCTTCAGCTCTATTACATTTGTTATCATTTATTAAATGGACTTATTTTAAGTTCATTTGCAAGCAAAGTAGCATTAACTTAAAACCCATTCATCATTTTCCTCATAAGAAAATACTAATGAATGCCACCTAATTACAAAAGAAGGAATAATAATAATAATAAAAAAGAATTTACATGTTCTAAAAAGATAATTGGGAAAAAAAAGATACTTTTTCAGCCTATTCCTCATCCTGGCTGTGACCCCTCTGGGCTACAGCCACCTTCCCACAGGCCACCAATATCCTCCCTGATACTGACTTGTCCTGAGGGAAGCAGTGTTTTCCATGTCACAGAATCACAGAATGGGTTGGGTTGGAAGGGACCTTAAAGATCACCTTGTTCCAACCCCCCAGCCTTGGGCAGGGACTCATTTCACAAGACCAGGTTGCTCAGAGCCCCATCCAACCTGGCCTTGGACACTGCCAGGGATGCACAGCTGTTTTCAGCTTTTTGTCCTAGAAAGGATTGCTTGGGAGGAGAGGGAATCAAGGAAAATGGAGTATTTTCCTTCATTTTGCACAGAGCCAGTAGAAACTAGAAAAATTAGAAACTGGCAAAGACAGAAGTAGTGTCTGTTGTAGGAGGAAGGAATGCAAGGGAAAAGGGACAATGTTTTTAAAGCATTTTCCTCCTAGTCTGATAAACTTAAAAACAATTTAAACAAAAGTTGGCTCTATACAGAGCCCAGGCCCAGCAGCACCTCCTTCACATCACTTCCCATTCAGCATGGGGGGAATCATTCCCTCCCTGCTCCTTGCCAGCCACCACTTTGCTTTTTCTTGTCTGCTCTCACCACTTCTGCTGTCTCCCCTCCTGTCTTTGTCTCTTCATGAAACGTCCTGGAAACCAGCCCAGCTTGTTCAAGCTCCCAACACATCTTGAATTTTAATTCCCTCTCATTTGAAGTCATCTGTCTCTGTTTTAAACCCAGACACAAAGAGAATGAGCCAATTTATTATTATTTAAAACCAAAACAAATCTGCAGAGAAAGCCTGGTCCACTCTCAGCACCTCACAGCATGTCCAGCTTGGTGCTAATATTGACTTGAAGGTAAGGGACCTGGGGGGCACAAAATTCTGCACAGGGACAGCCCACTTTGGAAAGCTGCCCTGCACCAGGCACCCAGGGCTGTGTAAAAGCCCAGCATTTAAGAGGAAAGATGACAACAGAAGGTGTAAAAGCAGCACAACCTGCTCCCAGAGCACATTACAGCCTTATCTGGACTCCAAGGCTGCCTGGCAGGTGAGCTTTCCTGCCAGCCAATGTTGCATTTCATTCTAATTGGCATTTAAGACATTGCAATGAAACCACTTCACTCTATACTTCATAAAGAACAAGGAAAACAGAACTCATTTTTGTCAGTAAATGGAAAATTTACAACAATAATAAATGAGGCAGGGAAAAATGGGATTCTCTGTTAAACATGATGATAGTTCACAAATACTTCCATTGAATAAAAAGACATTAGAGTACTGAAAAACAAGTAAAGAATTCCAAATAAACACATGTGGGAAAAGGGAAAGGTGCAACAAATATTTGCCAGTGGTCACCCTGGAAGTGCACATTAGCACAAATCATAGAACCACAGAGTCATTAAGGTTGGAAAAGACCTCCAAGATCATTGTCAGCCTTTGATAAAACACCACCATATCAACTGAACTAGCACTAAATGCACATTGAGTCATTCCTTGGAAGCTTCCAGGGGTGGTGACCCCACTGCCTCCCTGGGCAGCCCATTCCATGCCTGGCCACCCTTTCAGTGCAGGGTCTCTCCCCTTTCTGCCTCCTCCTGTTCTCTGTGCTGCCCATCACCTGTTTGTAAATGATATGCAGTGGACACAAACTGAAACGGAAGTAATCTATAAAAGCAGTTTAAATCACCAGTATCAATATTATTTTCGTGTGTTAGGCTTTTAATTCTTGTCATAATTCTTTGATTAACCATCTGAATGGGTGAGAAGGCAATTCCTTTCACATTTGCCTGCAATTCAGCAACCTCTGCCCATTGCAACTCTCTGTCATCAATACAGAAACTGCAACTGCTTCAACTGCTGATTGCAGAGCCACATTTCACATTCCCTTCCATGGGAATGTATCTGTAGGGATACTAACAAAATAGTGGATTATTTGTTGCACTTCTTTGATCTATAAATAGGACTTCTCTGTAGAGGATATTTTTACTGCATTTGGAGAAATCTTGATACACTCAAGTGTATATCTAAAGTGTAACCAAGTAATTTTCATCTCATTTTGAAGTTCTGTGCCTGAAAGAAGTAACTGTAGCAGAGAGAAAAGTCAAATGAAAAACCTGGAGGTCCAAGTGAGGCAGAGTTTGGGAACAGGACACTGAGCTGCTTGGCTTTGCTCCATTTTATTTACAGCTCAGACTAAAACCTCTTTCCTTTGAGTCTTTTCTGGTGGCGTGCAAGAAATGAGTTGAAAGTGGCAAACTATCAACTCAAAGCTGTTTAGCTCACAGCCAGCATGAGGTGGGGGCAGTGGCAGGAGAGCCTTGACCTGGAGCAGGATCATCCCTGGCACTGGGGTGAGCACAGAGGTAAAATGTTTCTGTGTAATGGCCTGGTCCTGCTGTTCCTGCTGCCCTCATCAGGCTGGAGACCTTCAGCTTCAGATGATCTCATTCACACTTCTTCTATATAAAGAAATCTTGTGTCACCAGCACACTTTTTTTTTTCTCCTAGATTTGCGAGTTCTATTCATAACTTGTCACTTCTATCCCTGGAAAACTCATTTGTTTGGACAATTTGGTATTAAAAACTCGCTAAAGGACATAATTCTCAAAATAATTCCAAAATGGCAGGTGTGCACAGTGGAACACATCACCCTGGCACTTTGCCACCAACCCAAAGCACAGCCATGATAAAGGCTCACACATGCCAGCTTTTAAAATAAGGCTACACCGTGAGTCACCATTTAGTTTTGCCAAAAAAAAAAACAACAAAAAAAACCCACAAAACAAAAAAAAAAAAAAACCTGTATAGCATTCAGAGGACAAGAGACCAGCTCCTACATGTATTGGGTATTTATAGTTACAGCATTTGGGAATGCAAATTGAAATGAATCAATGCCAGCAGGGATCCCTAAAAGACATAAGTGAGAATTACAGCAATTAAGAATTTTGTCTCAAAGGAAATTAGTACAGTTCATTAATTACAATGCCTTAAAGGAAAATGTACCAAAATAAGAAAGAAAGAAATTAAAATATCAGGAAATTAGCAGAAAAAAATGGGGTGTAGAAAAGCTAATGAGCACAGTAGGTATTTGCCACCCTTCTTTTACTAACAAGGAAACGAAACAAAGAAATGGTGATAGGAACTGAACCTCCAGTTCCAGAGCAATATATTCTGCCACAAGATCAATGGCCAGCTCGCTCAAGGCTTTGCTGATCTAAGTCCAATTTGTCATCAAACTCTGCAGAAACTGAAAAGAGTGCAATAAGAAAGTGCCAGGCTAATAAGTACACCAAAAGTTGTATTTATGGTACAACATTGCTGGAGCATCAAAGGGCTTTGAGGGGAAAAAGAGATGTTTTATACTCTGTGGATAGGTGGATTTTACTGTGCTGGGCCTCTGTGCACACTGGCAGACCAGCAGCTCCCTCATTTCACCTGCTGCAGCTGAAAATGGACTGGTTTAGCCCAGCCTATCCCAGGTGAGGGTTGTTGCAAGTCCTGCCAACCCTCTGAATTCCACACTCACTGTTCAGAGATGGCCCCTGATGGGCTCAGTTTACTTTTGATACATGATAGAACTGACATTTAAAACCTTTGATGGGCAGCCAGAATGTCAAAACGCTGGGAACAACAAGTCTCAATGCAGGACATCTGCCAGCCCTTTACCAGCAGGACAGTGAAACACCAATGGCCTGTTTGAGTCTTCACAGAGCCTTGGATAAACAACACTCCACTGTCTGCTGCTTGTGGACCTCCAATCCTCGTTCTAATTGTGTGCCTCAGACACCACGGGCAGGAAGAAACTGAAACACACAAACCCCAACAAGATTGGAATGGAAAGACAGGAACTGCTTGCAAAACATAATCATTGATGCTTGTTGCTGATGGCACCATCACGCTGGTTTTCAGGTTCATGAAGAGCATTTATGCAGCTCTGGAAAGGTGTTCCCAGTTCTCTGAGTTGCAATGGTTTGCCTGTCCTCCTTTAGGCTCAGCCAGATGAATCTTGATGGTCTGGCTGGAGCCAGCCACTGCTGCTGACTGGGTTTTAGCAGAGGTTCAGATGTGGAAACCACAGAAACTCGTGATAAAGGGGAAAGAACCATCTCCATGCCAGACTCCCAGTTAGGATTAACTGGCTTGGCCAGTTCTCTCTCCTGAGGAGCTGAGCCTGTATCTTTTCTGTCTACTTGCTGTCTGCACTGTAAAATGCCTTTTCAAATAAATGAATTTTAGTGACATTTGAGGCATTTGATTATTTCTCTAAGTGCAAATTCTGCATTCCTTCATCTGTTAGCTCCATATATTTAGTATGGATTGAACAGCACCTGCTGACTGGATGAATCATTTGCATCCAAGCCACAAAATGAGAACTAAAGGACCTCCAGTGCTGCTGTTGAAATTGATGTTACTGATGCTGCCAATTCAACTCCTGTTGCTGGTACTAATCAACATCTCTTTAAAATGATTACAGCATTCAGATAGGGCCATAAAACTACCAGGTGGGCTATATTTTGTACTGCTTCCTGTTTTTTTCTACATTCTTCTCTATGGGAAAGGATTTATTGGTCCCATCAATCCCTCTTAAAGTCTTTAGCACGGGAAGAAGATGTCACAGAGTTTTAATGTCTCATATATTTCCTCAATTACGTGATCATTATAACCAGTTTGGCACAAAATACTGTTTTCATCAAACTCAGTATTTAAGGCAAAAAGCAGCATTTGTTAGCTTAGCTGCAGATTAATGTAAATTTATATGCATGGATGGAACAGAAGATATTGTTTATTTAAAGGTTTTCTAAACTGCATTTGCACAAGAACTTTATTTAAAAACGCACAACTTTGTCCTCCAGCAAAAGATGGCACAGTGAATTCAAGTCAGTAAATGTGAACCTGCTGAATCCAGCTCCACTGCATGTCAGGGATAATCTTTTTGATAAAAGATTCTTTTTTTAAAGGAAAACTTATGTGAGCTAAAGAATGGCTCAGAACAAGAGAGTTCCTTGGGTCTGGGGAATTTTCCAATCCTTGTTACAGTCCCATCAGATACCTAAAATGTCTCTGGGATCCCTTAACACATCACCTGGGGCTCACAAGACCATGAAGGGTTTTCCCTGTTGCCATCAGTCTGATGACAGTCACTGATGAGAGTTTGGTGGTGCTCTCCCTGTGAGCAGCTGGGCCACAGAGCTGTGCAACAGCCTGGCTGCCAGCAGGGCTAAAGACTGCCAAAGCTTTCCACCCTTGCTGTGGGAGGCAGGGAGAAATTGCAGCAAGGACTCTCTCACTGCTGTCATGGGGTGGGATCCTTCTCCACACAAGGACAAACCTCTGGAGGGTCATGCTGACACCGCCCCAGTGCCACCTCAAGCCCAGCACAGACTGCGTGTGCTGGCTGGGGCTCTGAAATTGTTGCTGAGCCATAGGACCATGCTCACAAAAAAGCAAAAATAGGTTCTTCTGCTGGAGGTTATTTGCCAGAGTGAGACACGAAAGAGGAAAGAAAAATAGACCAAATAATCCAGCTGGGCCATTACACACAAAGCCATTGCCAGTTCCCTGATGCAGACTTCAGGGAACTTCAGTACATTTGGAAAGTTCATGAGTCTGGCTTTGGTTCTCTAACAATCAACTGTGAGTTTAAATTGTTCATTATCTTTAATTTAGGAGGAAGAACAACTTTCTCCTTCACCAACGTATTTCCCCAGTGCTGCTTTGGCCTTTCAGCTTCACGACATCAAAGACACAAACGCAGTGAAAAGGACAACAAGGCAGGTTTCTATCTGTGCTCTCTTCTTCTTTTCCAAAGTTCAGTGAGCTAACACCATTCTCATTAATTAATTCTGAATTTAGCACTAGCTTTAATATGTACTATTGAGGAATTGTAGTCCAGCTCAAAAACCTGTTCAGAAAATTTACCAAAGAATACTTGCCCTTGAGAAGCATGAAGAAGAAATTAAATCAGTGTGAGCTTATTTTTCCATAAAACATTATTATTTGCCTCAGAATGAGTGTATTAGAGTTATAGCCAATACAGACTTTCACAGAGATTCCTGTATAAGTGATTCAAATATTTCTATAAAGATTTTCGTAGGACTTATTGCTTCTTGCCCTTTATACTTTCTCCATCCCCTTCACTATCCCTCGGGCCTGTCTGAACCTCTGCAGCCTTTAGACCCTAACCAGATGTCCAGTCACAGTTTCCCAGCAGTGCCCATCCTCCAGTTTCTCCCAGCTGCTCCATCCCTGCATCCCTTCTTCCCCACCACAGCATCCTGGTCTCCTTCATGCCTCCTCCCCCATGTCCTCTGTCTACATTTGCATTTTGCACCCTTTTCCCGTGGCTTTGTGCTGACCTCCCACTGTCCTGCTTTGGCCCTGCCATGCCAGCACCCCAGGAAACACACAGCAGTCAGCAAACACAGAGTTACAAGGCAGGGGGTGCAGGCCAGGTTTCCTTGAACCAGAGATGGGAGTGTCAAAGGAGGCTTTGGCCCGTCCCACGCTCAGTCAAGTAAAACTCAGATAGCTGGAAAATTGTGCCTCAGACCACAGGCACCTTGTCTTTGCTACAGCTCAAAATTCAGGCATGAAATTCCCCCCTGCATTCCACTTCTCCCATTAGCAGCGCCACATAAGGAGCGACATGAACCAGGAAGGAGGTGCTGCTCAGGGTGCTAATGGGCATCCCTGGTGCAGCATTCCCTGGATGGGCTCCTGTAAACACAGGGCAGGCTCCTGCTGAATGCACAATAATGGGATAGAATTAAGAGAAGCCTGATCTTCAATTCAGCAAAAATCCTCTGCTCATACGTGCACACTCTGCCCTTCACTCCCTGACATCCAGCTAATATTTCTAAGATGTCCATATTGAGTGTTTTTATTTCTTTCTGATAGCAAATGTTCTTTTAGTAACAATACAGTTAATGGATAGGAAAGGTTATTTCCTGAGTATTGAGGATAATGCAGCTTTGCAGCTATTATGAAGCCATATTGCTGCATAGTTTCACTGTCTCAGTCTTTCTTTTATGTCCCTTGAATTTGTGTGAGCAGTATCCCAGAGCACCACAGCACAACAGCTCCCTACCAAACACAGGGAAATCATCACCAAGCAAAAATAGCTGGAATAGTCTCCCTAAAACTTGTTAATGAAGATTTATACTTACTGTATTTTTTGAAGGCTTTGTCTGAAAACTTTGGCAACTTCTGCAGAGATAGAACTGGAATGTATTAAATATGCAAGAAAGTACTAATGTAACACAAGTTTGAATGACTAAAGTTATAATGTCAAAAAAATGTCATGAAAAATGTTAAATTTCAAAAACAAGAAGGAGTGTGCAATGCATTTGACACAACAATCCAGCACAGTTCCACATCCAGTAATAGCAATGTTTGATGCAGTCTGAGACATTTAAATTAAGCCTATATAACAAAAATTGAACAGAACTAGAAAGAATGAAAATGACAAATCCAAATTCCCTGAGCTGTTTCAAAGTCTCCAGAAACAACTTATGCAAATGTCAAACTTTATTCAAAATCTTTTTCTTACCACAGTCTCTTTTTGAAAGTTTTTCACCACCGTTGTTGTTAGGGGTAAAAGCAGAGGGAGGTGACAGAACATTTCAGTAAGGAAGGGCACAGATCAAACTGGTGAAGTGGAGATGCTAATATTCCCAATTTGTTCTTGGGAACCCCCAGTGATATACACAGGATGTGCATGTCACTGAATGCCCTCAAGTGAACATCTGAACTCCAGGTGACAGAGCTGTGTAAGGAGGGGGAGTGAATCCTTGATCTGCTGAGCTGGAGAAGGGACAGAACATCTCCAAGCAGGTTTTGAGCAGTTTGAAATAAGCACCCCTCAGGCACCAGTGCCGTTTTGAATCCTGTGCTTGTCAGACCCACTCTGAGCACCCTGAGACACAAAATGCCAGGTGCTTCTGGTGCCTGGCTGTGTGAGAACTCGGGGGTGAGCATGGGTGGGACTGAGGGTTTCTACCATGACCTTTTCCTGGAGCTGACAAGGTTCGCCTGAGTCCCACTCTGCATATCAGTTCCTCAGCAAGAGAAGTCACCTGAACTACTCCTCCCAAAGCACATACCACCCAGCAAACAGAGACCCAACCAGCTGTCTCCTCTGCCCTGCCTACAAGGAGCAGTGACAGTGCCCTGTTTCTGTAGGAGGCTGCCCACAGAGAGCAAAGATGCTCACAAATCATCCTGCACAAATCCCACGAGAGACACTGCTCTTCTCTGCTACCTACAGAACACCGTGAGGCAAAACATGTCCATGAGGTCCTTGTGAGAACACCTGTACCAGGCCAGGGTGCCCAGCATGTGCTCCCCACAATCATTCCCTTCCTTCCTCCCCAGTGGATTGAAGCTCAGTGCTCAGCAATGGGAGGTTTGTTTTTTTTTAAGCAACATCTGTTTAGCAGTGTCACGTGCAGCCAGGGCTGATGTAGGAGTACAGGAGTAGCAGCATTTAAAATGTTATCCACTCTGTCTGCTGCCAAGAAGCTTTGAAGTGATTGCCTTGTCCCCAGCTCCCGTTCATCCCTACCTGTTCGCCTGGCACCTGCACTGCTGCTCTGCCCCTCTGCAGGAGCACAGAGCTCCCAGGCACTGCCTGCAGCAAAGGTTACTTACACCTGCCAGCTGGGGAGACTCACCAAAAGAAAGGAAATTGGGCCATCAGTCAGACACAGAAAACATGTTGGCAGCCTCAGGCTTTTGGGTATTTTCACAGAGAGTCAGGTGAAACAGGAAAAAAATAGGTTTTTTTCAAGTCTGTCTCAGGCCCTCAGAAATACTTTCCTATCCCAGCAGTTCTGGGCAGTCAGAGCAGGAGACAGCAGTGCCCACTGTCTTTCCAAACAAATGGTGTGTTATCCTACTCTGTGTCTTTACCTGACATCAGAAAAATCAGCTCCATTAACACAAGGTTACTGTTTAGAAATTTTTCATCTTGATTACTCCATTTGTGTAATTTATTTTGGTCCTCTGATTCCTATTAGTGGGATCAATATTAATTTAAATCACAGGGCATTTTCTCCTGCTCCATTCATGCAGATCAGGCACACTGCATTTCCCCTGCTTGTATTGCTGACAAATTAACCTCAGTTGAGATTACCAAGATCAAGGGAGAAGAATGACTGCAACCAGTTTATCCATTTTGTTTTAGGCAGGGATCAAACGGTTAGCCCACAGCTAAACTTCTGCAGAATTCTATACATCAGACTCGGGAAAAAACATAGAATAAAGCTGGTCAATGCCTGAGAAAATCAGATCACACTTAAGTTAACACCTTCCTCCATAAAAAATGACTAAATGCTGCAGCAGTCATCCTGTGGGCAGGGATGAAGGATTTGTCCTCCTAGACAAAGGTGTGGAGCCAAGGTGGGACTGGATATAGAAGAGGGCACAAGCTGAGATGAAGCAACTTTAGCTTCAAGACAGGTCAGATTTAGACAGGAGAGTAGAAAACTGTGGATTCATGGAATGGTTTGGGTTGGAAGGGACCTGAAAGCCCATCTCATTCAACCCCCTGCCATGGTCAGGGACACTTTCCACTGTCCCAGGTTGTTCCAAGCCCTGTCCAGCCTTGCACACTTCCAGGGATGGGGCAGCCACAGCTCCTCTGGACAGTGTAACTACTCACAAACCAAGAAGCAGCAGAGTGAATCACCTGTGTTGAAGTAGGGGGTAAATACCAGGTGAGCAGCAATGCAAAAGGCAGAGAGTGAGACTGGAATAGCAGTGGAGGAGGATCCTGGACAGCCTTGGGGCACTGTTCTGAGCAGATGTGGCTGTTCAGGATGTGGATCCTGAGGCAGCCAAGGCTGATTCCCAGTGACAGCCAACAGCTGATGGGTCATTAGTAGGTGGCCTGTGCTGGGGTACTGAGCTGAGTGTAAGCAATGAGTTAAACTCCAGATAAATCTGATAAAGGGTCAAAGGCCAAACAAAAGGATCTCCAGGAGTCATGGCAGGCAGAGACTTGGGGACAAGGTGTTTTTGACTGGCTTTGGGAGTGATTTAGCCATGAGGACTATGATTTAAAAGGTACTATGACATTTATGTAGTTACTAGTTAAATAGTGTGATGCTGGAAAGTCAAATCTAGGGAGAAGCAGTAGTTTGGGAGCAGACACAGAGTGCACAGAGAGGTTCTCACACTGCACAGCCTGGGTTTGCCAAAAGGCCATGTTAACAGTGATGTGCTGAGAACCATAGCAACTCCACACACTGAGTTCCAGTGAGTCAGTGTCCTGAGCACTTGAAAGATCCCTGACATCTGCTAACCTACATTTCCATTTGGATTCACAAGTCACCTGGAATTAGTAAATGACCCAGAGGAAGAGTTACATTGAGCTAACCCAAGTGAAGGAAGTATTTTAATTCATTTTTATGGCAGCTTTTACAGCGAAGTTCAGTGAAAGATGTAAAATGCAAGGCACAGTCTGTTCATGCCAGAATTCAGTATCACTACCATAAAATAAAGTCCTAAGTTCATTTCTTTCCCTGAGCAAAGCTAGACTGTCTTGTTGAGCTTCTCTCTGAGCTGAAGGCCCCACCAGAGCCGTGCACTGGCCCCAGGAACACGGGGGGCACTGGAGGCTCTGCACAGGGAGGCTCTGCCAGCCCTGACCCACTGACCACGGTGGGCAAAAGCCATCTGCCACTGTTGTCCTGGCTCAGCTGCCCGAGGGGACTCATGGCAAAGCTCAGGGCAGGGCCCCAGCTGTGCCACCAGCGCTGCTGCTGCAGGAACCACAGGCAAGGGAAGTGACAGAGCTGCACAAGAACAGGACACCCCCAGCTTGTGTGACCCCCACTGCTCCTGTCTGAAGCCACACAGGTTTGCTGTGGCTCCCAGCTAGGGAGTGTGAGCCTCTGGCCCAAGGACTCCTGTCACTTAGGATGGCCCTGTCACCTCTGTGATGACAGAACAGTGCCAGAACAGCTCAGCTTCGCCCTCCAGCAAACACGAGCTCATTCTGCAGGTAATTCTGCAGGAGGGTGAGGGCTGGGCTCTGTCCCTGTGGCCCTGCTGCCCTCAGGCCCAGAGGCAGGGCCTGCTCCAGACCCTCAGGACCTGCTTCACCTGCTGCTGGCCTCAGGGCACAAGGTGCCCTCCCTCCCTTGTGTTCCTCAGCAAACAGCACCCACGGCAGGGCTGACACCCAGCCCGGGCTCACCCACGGCCTGTGCAGCTCTGGGGGCTGCACCACCCAGGCAGGTACCCCTGGGCATCCAGAGACATCCCCCCGTGAGCTCAGCCCAGTGCCTTCAGATAAAACCTAGCCCAACCCAGAAAAGCCTTCGTTTCAGTTTATTTCAAATTCACTGGGAGGATTGCTGGATGTAAGTGAATGATTCACATTGTTCAGGAGTTTCAGATTTCAAGTGGGTATTTTTAGGAAAGCAATGCACAGAGAGGGAATATGTTTTATCTTCCAGTTATTTGGAAGGCAGAATGAAGATGATACAGCAACTGCCGTCTACTCAAATAACGTCTCTGCCACAATGTCTCCAGCAAGGCCCTGCCAGCCATGGTGGGAAGCTGCTCTCACACGTGGGCAGGCACCTGGGAGTGGAGCTGGGCTGCCAGCACAGCACCCACAGCCCCAGCCAAGCCTCTCCTCACCACTTACATACATTTCGTCCAGAAAAATGATCTCTGAATACTACTGTGATAGAAGCAGTTAGTAACATTGTTAATGCAATTATTAAAATCATTAACTGGTGCAGTCTGTGTAATTAAGGATCACTGCAGCCCGGTGCTGAGCCCTTTTGACAGGCAGAGTTTGCACTGTGGCCAGCAGTGGCAGGGCCCCTGCAGCTGACACTGCTGCACAAAGGAGCTCCACAGCTCAGCAGCTCCCTGCTTAGTCACTGATTCCACTTCTTCTTGGCAGACTCAGCTGTGCCAATGACTTCCACTGCCAGATCTAAGCTGGTCTTCACAGAATCACAAAATTAACTAAGTTAGAAGGATCTTTGAGATCATTGAATCCAACCTATGCCTTAATACCAGCTTATCAACCACAGCACTGAGTGCCACATCCATCTTTTCTTAAACATTCTTCCTCAGGTTTCATAACTATAGCACAACTATTACCAACCATGTACCACTTCAATGAATTCCTTGGCATTTCTTGCATCAAAATTAAATTATCTTTTCTCAGCTCCAGGCTCCCTGATAAACTTCCCACCACTTTGTAAACCTGGGCCCTTATTTTCTTCTTTTTCCTCCTGAGAAGTGTGGGATTTCTTTATTAATGTGAGAGGAACAAAGTCCAAGATGCTAAGACACTGAACCATCAAGAGCTTTTGCCATTCTAGGTTCGGCCTTGTAAGCAATGAGTGCATGACAGACATGACTTGGAACAATAAACTGGTATTGAGTAGGAAGAAGGTGATTCTGTTTAAATTAAACAGAAAGATAATCAAAAGCAAACCTGAAGGACAAACTTTGCTATATTAAAGAACCTAGAAACCATCTGGGCCAATGTGTTCAGGGTCCATGGGTACATGACAGCCTGGAAATTCATGAATTCAGGACGGTGACTTTCCCAAGAGCTTTTATCAAAGTCATGGAGGAAAAAAAAATGGAGGGCTCCAAGTCTAGATGAATAATCTCTCCAAAAACAAAAGCATATAATAAGTAAACAGAGAATGCACAGAGAATGGGGAAAAGGTACAGTCAGCAAAGAAATCCCACTCAGGGGCTAGAAGGTAGAGAGAGGGTGAGGATGTTTACAAATCAGTCTGAATTACATCTTCAAAGGGCCACACAACCACACATCTACAGACCCTTCAGCAATGTAGCCACGGAGTTGTGAGACAGTGAAAGAGTGAAGCATCCAAGCAGGGAAGATGAGGTAAAAAAAAAAAAAAAAAAAAAGTTATAACTACAACTCAAATACTTTAAATCTGTTTTCAATCCCTCCCCCCTTCTAGTCCTCTACTGCTGTTTTAAACAGCCCTCACAGCTTGGAAAATGGGAGCCAACTGATCCACTCCCAGCACTGTATTCACACAGTGCTCCCAGCTGGCAGCAAGAAATAAAGCACAATGGTGGATTGGGGACAACCAGTGGTACTGCTCTGAAACAGCCAGGCTGAGCATGGACAGGGCAGGCTGGCCCCAGGAGACACATTTGGAAGCCTTAATTTCAGTCTAAGTGGGAGAAGGACACGTGCACAGGTGACTTTTCCTGAATTATGCATTGGTGAAGGACATTTTTTAGCAATGAATGCGTTCTCGTTTAGGACTACATCTGACTGATTTAGATAAAACTTTTTCTTTCCTAATACATGTTTTAGCTATAGTAAATCATCATTCTATTGTCTGATGGGTAACCACACTAAATTGTTCTAAAAATAATGCATAAGAGAGCTATTGGGAAGAGATTTGCAACAAACCAGAATTTTTCAGGACAGTTTGTCTGCCTTATCTCAGCAAAGCTTATGTGGTTACCTCCACTCCTGCATTACAAAATCCAGCACAGACCCTTCCTATTTGCCTGCAGAAGGACAGAGGTGGTGCCATCTCTGCCTGGGACTGAGGCAGAAGAGCCAGTCACTGGTAAAGTTCTGCAAAGGGCACAGCAGAGTTCAGGGGTTCCATTGGTCTCATGCCTCCTGAAGCCATTGGGTGGGCAAGGGACCAACTCCAAATTCTGACTCCTGGAGACTGCTTTAAGGCAGTGAAACCAGACCAAGCAGAACAAAAATTCACCTTCTGTCTACGTACTGCTGGAACACAGCAGCCTAGAAAGGATAAATTTTGAAGTGTGCCAGTGCCTTTGCACATGTCAGTAACAGCTTTGTTACCTGTATCATAAAATACCTAGTTGCCCACAGGTGTTCCTGCAGACTTCGCTGTTGCCCTCAGTCTTGCAACTCCCTGACAGATTGTGGAAGTGCTCCTGGCCCTCTCCAGCACAAAGTCAGCTGTGGATTTTTGCTTCACATATGGATTCAGCCAAAGCACAGCTGCTGATGCTCAGAAGGCAGAGGGGTATTGCAGCATGCAGAGAGATTGAGCTGTATAAGAATCTTGCTTAGATGTCTATAAATCAGTTAAGCAAAACCACCTGCCTGTCTTGCATTCAATCTCTTAAAGGATTTCTCTGACCTCCAGTCCCACAGCGAGCTCCTTGGTTGGTGGGAAGGGAGAAACTGCATCCTGCTTGCCTTCCCTATGCTCTCCCTTCCACTTTCCTGTTCAAGAAGAAAACAAGTGAAAAAGCCTGATGCTTCAGGATTCAGCGTATGTCACCTCCTCAAAGTCATCAATAAATCAGAAAAGAGCATAGAAAGAGAAATTGTGGCCCAAATCCATTATCACTCAGAGTTTCCAACTCTGAAGGTCTTTTTTACTGCACAAGGCGAGTAAGTGCTGCAGCAGTGACCTGACAGAGCAGTCCTTGGTGGCTCCTGTGGCTCCCTTGGCTATTCTTCCTTTGATTCATTTTAATGAACTATGCTGAGCCTGAAACATAAATTTCAACCTTAATTTCTTTTTTTTTTTTTTTTGGCTAATCCCATGATCAGAATAAAATCTTGGCTTCAAACACACACAGCACTTTTGGAACATGCCATTTATGTCTGGATCAATAAAAGATTACCAAAAACTCTTTAAAGCATTATGTGTGGGAGATTTTCCCCCCTTACATTAAATACTAAACTGCAACAACGAGAAGCCTAAGTGAGCTGAGGTGATATTCTTTTATAGTAAAAAAAAGTTCCTCAAGCTCTTCCCCTCTTAGAACCTCCCACCATTTTTCACTATTTGTTAGTCTTTCATGACTTATCAGGCAAATTATGTACATTTTTCCCTTACACACTGAAGGCCTCTAGGAATTACATGAACTACATTTGATATGAAAGGCTGTATCTACCCATGTGACACACAAGGCCAAAAAAATCATGTTATAAGAACCCTGAATTAACTGTTTATGTGGCACAGCATAATCGTGAATGAATCCCAAAAGCCACCAAAATATGGAGGCCCCAGTTTTAAATCTTAGATTGTTTTTCTGAAGATTCTGCTTTTTCCTCAGCAGCGGCTGAGACTGGCTGTTCCATTGAACTTTTAGAGATTGATCTGCAATGAGACCCACAGAAAAATATCTTGGAAAAATTCATTATAATCTGTGTGCTGTTCTCAGCCCCTCGTGCAGTGGAGCCACTGTCATCTTTTCATCCTATTGCTGTCACCTAAGTTCTCAGTAAAGAATAAAACTGTGTATTTTTTAAACTCTTTTCACAGCCATGTGGGAAAGTCCCTCTTGGTTTACAGGCTAAGAACCCTTTTATCTCTAGTTCATTATTGACTTTGGCCGTGAGTTTATTTTCAATGTCTGGTTTGGTTTTGGTTTTTTCCTAGTATACAAGATAGCTTTTAAAACAGTGTCCTTCTGCCCTTTTGAAAGAGGAGCATTGTTTTAAAAATAAATTCATTAACTCAGCAGACAGAAAATCTGATTTCTGTCTAGGATATCTGTATTAGCTTGTGATATAATCAAGACTTAAACAGATGTCTCAAGGCTTTTTATTTGCTAAGCGGTATTTTAGGATCAGTCCTTCCCTTTCTGTAACTGACTCTTCTCCCACAAGAAGAGCATCAGCCGTGGCAATGTGCAGACTCAGAGACCCCTCACATCCCCCAGTCCCACCACCTGGACAGGCTCTGGATCAAATGCTGACATCTCCCAGCCAGGGAGACAGCATGACCTGAATCCATCAGGGCAGGGGTCGTTCTCATCTCACCCTACAGACACAGCTATGAAGTGAGTAGAACTTTGAGCACAGAAGTCTTCAGGTTCCTAAAAGCTCTTTTCTGTGGCTTTAGAGTAGAAAGTTTTGAAGATGAGAGTCAGGCAACAATTTCAGTTCAAACTAGGTGATGTGTTTGTTTTGTTTCCTTCTGGAAATTTCAGGACAGCTGGTTCCCAGAGGAACCTTCACAAGCAAAGTACTCTGGCTGTTGGTTTGGTTTTGAACTCTGAAAAGGTTGAGGCCTTCAGGAAAAAGATCTTTTGAATTTTGAAGACTGTACCTCTACAGGGATCTGCGAGCTCCGTTGCCCTTGCAGTGTCTTCAGTAGTGAACATGCAGAATCTTCACCTTCCGCAAGGCTTTCCTTGTTTGTCCTGACAGGTAAATGCCATCACCTCTTCTGAGAAAATTTATTAATGAAAGAGGAGATACTACATTTCACAGTAAAAAATTAATGCTCCACCAGTAACTGCTGAGGGCTCACAGCATGGAAAGGTGAAGCAGCAAGCCAGCTTGCTTCCAAAGGAACAGTCTTTTCAAATATTTGTCTTGGAACCATTTGTATCTTCCTGAAACTTCAAATTACACTAAGCTCCAAGTCCCCTGCTTCATAACTTTTAAAAAGCAGTCCTATTTGGAGAATAAGCTTCTGTACTGAGCTCTGAGGGTATCTGACAGATGTCAGGCTACACAGTCTCCTTAAATCTGGATGAATGACATTACTGAGACTTCTTTCTAGGAATTCCTGCTGGTAATCTCTGTCCACAACGCTCAGGAGTCTTGCAAGGATTATGGCTCGACAGAGACAAAAGACAAGCTGTATGGGATCACTCAAAGGTCCGTGTTCCTGTGTCTAGGTGCCAAGGGCAGAGTGCCTGATGCATCACCTACAGGGAGTGATAGCTCCCTGCTGTGCCTCGTGACTGAGCAGCAGCTCAGATCCTTGCAGGGCCAGAGGAAACATAAGCAGACCCCTTCCATGAATGTACCTCACTGCTCTGAGAACTCACATACCTGTTCTTTCCATCCCCACAACAATAAATGGCACAGTTTCACAGCTCAGAACAGCTCTGTGAAGAAGCACCTCCTTTCAGTTGATCTTCATCTTACATGAGACCATCTTACGTGAAGGTGGCTTGTTCCCAGCTGTGTCATACCTTTCTGAAATGGAAGGGGACGTCTGCAGGATATCAAAACTGGATAAAGTGTTTAAAATGTGGGCACACAACAGATCTATACAGCTGCACAGCAATGCTTTCTGTTTTACTCTTCAGTCTTTTCCTGGTAATTACTCCCATTCTAGCTGGGTTCTCTTTTTTTTAGTTTTGCTTTGCTGCTGAATTGACAATATAATGGATAGTCCTATAAAACCACTCAGGAAAGAGATCTTGGAGTTAATAGCTAGTTCAGAGACCATCACTGAGTGTGTTTTTCCTCCCATGTGCATCACTGCACATTTATCAACAATGAATTTCATCTGCCATTTTGTCAAAGTCTTCAGGTTCATGAAGTAAGAGCTTGGAGATCCATTCCTGCAAACTCCACTTGCCCTGCAGGACTTGCTCAGCTGAGCTCATGGACAGGCTGCTTGGAGCTCTCTCATCAGCACAGGGGGACCAAAGCTGCTGGCAAACTGCACCAACATGGAATAGGTAACTCCACTTAAAAAAAAAAAAGTGCTCTAAAAGCAGAGGGATAGCAGGGCTGTCCTTTGAAGCTGTGGGAAGCAGGAAGGAACTGATGGGTTTCTCCCACCAGCCTGGGAACATGGGGACTTGGAAAGGACGTAGTCCCAAATCAACACTGCTTTTGCAAACACCAAAACACGGTGCAAATGCACACTAAGACAGAATACAGATAAACAAGACCTCAAAAAGGCAATGTATCATTTTAATGTTACCCTATAACTCCCTGTGCTATGATTTGATGTACAGAGTAGGCTGCTTTTCTTACTCGGTGCTTTCCCTCTGAGACAGCTTACACACAGCCCCACCCCACACTCAGTTCAAGAAATCAATAGTGACTCCTATGGTTAATCTGTTTCTCAAAGAGATGCTTGCCTTCTCTTCTCAGAGTGCCCTGTGTTTCTGCTGAAGGCAAGGACAGCTCATGTGAGAGACAGTTGCTTTTGGAGTGTTGATTCAGACAAAGCACCTCAGAGAGAGGAGATGTCTCAAGGCAGTGAATAATGCCACAGTTATGAGCCTCTATAAAATATAAAAGAGCCTGCAGCCTGGGAGAGGAGTGTTTAGTCATGTCACAGCTCCATGATGTCTCCAACATGATGCAGTTGTTAGTCATGGAAGACGAGTGCTCTAAATTCAGGAATTAAGCTTTGCTCCAAAACCTAGCAATGTGAATAGGAAAACTGGGTTCAGTTTTGGTGGACTCTGAGTGATTCAAGCTTTTAAATTCGTATTTTAGCAACAGTTATTAAAAAAGCCCTTACTTCAGACATGTTAGGTGTTCACTCATCTTGTGTGTTCAACAATCAAGACAAAAAAGACCTCAATATTTAGCTGACAGCAGTAGACACATGAGGAACATATAGCCTTATCCAGAGCTTCATCAACACAGGTGGGGACAAGCCTTACTCCTGCAGCACCCAGAATCCAGGTGAAAATCCCGAGGTGGTGCTGGTGTGTTCCCCAGTCACAGCCTCTCTGCAGAGCTCTCTGCAATGGCTGCACAGAGGAGCACCTGTCTGTATAGAGGCACACACCCCTACTAGCTCAGAAGCAGGGCTTGATTTCTGAAAATCCAGATTTTGACAGAAGCTAATGAGCTGACAGCTTCACTGACACTGACTTTTTTTTTTGTTTGTTTGTTTGTGACCATCTGCAGTCAGCAATATACAGGAAAATAGAATGCAGCTAGAGAGCCTGTCTTCCAGGAAAGGAGAATGCTATAGCTCCCTCCTATGGCATGATTCATACCCTTTTTCCTGATAATTTTTAACAGTGGTCATCCTATTCTAATATTTCATTAACGTTCTTAATTTAGTCAATTAACCTGCAGTGATAATCTCAGGGAAGCCACACTCTTCTTGTGCTGTGCCATTCTGTTTTTTCTTAAATTAGACATATCTGTCCACAGGAATGCTGGCCACGATATAAATTACTTCAGGAAAATGGATAAAATTCATCAATCAGGCAAAATAATTTATGATCCTTCCAAACATGATAATCTATCCTGTAATAAATGCCTTCATGAAATGTCATCCAAGAGTTGAATGGGCCAGTTCAGGACCACTTTGAGAAAAGACCAAATGTGAGTAGACTGACACTTTTGGCTTGTGAGATTTGTCAATACAGAGGGAACTGGGTTTCAAGGGGATTCTTTGACACTTCTTGCTTTCAGAGCCACCTTCCCCACACCATTGCTCTCCTTGATCCCTGCAATCCCAACAGCTGTTATGTTGTCCTTCAAAGTATCTGCTTGAATGGCAGCATGGAAAACATCAGTACAGGCAACGAAGCTGATGCTATTATAAGAAAAGGGCCATTAAATCACCATTTTAAAAAATAATTTTTAACCTACACTATTGGGGTCACTAATTAAAAATCAATTCCTCTCTGTGTTGCAAATCTGGCAGTAATTCTGCCTCCAATGGGTACAGCAAGATTAACAGCACATCAGGTAAATGCAGCTGGGAAATGACATTTTCATTAGTGATTTATTGGGTGTGAAATTTCCACCGTGGTGAAATATTCATGAACAAAACAGGTTAGAATGTCTCCATAAATATCCATGTTACTAATTACTGCTGAAGCCCACGCTGGATTAAATGTTCACAAAGCAAAGCATTCACAAGCCACAGGAGAATTCTCTAGGACAAGACTTTTAGGGAGAAACCAAAAATACACAAAACCCAATAAGCAGCAAATGAAGAGGTTTTCTACTAATCACAGCATATCACTTCTCCCATCCCCAGAAAAACAATCAAACCAACCCCAAAACCCCAGGAGAAAGCAAAACAAAGCGTTACAGTCTCCATTAGCTGTTTGCTCTGCTAATGAAGAGTGCCAGGGGGTGATCCTGGCCCTGCAGACCAAATGGTGGAACAGGCAGCAGCCACTCCGTGTCCCCACCCCTTAAGCTGGGGCAAAGCACGTCCAGGTGAGCGCTGGTCAGAGCTGTGCCCTCGGCCAGAGTCCAGGACTGGAGAGCACTGGCTGTGTCCTCACCAGCAGCACAGAGTGACCAGCCGCGGCCAGGTCACCTTGCCCCTGTCCCCTGTCCCCTCAGGGCAGTGACACTCTCTGTAATGGCCCCACTGGTGCCTTTAGCACCTGGCTGCACTGAGTTATCCCGTGGAATCACGAGGAGGCTGGATTGCCACAGCACCCAGACAGCTCCAGACAGGCCATGACCCAGCAACAGAGACGTTCAGCTTCCTCAGTGAACCTTTGCATAAATGGCAAAGTCAGCAGAGCAGGAGGCAGGAATTGGAACAACCCATGCATTTTCTGTCTGCTGACTGCAGGCTGACAAAGTACCCACTCTGAGACGGGTCAGCAACTGGTGCATGAGCTTGTGCCAGCTTTTATGGGCAGCCACATCAGGGTCTGGGCACTTCCAGAACCTGAAAAGGTGAATTTAAGCCACACTGGCTCCCAGTTATTGGTTCTGGGGTTTTTTTTCATATTTAATTAGATCACATCACAGCTGTATGTTAAAGCACAACCACACAGATGTGCAGAGACCTCCACTCTGGTGGGAGAGGATGAACAGGAGGCCACCACAGAGCCCTTGGATTGGGATGGACACCCCATAAACCACATCTGCTGTTGACAGATTGGCAACATGGGGCCCCAGACATAAACACATCTTGCCTTAACAAGAACACTTATGGCCAATGAGATAAAGCTGCATTGTTGAGCAACCAGGATTTCCCTTTTTCTTCCCTTTTGTACAAATCTTCCACATGATCAATTGCTTAAGCCAAGGTAACTTCTCTGTCAAATGTGGAACTTGATCACACCAAATATTTCCCATGTTTGGTACTTTCCAGCTGGCACAGCTTTGATAGGATTCATTTCCACTGGAATGAGCTGCACTGGGCAACAAGGCCCAGAGTTGGAGAATCAATAGCTGGCCACTGTTAATCATCTGTTAGGTCTCCTCTGGCTTGGATAGCCCCTGGATAACAACATGCAACATAAAGACATTTAGAGAGAAGTGCAATCCTCAGAGTACTTCATGTTTTGTAGATTGGAAGCTCCAAACTGTTTAAAAATAACTTTACGAAATCCAATTTTGCACAGTTTTGACTAAGTAGAAGAAACTGAAGAAGCTGATGAAAATGCAAAAGCAGCAAGTTTAAATGAATTGAACCTCAGAAGCCGTTGGAAGATAATGGCTTTAGGAGTCATCCATTCTGGTCGCTGCCAGCTTTACACCAGGGCTTCTGCATCTCTTTTTGAGCTCATTGTTAAAAGCATCACTACATATTACCAACATTGTTGTTGCTGACTAAAATACTTAGTGATGACACAAACATCATTCAAAATCAAATTATCAGATGTACTGACAACATACTCTAGAATTTAATAGCATGTTAAATGATTGTAGGGAAATGTTCTGTGAAGTCAGTGAAGCAGCAGCAAAAACTAATTCAATTCTCAAATGAGTAAAAGGGAGAAACTGTTCTTATAAAACCAGTATTGTAAAAATACATGCTGGCATACACTGCTGACTTCTAGGGGAAGGAGAAGGAATTTCTTCCTCTAGCCATAACCACCTAATTTTGGTGACTGATGTAGTTCACCTTGAATCAAAACTGCTCCATGTGCCTGGAATTAGAGTGTCCAAAACAATACATTGAGAAATCTCCTATGTTCAAAAGACCAGTCATGACTCGAAACTATTTATCACTGATCATGATAAAATGAACATATGGATCTCAAGTTAAATGAAATCCATCTTAAATTTCTGGAAACTGCTAAAGAGCAAGAGCGGAGTCTGTCTCTTACCTTCTGGAGCAAACAGCACCCTGGCATGAAATCTGCACGAAACACAAAGGTTTCACGTTGCCCTAAATTAGTGAAATGTGCATTGATGATTGTGTAGCTCCGTCAGCCTTGCTCTGGCAGCAGGTCCTAGGAGAGCTGCCAGGTAGGAGAGAAACCTACAGCCATTACCAGCTTCCAAACACCTCACACCAACAAGGAAGAGTTTTCATAACACATCATCTCTTGGAGATGGACTATAATGAGGCTTGAGATTTAGTAACATGTAATTGAAAAGAGAATGAAATTATGGAAGTTTTAATAAATTGATGCAAGTTTTAATAAAATGTATGCCAAAAAAAAAGAACACAAATCTTGTGATAAACAAGAAAGCACAGTATGTTTGAACTTTATGCCTCTTATAAGCTCTTTTTTATTAATGTTTTCTTTACAAAGCTCAGCATGTCTTTAAAGCATTGAGCAAGTCACAGCATTCACAGTGGGCCCATATATTGCCTTAGAATGGCTGGTGAAGTGCTCCCTGTCTGTGATAGAAATCAAGATTTATAAACAAATAAAACAGGGAAAAAAAAAGCTATAAAGTTAAACAAATTCACGCTCCCTAGTTTACACAGAGCTGGTTTGTGTGAATGGGTGTAAACCACCAGCAAACTCACTCCCATTTGTGCATTCATCCCAGCCTAGAGACCTGGTGTCCTGCACTGTGTCCCACCCCAGCCCAACCTCAGGTCCCTGCCCTAAATAACAGATGCAGCACCCGGGAGAAGGGCTGCCTTTGCCCAGACCTGGTGAGCTGCTGTGGGTTTGCAGCTCTCCTCATCCTCTCTGCTCCTGCTGGAGGCAGACGTGAGGCTCTGGAGGTGCAGGGCAGGAGCAGTGCCCACACCCCCCTGGATGCAAACACTCCATTTCAGCTGGGCAACCTCAGAAATCCCCCCACACTCCCCAGACGTGACTATTGCAGGGCTTCTAGCAGAAGTATCAAACTGAAGAAACTCCCCCATACCTGCAGAAAAAGATCATAGTCCTGGATCTGTGGCTTTGATGAGCAAAATGCCAACACCAATGGAAAGAATTTATCCCCGTGGTACAGAACAGGAGTGTGACATGAATGTTAACAATATTCCAACCCTGCTGGAAGCGTGGAGCTGTCACACACAGCCCTCCCCTCCACAGCAGACACTGACTGAGGTGCAGATACAGCCAGCATCTGAACTGAACTCATACAGAGTTGCAGAAGAGTCACAATTCCTTTTACTTATTGCATATCGTACTTTACATCTAGTCTTTTCTGGTTCTAGCCATATTATTTAATTAATAATGTGCTAATAGCCAAATTACAAACCTTACTATTTTGTTGAGCTGCCCAGGGTCAAAAACTATCCCTAATGAAACGCAATCTCTAGCTGCTCTGTATTTGGGGAAAATGGGCAGCAAAATTCAACAGATGTCACACACAATTCTTTTGATAGGAAGCTGTAAATCATCTTCCCAGAAACAGAATTCATTTGCTTTGTAGCAATGGCATCTTTTTTATGCTATTTATGAACTGAGTAGAAAAGAATTCAGAGACCTAATAGATATTAGATATTCTGTTTTGGGGTTCTCAAATGGAATATTTAAAGAATATTGATTTTTGTAGTGCAGTTACATTGTATTCCCAAACATTAAACATTAAAGTGATTTTAGGCAGATACCTGAAAACAGACATCAAATTTCCATTAGCTACTTTCTTGTAGAGACCTTGCTTTTAGAAGAGTGCTCAAGAGAGTGAGGGACACAATTCCTAAGGACTTTTAACTACACTTATAACCCTGTCTCTGTCTGGCATTTTTGAAAATAAAAAAAAAGGCACAGAAAGACAAACAAAACAGCAACTCAGGCAGGGCAGCCCCATGGCCAGCACTCAGTGCCTTGGTTCACTTCCCAGCTCTGCCACCAGCTTTGTTTTTAACTGTGGGCTACTCAATTTGTCTTTCTTTTTCTGGTCTCCAGCAGGTATAACACTGATCAGGAAATACTTAATAGGCACACCTAGGAAGAGGCCACTGTTCTGCCACATTTGTTACGTAATTTAAAGGCTAAGAAAGACTGATTTAATAATCAAATAGCATATTTAAAAGTCCAAGTTGGAAAGAAAAAAGGTAACTCCAAAAGGGAAAGTAGGAAGAACACATAGCCCCTCCAAAATCAATGGGATTTTTACCTTGACTTTACTGCAATCAAGATTTCTGCATTAAACACTCAGGGATTGTGTATCCAGTCCCTCAACCCATTCCATCTGATCACAATATCTGCACATATTTCACCACGTGTTAAAAGAACTGTACAAGAGGAACAATGAAAACCTGCAGTCAGTGTTCTCAGAGGAGGACAACGTGCTGGCATGTGTGAATTAGGATTGTTTCAGCTTATAAAATCATCTTTTGTAAAGACAGGAGGATGACTCCTGCAGCATTCACATTTTCCAACACAGCCAGAATCTTTCAAAGCCCAGCATGCTCAGAATGAGATCCCAAGTTCCATGTATTACATTGATTTTATAATTGATTATCTTCCCAGGGTCACTATCTGGAAACCTGTAAGACATAATTTTTTTCAACTGATTTGTCTCCCTGGACAGCTGCTGCTTACAACCTCCAACTTTCCAATAGATGATGACAGCATGGTGAAGGATGGCTGGAGTACCGTGATCATTCACTTCCACCCTGTGGGCTGCAATCCAAAACTTTCCTACACCTCATTTTTTTCATGCAGTAAGTCATCATTGGGAAGAAAGTGTCCAGATTTCCACTAGTGTGAGGGCATTTAATTGCTCACCAAAATGTTGTGAGGGCTGATTCAAACACATCTGGTGTGAGGCAATGTGTACACTGCCACTACTGACCACGGTTGCCTCTGCTCAGCAGTTCATCTGAAAACACAACTTCTATTTGCAGCTCAATACTTCCAATACCTTGGTATATTTTAGAGCCTCTTTCCAGGCACTTACTGCCTTGTAACTATATAGCTAAGAATCCAAAGTCCACCAAAATCAATGAGAATCTTCCACAGACTGTGTGAGCTTAGATTGAACCCCAGAAAGATCTGGCAATATCAGGTTTTCATACAGAAGTACTTTCCTTATAACCTGACAGACAATCACTGTTCTGTGAGGTCCCTGTGTGGGTCACAGACACCAAGGACAGTGCTGAGGCTGAGGATGTGCCACTGCCATTGCTCCTTGCAGGAATGCAACTGCAGGGAACAAAATCGTGCATCAGGAGCAAGTGGGTAACTGCCTGTGAGTTTGTCACCTGTCCCTGCTCATCTCCCAAGGCAATCCATACAGGAAATTCCTGTGAAGAATTCACTTACACACGCCAGCAGGACATTGCCAGAGCTGTGTGCAAGCAGGGGCCAACACCACTACTCAGGCTTCAGGGAAGATGAAATGGGAAAACCATCCATGAAACACTGGGGAAAGCTAAGAATGCAGAGAACAAATCCTCTCAGCGTGGGCTGTGCAGCAGCAGCATCCCCTCTCCTGTCCCAACATGCTTCAAGCACGCTGGAAAAGGAGCTGGCACTGGCTCCTCTGGCAAGGACACCCGGCTTAGGGAGTCTGACTTGTCCAGAGATCCCAGAGACCCTGCAGGGGAGGAGTTCACTGGTGGGGACACCTCTGCATGCAAGAAGGAACCAGGCTGCTGGTTCCTCTCCAGAGCCCAGGCTCCTCTCCAGGAATGGGATTTGTGTCTCCAAGTGCAGAGGGATCACTTTGTAATTTTTACTAAACACCACCACCCTAACTGGCTTTAATTCCTAATTGCTTCTTCAGAGGTTACCACTTCGCCTTAGCTGGCAATTATTTTGCTGTGATTAATTACTGGTTTCAAAAGTACCACCTGCATATTTACTGGGCTATATTATAAAGAGCTTTAAACCTCTAAACCATTGCATTTCATGCACACTAGGACAGAGGTCCAGTTATGGTCCTCTAGTACAAAATGCATTATACACACCTACCAGAAACCAATTCCTGCTCCAAAGGCTTTACAATTTAAAGCTGTGATTGAACACTTGTTCACATCCTTATCTTGAAGGAGGTAGGTTGTTCCAAAGACTCCAAAGTGATTATTCACCCTGTTCATGAATTCAAAAGCATGCATATGTATTTGCCCAACTGGAAAAGGCCCCAAGAGTTGGAATAACAGCAGGAGGCTATAAAGAGACATAATTGTGATAATGCAATAAGCAGTGGTTAGAGAAGAGTAGGTGCCAAGCTGTTGCTGAATACTTTATTGGCAGTGCACTAGGGGCAAAAGTCAAGGAGAGATTTGAAAAAGCCAGTGTACTATTTTGTTAGCTTTTAGGAGAGTCTTTCTTGTGCATTGCTATAGGAAAAAGCACAAAAATGTCTGATGAAGGTTGGATTAATGGCTTAATTTCTAGGGAGTATTAAATTACCTGGCATATTGTAGAGGCATTTATAATTTATAAGTTAAATGACATTAGCAACTTACACAAAGCTTAGAGAAATAGTCTAGACAAGAATTATTGTATTGAAATCCAAGGTTCACACTACAGGAGTGTGTTTAACACCCATATCCTGTAGGAGGACCCACCCCACAGAGGAAGACATCAGTTTTCCTACTTTCCCTGCCTCTGCCCTGATGCAGACACGAGTCAGGATTGAGCAGCAGTGCTGGGAAGAAACAGCCCAGGGGAGCCACTGCAGGTGAATGCAATCCCATTCCAGCTGCACCACTTGTGGATTGCAGAGCATCAGCAACTGGGCAGAATCCTTCACAACATCATCCATCACTAAAATGCATTACAGAGATGGAAGCTAGAAAACAACATAAAAATCTCTCTCTGCTAAATGATGTTATGGATTGTGGGTTTCCTTCACACGTGTCAGCATTTTACTTTTAGAGGGATGCTTCCCTGTTGTGGCTAAAACAAATGTTGCAGGCAATAAAAACAGTACAAGGCTACAAAGAGCCATTTATCAGCTTGCAAAGGCCACACAGCTGAGGTCTGCAGGCACAGGACAGGAATCATGGTTAGCTCAGAATTACTTCAGGCTCAGGGATGGGGGTGTCATCCCCTTCTCTGCTGTATTGCCCACTGAACATTCACATTTTAAAATTCACTTTACTCCCCAGTTATACCATTTCTAACCCTCCCTAATTTTAGCTACTATTTGAGGTTCCCTCATTTTTCAGGCTAGCAAGAGGTACAGACAACACTGCCTGCCCTTTTAATAGGCATTCTGGGATTTGTAGCAGTAAATTTTGCCCTCAGAAAGCCACACCAGGGTGACGAGCATTGCTGATAAGGGGGTCTGGCCATCCTACAGAGATAAAGGACAAGCCACCAAGAGCCTGACTGGCCAACAGGCACTATCACATAGAGAACAGGGTAACTCTTCCTTCAAGGAGTGCAGGGAGGTCACAACCAGCCCCCAGCTGCTCTGTGACACACTCTGTGCCTGCAGAGTGTGGCACTATTCCTAGCAAAGATGGGGACAGTCTAGATGCAAATCATTTAAACTCTAAGTCCAAGTCCTACTATCAGAATGTAAATTGAATCCTGCACTCTCTTCATGCACAAAACTCTCTGTGATGGGTCAGGGGGCTCTGGGAGCTGGTTGGGTTTGTTGGAAGGTGCCCTGTCCTGTGCTTGCTCTCCAGCCCATGCCAGGGAGATGGGGAGCACCAGGGCATTCCAAACCTGCAGGTGCTGGAGCAAGACAGACTGCAGCATCTTCACAGAGCTGCTGGGAGTTAGGGCTGAAAGCTAGAAACAACACAGTAGAGACAAGAAGGTAATAAATACCAGAGGGCAAAAACTTCCAACTGTTGGTTAGCTGGTGAAAAAAGGGATCAAAACTCTTGGGTTTTAACAACTTTACAGATAGCTGTGGCTAGGCAGTTCTGTTCAGGGGTTGCCAATACAATTTATTTTAAAATACTATAAATATAATGCTAAAAATAACAGAAAACTGAATTACTCACAAGGAGTGCCCTTTCTAATAATCTTTAAAACACGTCTACACTTAATGTCACTTTTTTCAACTTCTGCAAAATGCACTCAAGCAATGGATTCTGTGCAGCAGGGAGGTATTAATTCAGCATTTTAGTGTGAGCCTATTTTAGCTCAGTTAACTTTAGGCTATTGATGTTTTATTGAGTGAATAAATTAGTCAGGTCCTATTTATTACATATCTCTATTTGCCTTTATATCTTTCTCGTGGGTGCTGAGGGTGAATGGAGGCAGCTGAGGCCGGGGGCTGGTGAGCTGTCAGGCACATCAAGACCACAGACTCTTCTGATCCACTGGCCTAAACCATGAACATCATAAGCTGCATTTATCTTGGAGGAAGCCTGTGATGTGCAGGGGGAGGCCGTGAGCCTGCCTGGTCCCACAGGAACACGGTCCCACTGAGCAGCACCTTGCTGTAAAGGCTTGATAAGGGCTCCTCAGTGTGGAGCCCAAATCAGTGTCCCAAAGGGAGGAAAGCCTCTGGAAACTCAACATGGAAGAAATGCAGTACCTCACTTGATAACTTTGAATAAAATACACCTTTAAATGCTGAAAGAAGCAATGACTTTGCTCATTCTTTAAAAACCGTGGCAATTTCAGCGACATTACTTCTCTCTCTCTTGCCCTAGTAGTGATTTCACTGCCTTTGCTGCACATTGGAGCATCCCAGAAATGGAATTGAAGTGTCTGGGTGCCAGCAGCACGCTGGCAGTACTGGGATTCAAGCATCTCCTAGCAACCAAGAAGGGCTGGTTATCCCCAGAACACTGTGCTTGTTTTGAGGGGGAGCCACACTGCAGCTGAGCTTTAAAGAGAAGGCCTAAAAGTAAATGATTTTACCTATTTTGTAACTCCTGCCATATAACTAAGAAATAAGCCTGCTCTTGTACAAATCCTGAGCTGAAGCAGCTGTTAAATCCCTCTCCTCTAATGACTTCTGCTGTGAAGCAAAGTAATTGTTTTTAAATGCTGCTCAATACTTAGCAAAACTAAACTGAAGATTAATGTTTTATAGTTTTCATTTGTATTTCCACTAGAAACAAGAAAAGCAGCCAAGCAAATATCCAATTGCCTCTGTGCACAGCTCTGGTACAGTATGACCAAGCAAATGAGTTCTGTGTTTCCCAGAGAAAAGGAAAAAAATCTGTCCTGCAACACACTTTCCTTTACGTCTTTGAACCTTGGCTGTTTTGAATTTTCAAGCCAACAGTTTCCCTTCTTAGAGATTATTTCTTCTGCTTGCAGGGAAAATATCAACTCCTGGGATGGGGATATTACAGACCCATCTTTTCCACGGGGTACAGTAACTGATCACGTGTCCTCTGATGTCTCCTCACAGTTCTGTTTAATAAATGCCAATGACTAATACATACAAACAGTATCAGCTTTTTTTGTCTAAAAGAATTTTAAGTCAGTACTGATCAGAAGATTTGGTCTCCCTGGCCTGCCAGGTAGTTTGGGTTTGGACAGGGACACTGTGGATGGGTCACTCCAAGGTTTAGAGGGAAGTTTAAAGACTCCCAATGAAAACAGTGCTTGAAGCAACTGTTCACTCTTGAGATGTCTGTGTTGTGTGACAGGCCTGAGCACAGAGATTCCTTCCAGCTGACACTTGGCCACTCTTTTACATAAGGGGCCAAGTTGGGAAAAACACTGTGCACACAGGTGACACTTCTTTTATTTTGGAAATATTTTAATGACTTTTTTCCCCACCATATACTATTGCTCATGAAATTCATAAAGGGTTTTGCAAGAATTATTTCATTGTAGTTACACAATGAGACACTAAACTTCCAGGAACACTGGGACATTATAAAAGTATTTATAAAACCATCACTGTGGTCAGTGGAGCTGCAGTAACCCCACACAGCTGTGTATAACACACACCTTTACAATTACCCAGGTGTCCTTTCCTCTTTCAACTCAGATGATACTGAGAAATCAGAAATGCCGTGCAAAATAGTTTTGCAAGTTCATAGGTAAGTCTTCAGTATTTTAAAGCATTTATGGAGCAGAATCTCATATTTTCAGAATTTAAAACAATCTCAAAATATGATTTCTTGGCATTTACTTTACATTTGAAAACAGAAACATACCATACAATTACAGCAAAACAACATTTTCCACTGAATCCTATGCTATTAAATGCACTTCTTTTAAGGGATATTTTAAATATTAACAAGGAAGATAAATAAAACTCTGCATGGACCACTGGTCTGCAAAATCTCCCCTCAAGGAGCAGGGATGCCTCAGGCTCTGTGTTTCTCTCCAGTTGTTCTCCAGAAGCACAAAATCTCTTCTGCTACTCAAAGGGCTCATTTCAGAGCCATGTCTTGGTCTAGCTGTGCTTCCCAACGCCTTACCCAGTGCTGCTGAGAGAGATTGATAAGGGCAATGGGAACAAAACAGAAAATGCAGTTTAAGATGAATCAAGGGATCAAGTTCCTGGGCCAGACAATCTTTTTTTGTCTGGGGATTGCTTTGGTGCCGACAGCCTCGCAAACACCAGCAGAAACAATTCAGTGAAACTGAAGTTTTGCCTTCAAAGAAGAAACAAAGAACTTCTGTACAAATATTGAATTCTGTGAACAGATTCTTTTTTTTATCACCCACTTCAAAAAGTCATTTTACAGCAAGTATGTTGTGTGAGCTCACAATATCATTTGTCAGACTGGACAATACCAGTGCTGGTATCGACTTTTCCCCCGCTGTTCACTGTAACTATGAATAAGATATTAACTTGTCCCATTTAAGTGTTTCTCCTACTTTTACTCCACAAGCACAAATAGAGTTGTCCATAAACACGTACCTTTTTGTTAAATATAGAAATCCATTTTGCAGGGAGGTGGATGTGAAACACAGCAGGGACCATTATGGCACTTACCATGAATTAACTGAATCATCTATTGAGACATGCATATTGTCAAGACTCCAGGAATTACATCTATCTATCATTATTATGCAAAGCATACTCATATCTGAGTACTTAAGATCTAGATGCAAGCACTTGGGAATCTACTCCCAAATTCTGTGTGTGTGTGAAGGGGTAAATGGGAAACCTCTCCTGGCAATGTGTGTACCTTAGGAGCTCTTTTAGGGGCCAGCCAGGACATGAGGCACCAAGAAATGCACTCCTGTGACACTGAGAGGTGACTCCAGAAAAGGACCAATTCAGGCTCAGCACTGCAAAACCCACAATGAAGTCTTTTTCTCAGAACACAGCTCCTAAGCCCCTGAAACTGTTTGGAGAAAACAACAGAGCAGTAATGGAAGAAATAAGAAAATAACAAAACCACGAATATGACACCTATTCCCAGATGCCTGTAAAAATATCAACCTATTGTTACTGGATACATTTCTAACACAATAGTGGTTTCTCTCTAACACAACATTTCAGGATTTCAAGTAAGAGTAGAATAATGTCATGTTAGTGCCTCTTGCAAACACGTAATTGCAAAAAGGTGATGTTTCCTCTACAGAGGGAGCAAGGAACTGGCTGCTGGTGGGTTTCTGAACTTTCCTACCCTGGGGTAATGCATTTGGGGGAAAGAAACCTTAATCTGGCATGTATTTAAACTGCTTTTCGATGTAGGAAGGTATGAAATTATTTTCTTTCTTTGATCCCAATCCCTTCTCTATGGTTATACTAATGCAAGGGATCTAGGATGTATCAGAGAGTAGGAGAGGATCTAAGGTGCTGTAAGTGGAAATTAAAAGCAGTCTCTTGGTAAGCACTGAAATGTAAGAGCTATAGCACAAAAGATAAAATCTGATTCAGGTCTGAGTTTTGGTTAACCATGTAGGTACCATGTAATGGGAAAGGATCCACTTCAACACATTGTCATCAGGAGTTAGTGAGTCATAAATGATGGAACTTGATAAGGAAAATGAAGTTTCCAAAATACAAAAGTTTCATTAAAAAAACCCCAAAACACCTCACACTCACTGACACTGAAGTAGAGGTAACCCTGTGCATTAGGCAGTATCATAGTGATAGGCTGGGAGGGAAGGAATGTTTTAATAAACTAATAAAGAAATACAGATGATTAGGCCAATAAAACTGGGAAGATGGAGTTTCATTACCCTCTCCTGTACTGCATACTGTGCACCCAAGTGTGTTCAATGGAAACCTTCAGCTGCAGGATGTTAAAAACAACACAATAACAACATGTACTTGGATGCTGATAATGGCACTGTAAATAGACATCAATTTTAGCAATCAAGGCCACCAGAGCACAGCTGTCATTAAATGCATAATAAAAACCTCCAACTCCACAAAGTGGGAGTAAAAAGCAAATCAGAGCTGCCTGGCTGCTCTGCAGGCATTGGTTCTGCTGACACCACACAGACAGTGTTTTAGCACATAAATGTGGTATAGACTTGTAGTACTGGACTCTCAGGGCATTTTTATCCCCTCAGAAATTTGTCGGTGCCTTTTGGAGATGATGTGACTTCACATTTGATGTTCAAGCTGATCACTACATATTTTTAATTTTTTAATATATTTTAATATAAAATATTTATAATTTTTATATCATTTTCCACTAGAAAGTGTTAAATTTGAGGAACATGAAAGGATTAGAAAGGAATAAATGTAAGAAGGGCATTATCAAGAATGTCCACTGAACAGCCAGTGTATCAGTCTATTTGCCAACATTGAATTTTTTACTGAGTGGTCTCAAGCACCAAAATCCTTTCCGACGCATTTGCAAATAACACTGTAACCAATTAGTTTGCTTCCCCAGCTGCATATGTGGATAAAGTGAGAGTTCATGCTAAAACAGACACCTACCAACAATTAATCACCCACTTTCCATTTAGACAGAAAGTACCAATCAGGGAATGTATTTCTATCAATTTGTTTCCTTGATATTCCTAAGTACAGCAAAAATAAACAAGGATAAGATTATTCAAACCTCTCAGCATATCAGTCTCCTTTAACATGCTTCAATGCGGCAAGTCACCATCATAACGTTGTTTAAAAACTAATTTGTATGTTAAGTACAAACCAATTAATATCATCCTAAAAGCCATGCAGAGTCCTTGCTTATGAAGAAAACAGCACAAAGCAATGAAGTCCATCTCGGTTCTTCTCCTGGCACACTGATGTTTGCACTGATGGCTGGAGATCAGGCACTAACTGGTCCCAGTGCCCTCCCCTGCTGCCTGGTGGCACAGGTTCCCTCTGCTGTGCCCCTGCTCCAGCCATCCTTTCTGGGCACTGCTGTCACACTCTGAGGGTGTCAATGCTCAGAGGTTTGTAATGGAACTCCCACAGGACTAAAATACTGCCTAAAGTAGGACTAGGAAAAGATTTAGATTTAGCAAAAGACTTCTGCATCCAAAAAAAATTAATTACTATGTGGTTTCACTTACACCATATTAAAATATATTGTGATAGGATTCTGTTATCCAAATCCAACTTCTGATACTATAAATTGTTCAATATGGAAAAGAAATCTACGGAATTATCATGCTAGGGACTCTGTGCTCTGTACTCAATTCTTACCAGATTTACAAGGCATCAGCAATGCTACTCTGAATTAAGTACAAGAAAGCTTTGCTTCACTCTGCAGAACATGCCACTAATAGAAAATGAGAGGCTGCAAGTACCCCAAAGCGTCACAGAGGAAAATGGAGACACTCCTCTCCTATGATCCTTTGTAAATGGTCTTTTGAATTCTCAATTCAGCTCTGCTATTGACATTCCCAGAGTATTCAAAGTCAGTCACAAAAAGTTTTACAGACAATGAAATGCGCCCACCGATGGAGAGAGGAGACGTGCTGTGCTATCTTCCACTGGCAGAGGCTGGGAACTGCCCCTCCTAACACAGGCACCTCAGTGTGATAGCAGCTCAGGAGCTGTGAATGCCATGTCCCACCCACTAGGTGAGGACAAGGGTTTCAAACTGGGCTTTTTCCCCCCCCCCAGATTGCAAATATATTTGGATATTCATAAAATTCATTCTCTTACTGCTCTGACTGGTGCACTGGCAGTGCCTGGGGATAAGGATGCCCTTACAGCCCCTCAGAAGGTCAGCCCAGACCTCTCAGGGTGCCTGTGTAACTTGCATTTACTGCTAAGCGTGTTCTACAAAGAGCACACAGGTCTGGAAACATCAAAATGTGTCATTCAAAATTCTGCAGCACAATCTGGGCGTGTAACAGTGCTGAGAGCATATGGAGAGCTAACAGCAGAGGTGTAAAGGCACACAGCCTGAGTGCCCGGGCTGCTGCAGGGCCTGACTCCCATATGGAAAGGGCACTCTGCTGCCAGTCACCCTCTCAGGGCACAGCCTCCCCTGGAAAATGCAGCGAGAGTCACTACTCCGAGCTGCTCTCCAGACTGGCATTCAGCTAGCTGTCAGGATGACTTAAAAATAGCACAGGATCTAACTGCAAAACAGAGTTCTGGTTTGCTTGTTCTGCTTTCCCTGCTGTGATTTTATCAGGAACTGGCCAGCTTCATTTAGAGCTTTGCTAGTTGCCAGGAAATAGCATAATTTTGTTTTAAATTTGCTTCTTGGCTGGGTTTTCCAAACGAATCCACCCCGAATGGCCCCTCAATGACTGGCTGCAGCAGTTTGCACCAGACCTGCACCAGGAGTGCTGGGCCCTGCTCTTGCTCCCACTGCTGAGGACAATGTGGCCACCAGGCAACACTCGTGGCCACCAGGCAACACTCGTGTCCCCTCGTGCTCCCGTGCCCACATTTATGAAAGTGAGCTATGGTTACTGCCCCGGCTGCAAAGCTGACACTTCTATAAATGCTCAGGATCAGAAATACCTCATTACAGCGTAACTTTGTGAGGGTGTAAGCTTTTGGGTTGTGCTGGAAGGAAGTGTGAAATAAAGGAATATAAAGCACCTGCAACACTGACACTGAAGCTGACATCTTCCAACTGGCTGTGACTTTGCATTGCTTGCAAGGCTGAGATCCTCCTCCAGCTCAAGCAAGAGCTGTTTTGTCAGTTTGAAACTAATCCAGCCGAGGTAAAAATCAGGGTTTAACTAGCACAGATAAAATGAGAGTGATCACGCAGCTCTTCGAAATGTAATCCATTACCTTGCTTAAAACTTAATATTCAGACATAACAATAACATGCTTTTGAACAGGATTCAGATTACTAAAAGTAGAGAGGTCATTTGGAAAATGTCACAGCCTTGGTAAGCAGATCTGGGGATGGCTGAAAGTACCCAGGGGCTATTAAACGATAAATCTTTCATATTTAGAATTCATCGAAAGGTAGTATGAGGATCTCTTGGATTTCTGGTTTATCTGTCTCTATCTTTCAATTTGCCTTTCTGCATTAGATTTCAATGTCTAGAACTTGACTTCCTCCTTCAGATACAAATGAAAACCATCCCCAAGGAATTTACAAAATTCTCCTAGTAAAGAAGTGATGTCTCTACTATCTGTTTGCAGAAAGACCTCAACACAGCTAATCCCTGGGTAGCTTCTCTTTTCACTTTCCTTTAGGTGTTCTGTTAAAAAAATACTTTCCAATGGTTTTGAGATCAAATTCTCTTCTAACAATCCTATTTTTGCCTTGCTTTTATGAGACTCTGAAGAACATTGCTTGGTCATCATCCAGAACTGTATTTCTTTTCATGTATCAAACTCCACTGGTAACTGTTATCCAACTCCACTAAGACTATTCTTTAGCTAAGCAATCTAGAAATATTGCTTTTCCACCCATTTTCCTTTTCCAGTCTTTCCAGTTCTGTAACTAACACTTCCTTGGTAAAATCTAAAGCTACCCCAGCTCTGGCTTATTTCTTGTCCCATCACACATATCAAATTAGTCAAAGGCTCTTTCACAGTCAAGAAACAGGAACTTGTGTTGCTGAGCTGTTATGTAAAAACCAAGCCTGACCTTATTTCACAGAGAGCACTTCCTCCACCTCCTACCTTCACAGGTGTCTGGCTGCCTGCCAGGCACTTTAGGGATGCAGGACTTCCCAGACTCCGGCAGGGGCTGCCTACATTCCCAGTTTCAAAGGTGGGAACAAAGATGTCTTCGTGTAAGCCCCAAACCTGATCCTGCTGCTCTGTCTGGTTCTTTGAAATCTTATCTGCCTAAAATCCCCCAAGGTTCGTGGATTCTGCTCCAGGTAAACTTCTGCTGTCCCTCCTGCTCACAGTAATAATCTCAAACAGCAAACTTCTATCTGCTTTTGTATATTTGAATAAGTCCCTCCCCAAAACAATGCAAATTCCTCCTGTTTTTACTGAAAAAACAAATTAATTTACACACGTTTAGAGGATGCTGATGCTTTTAGGAAGTGCCCCTTGTGCACTCTGAAGAGGAAATTGGGAGTTGACAGACATGAGTTTCTGTCTTCTTGTTATTCTCACATAACCCTCCCCAAAAGAAATAATTAGAAAGCAAAATTCTCCAAACTCCAAGTATGGAGAGGAAATGTGGGCAAAAAAAAAATTTTAAAGGTTCCAAGAAACAGAATTTGCATATCTTAAATCCGTAGGCAGCCCTGCAAACCATATTTCTTTCTCTTTTGAAAGCAACTGTTCTCTGCATTCACAATTCAGCCTAATAAATTCCATAGCAACCCTGTGAAGAGCACAAATAACAGACCTCAATAAGTCACAGTAAGAACTCGGAGAGCCTCGGACAGAAAGAGGTCCCAAAGCTGCCCAGCCTGATTTCTCAGGGCAGTTACCACCCAGCACTGACACTGCCTCTTCCAATACGCCAAACGCAGCCTGTGTCTCAATAGCCTCCAAACCCCACTTTCCTTGCAGCAATACCACTCCTGCTCAGCTGGACTCAGCACTCCCTGAAGAGCAGGGCCTGAGGTCAGTCCTGGCTGCCACAGCATCCTCACAGGCAGCTGTGTGCAGTGACAGGGCCAGCCAGAGGCAGGGAAGCAGCCATCAGAAAAGAGTCCATTGATGTGCACGGTTTGTGCTGTAACATGAAATTGTGATCTTGTCACAGTAACATAACAAATACCTAAGAAGTAACATAAGACATAAGAAAAGTATATTTTTGGTTGCAGTAACTATTGAAATTTTTAGTTAAGGTTTACATTAATATTTATCTTCTCTCCATCTCTAGCAACTCCTCACTTAGCTGCGAGAAGGAAATACTTAGTTTGATATGCACATTATGTGGTCCAGCTAACTCAAAGAAAATGAACATAAATAAAAACATTTCAGGGCTAAAATTATTTCTTAGGAGATTCAAATATCTGACTGGTCCTCTAGTAACACTGAGCATTGGCAGAGATAAACCCAGGCAGAACATTGCTTGGGTTTCCTGAGGAAAAGACCAGGACTTACTGTCCACTTGGGATATTGCAGCAGCCTGGGTGCATCCGCAGATCCTCATCTCATAATGCTAAGGACTGAGTGTGAGGGGCATGGTAATGGTTTTGGTGGTGCTGGATTAGGAACAAACTCCACTGGGGATGCAGGTGAGGAGCTGGGAAGCCAGGGAGAGGACACAGCAGCCCAGCAGGCAGCCTTGGAGCCAGCCAGAGGGAACCACTGCAGGGAGCAGCCTCCAGGGAGACCATGCCAGGAGCACACAAAGGCTTCACTCTGCAAAGCTATTTGAAAAGAACACAAAACCCTAAACAAGAACACAACTCCAGATACAAAACACAATCTTCTGATTTCAAAACAAATCCTGCCTCTCTTCCCACCACTGTGTCCTTTGCAAAGTTGCTCTTCCTTCCCCCTTTGCTTTCCACACAGCTGCCGTGACTCCCCCAGCCCACGTGTCCCCTTATCTGCCTGCAGCAGTCCCATTCCCCTTGTTCCACTGCCCTCTGTGCCCCGAGCTCGTGCCCTGTGTGTGTCTGCTCCTGGAGCTTGTCCCACACCACAGCTGCCGTGTCTGCTCCGGAGGTGAGCGCTCCTGCCACCCATCCCAGGAGCTCTCCCTGGCCAGACCCCAGGGATCCATGAGGCAGTCCTGACATCACAAAGGCGTGCCCTTGGAAAATACAAAACAGAGGAACAAGAGCACCTCTCATGCTGTAAAGGAGCAAGAGTGATAAGAAACCCTCCAACCCCTTGCTTTTCCTGTAATGTCAGCACTAGGTCAGTACACTGAGCATTTAGGAAAGAGCAGCAATTAATCTGGAATATTGGCATGCAGGCAGAGAGCAGCTCAGAGGCAGCTCTGTGCATGCAGATCATGTAAAGTGTCCCATCAGGGAAAATGGAAAATGGTCAGCAGGGTTTGCTCACCCTTCCTGCAGCTCCATTCCCACTCCTGCGCTGGGAGAGTCCCGACCCATCACCATCAAGGCAGTTGTGATTGCTCCAATGGCTAAACCACTTCTGATTTACAGGATTTATGTTTTTACTTTCTCTGTTTATCTGAAAAACTGTCAAGACCCTCCTTCACGTGACCAGCAAACTTTTAGGAACACACACACACGTCATGTTGGAAATGTTTGAAACTACAGACTAATCACCTTGAAACCTGATTGCTTATTAGCACTGCTCTGAAAAGCAGATCAGGATTTCTTATCACAATCTCATTTTTTCCTACATCTCCTGGCATTACTATTTTAAGTACAGAACTAAAAATGGGAAAACACAAAGACAGGAATTAATATACTTACCAGAAAAAAATTTGCTCTTTGAATTTTGTTCTAGAAGCCAGCAGAAATCCAATCCTGTTGTGCTTTTTATCTGTCATTTTCTCTTATTAGCTCAATTAGCAGAGCTATCCATACTGAAATTTCTCCTTCTATCATTACTTTACAGCTCTTGAATGTAAAATTCAAGAGGCAGAACTTTGAGATTTAATTTATGGCAAGTTTGAGAATCTTTCAGTCTTTTACCTCGTTACCACTTAGCAGTGTATTTAACTCTATTCCAGGTTGTGGTAACAGAGCCATGCAGAGCTTGTCTGCAGTCAGGCCACCCCACAGCAGAGCCCCTGTGGACATCCAGGCACTCAGTGTCACTGCAAGGGCTTGGCAGCTGCTGTGGGGGGACACAGGAGCTGCACAGCTCAACTGGCCAGCGTGGCCACCAGCTGTGGGACTGGGCAGGTGAGGTGCCCACACACAAGCACGTGGGCACAGAGACCTCCTTGGAGAACAAGAAGTGAATGATTTGATGGAATGCTAGCCCTGCCTTGCTGCAGCAAAGTCATCTCAGGCAATAAGGGAGCCTTTCAGTGCTTCCATCATTATTATTCTATTAACACACTCTACCTTTTATTCTGCCTGAAATAATATTGACTTATACCTTTCCTTCAGGGCAGTTTTAAGATGCGAGTGAATTGCTATCTCTGCAGTATCTGAAACAGAGCAAACGTTTTCCATCAAGTCTTCACCTCTTCAAGAAACACACACCTCCACCTGTGTGCATTCAGTGCTGTGCCTGGGAGGGATGCTCACAGTGCCTGCTTCAGCTGGGGACTCAAAGGGAAGCAAATTCCAGGGGCTGCCTGCCTGCCACGGTTGGTGCTCAGCGGGAGCCAGGAGCGAGCGCCTGACATTTCCAAAGGCTGTGCTTTGTGACTGCAGAAACCGAGCACTCCTTACATCTTCCTGAAAGCCCAGCAGCTAAGTCAGAGAGCTGCCACACAGGAAAGAATGTTTGTTTCTTCTCAGTCTCCCTTTCCCTCCAGATCAATTCTCTCATTACCCTGTACCCTGTGCAGAACAGGAGGTTGGAGGATGCAGCCCAAAATCTCCCAGCCTTCGGGTAGCCCTACAAACACAGCTCCTACAAGAACTGCACTTTGAGAATGAGCTTCCAGGGGAATTCCAAATGCTGTCAATAGGATTGTTCAACCTGTCTGAAAGGGCAAAAATACTAATAAAGGAGTCAAAAGAGATGAACTGTATGAGTCAACGTGGCCTGTGCAGAATACATGTAATACTTTTGCAGAAAACTGTGCAAGTAAAGGGGAAGCATTCAGTAGCTTGTTGTAATATTGTCAGCAGTTGTTACCATCACAGGACAGTGGCCCCAGCAGGATCTGTAAAGTTGTCTTTAGAATAAAGAGGTATTTCAAATACTACAGCTGAATATGCAAACACCACCTTTCAACACCACAAATTACGTGTTCATTCTGTACCTCTATTTAATAAACTCTAGTGCAAAATACGTCAAAAGCATCCTTTTATCTGAAGACAAAAAATCCTTTATTGGCAGACTGACAATCACTGCTGTTTCTGTAAACTGTGAATCAACTTCCCACACCTTAAATCAGCAAATTACTGTATTATTTCTCCTGTGCTTGTCATTCAGAGCACCTCACCTCAAGAGGAAAGAAATAATTTGTTTCTTTGACAGTGGCTGATAATGAGTATACTTGTACAAAAGCATTGTATAAGGGTCAGTAGCCTGTTACAGAGGGATTCTTATACAGCTTTTCATCACAGAGCAAATGGAGAACATGCTTTTGCTGCTATTGAATCATATCCATTCCTGAAAATTACTGTGCTTCCCCTATTTACAGTGTGATTGCAACAGAGAATGAAAAGTATCAGGTCAGTACTCACAGCATGGATCAACAAAATCAGTATTACAACAATACAGAAATTCTGAACACCATAAAGCACTGGAAAACATTGTGTTACCATGTATCTCCCTTTATCACCTGCCATGCTGGACTGTAACAGAGGCAGGGCAAGGCTTCAGAGCACTAAATACATCAATCCAGGAGGATCAGGCAATTTGTACTGCATTATTCTAGCTGTATAATAGCTTCCATAGGTTGGTCATGACTTTGTTAGAAAAGCAGGTATATAACTCTGTACAGGTAAGCAGGAATACTAGTCTTCTATGTCTTTTATATTAATTTATTTTGTATTATCCAACAACTGTGGAACATCTCTCATTAAACCATAATTCTGCATTGAAATAGGATTAGTAATTTTTCTACTCTGAACCTACTGGTGTTCCTATCAGTACTTTGACATTCAGAATTGAATTTCTGCTTCTGAACCACGTTTCAGAAGGTTATTTTTGCCAGCAATTTATATTGTATTATTCTTACTAAGAAATTGGCTTTAAAAGAGAGCAACATCAAAGGCTTTTAGTTTTCAAAAGCTGAAGAGCTGATGGGAACCGAGGGAGCCCCACTTCTAACCCAGAACCACAAACCTAAATTGGCACAGTGTGTTAGCAAAACAAAGCAACTCAGAAGGACAGAAATTAGAAAACATAACAGACAGAAAGAATTGATTAATCCTATTGATTCAGAGCAGCACTATCTGCATTTAACACTACCTAGAAATAAGACTCTTCCTAGTTTTAAATGTACATGTCTAATAGAAATACCATTACATTAAGGACAATGCACACTGGAAAACAGAGCCACTACCCCCATCTCCAAACAGTACAAAAAACTTTCCAATTCGAGCCCTAAGAAAGTTGAGACCACACACCTGAGCAGCTTTTTGTGATACACAAGAATAATAACCTTACATGTAATCTGATATCAGATGATCAGCTGATCTCTAGAGTCTTTTCCAAGGGTCATCTCTTTCACAACACCTCTGAGAGAGACATCTCCAAGGCAACTCTGACTCTAGATAATAATCATTATGTGTGTACAGTGGACATTTAGTGCAGATAAGGAGAGAACAAGCTCAGTGTTTGGTCTGAAGTTGCCAGGAGAAAAGGGAAAATGGGATTCCAGGTGACTACATTGATTTTAAGCTACTTTCACATTCAGATCACTATCCCATGGGCCCTTTCCTCAGTCATTCCAGTTCATGGCCTGAGATATTTAAACTGCCATGAACATGTCAGACTGTGAATTGTAGGGGCAAGACAGAATCAGAGATTTGCCTCCAGCATCTCTGCTGCACAGGCTGTAACTTCTGTCAACAGGGCAGTGCTGGAACCCAGGAGCAGCAATGGCTGAGTCACTGTTACCTGGGTCAAAAACTATACCCAGAATCATGACTGGTGGAAAGCAAGGATTTGGAGAATAGAGATATCAAAATTTAAGACAACAGGTATTTAAAGAAATAGAACTGGAACTGCAGCATCAATTCTCTACTAAACCTCTTGCTGTGAATAAAAATCAATGATTATCTTGTCTCTAAGTTTTTAGGATGTGTTCAACAGATATATTTCAAAAACTCTGAAAGCTAATGGAGCCTGGAATATGAGTTTCATCTTTAAAACAATATGTAACACAATTATGCATAATGTTCTACTGTGTTACAAATTTACAGGAGAAATTTGACTTCTGTATAATTGCTTATTTGACATTAGTGTCTGTGTAACTGCAATCACATTGAGCTTTCAGCTTGTCAAATATTTTGTGCCTTTCCACCCGTGAAACATTAGAATTAGCCTGACTATTCCACTTTAGTCTAGCCCAAGTGAAATGTCCCTTCTGATCTTGGCTTTAGGTATTGTTTGCAGCCACCCACAGCCACCTACATTGTCATCATGAGAAGTAAATGTCTTTCTCAAGGACATGGGGCACAATCAGAACACCAAATCCAGAAAAGAGAGAAACATGTTTCTCATGTTTCTCAGCATTTCCTGTGCAGTAGAGGAAACCTGAGTACAAGTAGCAGTATTTACCCAGTTCTAAGGTAAAATAAAGATTAAGAGAGTCCCCCCCTCTAGGACACAAGGTCATTACTCACACATGGGTGATCAGTATCTATCCCCCCTGCACAGGATTTCCTCTCCTACACATTCTACTTTCATTACATGGGAGATTATTTGGATCCAGACAGCACAAAGAACCTGCCACAGACCCGTGCCTGGCAGAAACTTGAAGAGAGCTAAAAGAGCACCCTTGGCCAGCAATTAGCTCCTTCTCACCAAGGGATCTACTTTGAAAAAATTGAGCTGCAGATCAAACAGATGGCATGTTCAGCTGCAGTCAAAGGTGAACACATCCTCTGCACCTACTGTGATTTTTCCTCCCAATAATAGGTATTATAGCCAAGAGGGTCCAGGTGTGGCTATGTGAGCACTCTGTAACACCAAAATAATCAGGCCTCAAGTATTCTGAATTCTTATTTGAATGCACTGCTACATTGGTAAGGGATGTCTGTTTTAAATTAACAAGGACAATATTAATAAAGATGATTTTGAATTTATAAAGATGAATTTGGATTAAAGCAATGGGCATGCAAACATCTGACACAGCTATGCTTCTGTTATCTTGCAGCAAAAACAAAGGCAACACCACAAAATCACTAGAAATAGGTTAAAAAAGGCAGTGTGAAAAGAAGATTGAAAAAGGTGAAAACCAACAGCAATGAAGGTTAAAACCCAATCCACATACTCTGCCTTTTCATACACATAATTCACTGCAAAGAAAAAAATATCATCTCCCACCAGCGGAATGGCTCATTGCCTCAAGGAAATACAAAACAATTACTGTTACAGAATAGAAAAAGACCACAGGATATGGGGAGGAATACTGTCCTCCCCTCCCCCAAAAGAACCCAAAATACCAAACAATCTTACTGCATACAAATGAATGAAAACACACAGCAAAACGACATCACAAAACCCAGGGTGAAGTCATGTAATACAACGACTTACAAACTGAGTTCTCCCAAAAACAATGGGAATATCCTTCCCAGATTAAATCTTGTCCACTCATGCAAACAGCCCATGCAAAAATCCACGGAACATCTCATGAAGCTCTGCCTGTGCCTCATACAAAAGAAAATAATTTCATAATGTGTGGCAACAAAGGAAGAACTGATTTTTCACTGTTATTATAAATTAGGAAATATTTTACAGCACCCACTGAAATTAGTGTACCAAGACAGAAACTCTGCAGTTGTAAAATGAGTTCGGGCTCAAGAGGAAACACTGACTCCCTATTTTTGAATCTCAGCAGCCGCAGGTCTTTTGCTATTGACACAAAGAAGGAAAACACGAACAGCAAAACACTTTTGATCACCTTTTCAGGTTATGATTAACATAAAACAATTTCCACTTTTTTTTCTCTTCACTGTTTTGGTACTTATAGCACTTCCATCACTGATCTAATATCATGGAATGAATATTTTAAGGAAAAAACCAATACAAATAGCAGCACAAAGTTTGTTTCTCAAGCAGGCAAGCTGCCATCCCTCAGAAGACAGCTGAGTCAGAGAGTGTATAAATAACTCTGTTGAGAGAATAACTTAGTCTCACTGTGAAACCACTCAGCAGAGCCAGAAAGGTGGGACACAGCGGGTGTTACCAGTGCTCAAGCAGTTCCCTTTCTCCCCATATCATTTGCAACAGCTTTTGCGCCTTTCCAGCAGCATGAAGGCAGACAGGAATGTTTGTTCCCAAGTGGAAGCTTCAGGTTTTGTGAGAATTCATTAACTCTGACAATTCACAAATCTTAACTGTGCTGGGAGGACCTTCGAGTGACCATGTGTCAGCTAGAAACAGTCCTGGGAAAAGAAAGGGAGCCGTACACAAACCTGGTGAGGAGCAGTAGAGGGTCACATCCCACCCAGCAGGATTCCCCTGCTCTCAGACACAACACACCCTTTACCTGCCCCACTGTGAGCAGCCGGTACACACTGAGTAGAAACTCAAGGTCATTTGCAATGGAGGCAGCAGAGAGGCACAGATTCTCTGGACCACGCTCAGGGAAGCACACAGAAACATTTGCCTGCACCAAATATTGCTTTAGGGAACAGCTTCTTTTAAATAAACAAAGCTTATACAAGAATTTTGGTGCATTAAACCATATATAACTTAACTTATGACCTCAGCACTTTATATAAAAATTAAAATGTAAATACAAACATTCTTCAACTAAGACTTTCCTTGTACCTTAACTCTTTCTTTTTACATCCAGAAGTAACAAAAAGGCTTTTAGGCCAGTCCCCAGCATTGTATTTAGCCAAACCCTTCTGGTACAAAGTCTAGGGCAACCCATTTCATCACTGTGACAGGCACACCACGTCCAACATTAACACAATATTGTCTCATCTGTTGGCACGCTCAAGGACCCAAGGCTGGATGAAGATCACAATGTTTTATATAACCTCATAAAAATATGCAAGATAAGGCACTAAAGCATCACTTTACAAACTATTTGCTCTTCTGCTCTTGCATTCCTTCAAGTCCATTTGTCTCTCAGAAATTCCAGTCCTCCAAAGCAATTCTGAAACAAAGCTCCCAACCTAAATGCAAAGTTATGCCATGGGTTTCTGACAGGTAAAATATGAGGACTCCTTTGAGTCCCCTCCTGAAGGCTGTGTGCAGTCACCATTTCCACTGACTTCAGGGAGAAGTCTGATGGAAAGATGAACCTAAAAAGAAATGTAAAGATCCAAAATAAAGATGCAATTCCAGATGTACTTTTGCCCTAAACACGTCTTGTATGACTTGTATTTCCTTAAGAGAAGAAACCAATTCATTGATTCCTGGGCTGCCAAACTTTGTTCCAAATCTTGTGATGCAATGTGAATCGCTGGAAACATCAAAATATGTTTTACTCTCCATCTGTAATCTGCCCTTCTTGGTAAACACCATTAGAGACTTGAATCCTCAGCTATATCAATTTCTTATTTTTAGCTGGAGTAAATGTAGACATTAGCATAATTCATGGCCAAATACTATTGTATTTCATTTTCTTTTAACAGAGGCAACAGCTAAGGTCAAGTCTGCCACAGCCCAATGCCTGGTCTCAAAAACAAAGCTTTCTCTGGGTAGTAATGCTAATTATTCTTTTTTTATCTCTCCTTTGCCTTCTTCTTATCCTCTCCATCTATGCAGCAGCTATTTCTCTATTTTCTACTTTATTTTCACACTCATTTTACTTCCATGTAATTCACGACCTCAGGTAAGGATCACAAAAATGATACTAAAGACCTCCACACTGCTGACATTTTCTTTTTATTTAATTCCTATAGAAAGAAAAACTGGGCTTCTACCTACTGTCATCACACTAACACAGCAAAACGTTTTCAGGCTTGAACTGAAAAATTAACTTCTCTCCTGTATGTTAGGAGTAATTGGTTGTGGGCCTGATTTGGCCTGCTAGCTGCTGCTAAGAGCAGCAGTAAGACCTGTGAGAGAGAGAAGTTTTCCCAAAACATTGGTCTGTGAAAAAGAGTTCAAACAATCTTTGCACACGGTGTTTCTGGTTGGTCGCGAACTAGGCACCTTTTGCATGTTAGGCAAACGCAACAACCACTACATCAGAGACAAGATTGTTTGAATTCTTTTTCACAGACCAATGTTTTGGGAAAACTTCTCTCTCTCACAGGTCTTACTGCTGCTCTGAGCAGCAGCGAGCAGGCCAAATCAGGCCCACAATTGGTGGCCTGGTGACCATCTGAATGCAGAGAGTGGCAGGCCGTGCTGCCAAGGCTGCTCCCTGCCGTGGGACTGGGAGGTTCCTGGCTGCCAGGCTCCAGCAGGCAGGCATGATCCCACTGCTGCATCCCATCGGGAGAGCAGGATGGCTGCGGCACAGTGAGCCTTTCACACTTATCTCCCTTTCACAGACGCCCAACATCCATGAATACAAATGAAAGGATACGATGAAAATAAGTTTGTTTGTCATTGAGAGTCAACTGTGAATGACTAACAATCAATGAATAACCCAGTGGGTGTTTGATTACACAGCCTGCATGTTAGGTTTTTGAAGACTAACTTCTCAAAGCACATTTCCATCCTCTTGGCTCCCTGTGAGAGGATAAACATTTCAAAGAAAGCACTGTCTCCTGCAGTATTTATTTGTACAGCGCCCTAGCACAATGGGGCTCTGTTCTCCAAGCAGTTCTTAATGAGAAGTTCAACACCCATTTCCATTCATAATCACACAATAAACAGTTTGTGTTTAGTCTTCTACTTTCATGGTAGGCAACAGCTTTATTGATCACATCCCGTTAGTTAGTTGTTCACCTCAGCAAGAATCCTTTTGCTAGGTAAGAGAGAAGAAAGAAATTGTTTTCCTTAGCAGCTGCATTCTTGCTTGTGTTCACTTCCACAAATAATTTCAGCTAAAGACTAATTTCTTTTTTCCTCCAAAGGAGGCAATGGTTGAAATTCAGTTTGAGAGATGAGTTGAGTGGAAGTGAAATTCTTAGAGAGCACTTCAGCTGTCAATACTGGTCTCTTTGCTTTGCACCTTTGAAGACGTCTTCCTGAGCTACTAGTGACCAAGATTCCAAACTGAACGCTTGCTGCTAGAAGCGAGATGTTGTTCTAAAAAGTGAGCATGTCTGCAGCATTTCACCTTTGTGTCTCTTTATAGGAAGCATTCTTAGGCAGGCTGACTCCCAGACACACCTATACTGCACTTTGCCTCATCACAGTTTTTGTTAACACAGTAAAAGTGATTTAAGCCCTGCTTGTGCTTCTAGGCTTGGAGAGCTGGTTTTGTGTAACAAGCCCCTCCAGGAGCAGCTCCATTGCAGCAGCAAACACCCAGAGAGACAAGCTCCAGCAGTGCCCACCTTTCCTCTGTCACGGGGACGAACAGACAATTCTCTCCAGCAGGGCTGTAAGAAGCTGTGCAGTGTTTGCCAGGGCCACCTGCAAATCTGTCTCCTCTTCTGCCCTTTCTGCTCCTCTATCATTATTTAATGATAATTGGTGTGGCCACTTTCATTTCATAGTTCTGCCTCATAACAGTTTAGTGCTATTTTAAATAGATTAAAATCAGATTAAAATCCTTAGATACACTGTAACACCCTCCAATAAAACTGAGCAGTTATTTATCGATAACACAAATGATGTAAAGCAGTAGAGGAATCTGCAAGACTAAGACTTATAAACTCTGGATTTGTACCCTTTTTTTGTACATATTACTGTTGTAAATCCTGACAAATAGGAAAGAAGTTTCCAACATTCATTGAGAAATGTGTAAGTTTAAGAGAAAACCTGAGAAAGCTAATTTTGCAGAATGCAATAATGTTAACTGCCACAAACGTGTGAAGGGTGGGGATGATGAACTTCCAGAAGTGCTATCTGGCCACTTTTGCAAGTTTGAGAGTTTGGAAAGATTAGTAAATATAACTGGCTTACGTGGCTGAAGGTGTTGCTGCAAGTGCCAACTGATAATATAAAGGACAAACTACTTGTTCTAAATGCAACAGAGACTTTGGAAAAGGAAAAGGGCTTGAACAACACCTAAACATTAAGGGAAAGGAGGGAGGCCAAAGGACAAATAAAAAAAAGAAAGGACACTCTCTATTTTGGTTTTGCCTTACAGTGGCTGTAATGTTTTTCTTAAGCCAAACCACTTGTCAATCTACCTCAAGAACAACATGAGCAAGGCTTTTCAAACTACGGCAACTCACTGAAGCTGCACCTTTTACGGATAAGATCCATGGAAATTCCTCCTGGTGCCCACTGCTACACTTTGCACCGGACCCTGTAGGATAGCATTGCCCCAGATATGTCATGGTGAATTAGGACATCAGTGGAGAATAATGAGATCCATGAAACCAACATAAGAGACAGAAATAGTCCCTTGATAAAGGCAACCTTCACTTCTTATCTGCCTCACTCACTGTCGAGCTGAGACAGCTCACAAAAGTATCAATTTAGAGTCACCTGTAAGGGTAGTTTTCATATAATGGGCAGCTGGTCTGCTACCAGTGAGTCTGAGCCCACCAATTTATTTCATGCAGCAATCAAATATTAATGGGTTTCTGTTTTAACCTGTTCAGAGCAGAAATGGTGACTGAAAGAGATTAAATTGCATTCTATCATCGGTCTGCACAGTCAACGAGGTCCTTTCATCTTGCAATCACTTTTTTTCCTTTGTGGTAAAAGGAAAGTTGGGATCCATAAAAACTTCAAACACATTGCATTCTCCAAGCAGGAACTTCCCTGTCAATTTATCATAGATTTCAGCCTCTTGATCTTTTCTTTGTGTCTGGTCATAAGACCCAATGCCAAGAAAGCTTTTTCTTAAAGGGCCAGCCTAAAAATAAACAACGGGATTTTATTTCATACCTTAAAATTAGAAATGCATTATTGATAGAATCATTAATTATATATTTTGGATTTATAACCAAGATTTGAAGAAAAGCACAATATTTGAACGTACATAATTGCTATCAGAGCCTACAATCACTTTTTTTATTAAGCACAGACCCTATTTCCTCCTTGTATGAATATTTTATTCTGAATACGTGTTCCAGTTATTTGGCAATATCTCCTTTTCCATTTCAGCCCTTATTTTGAAAGAAGGAAACTCAGATGTGAAGATTTCCTACTAATACAATCTAGTTCTACTTCTAAATCAAAATAAATTGGAAGTGCAATGTCTTAAAGAAACCCAAATCCTCTCAGCTCTCTCCAGGCCTCAGACCCACAGGCTGGGGGAATTGCAGGCACTTCAGGCCCTGGATGATCTTCCCAGCCCTCTGTAAGTCACAGGGTAGGACCTGCCCTGCCATGGTTTGCACAGAATATTCACATTGCTGAAGGTTTTTCATGGCAGTGAGTTGAGCTGCAGCCCTTCAGAGAGCTCTCTCTGTTTGTGTGTACGTCTGCATCGTTTTCTCTCAGAACAGGAGCAGAGAAGGAACATCTACCAAGTTTCCAGCCACTCTAAGGAAACTGCCCTATTTTCTAAGTGAAGGCTTGATCCAAGACTCCAGGGAGATTCATCAAAATATAAACCAGGCCAAGAAATGTAGATGTACTAGAAGGAAGATTATAAACTTTTGTGGACATACGTCCCACCATTTTCCCCTTGTGTGCTCCGAGGTGCCCCAGGAGCTGTGGGAGCTCTGACCCAAAGCCTGGCAGGGGAGGATGAGCTGGGGCAGCCAGGGCACAGGAGAGGCCACAGATCTGCAGGGCCAAGGGGCAGGGATTCCCCTCAGCCTCACCAAATTCTTCGTTCTGGGACAAAAGGCAGCTCTTGTACATTAAACACATTGATGAGTGACAGGGTAGGTCAGGCTTCCTTCACATAAAACTGAAGGATCTTTGGGTTCTGGTTTTTTCCTTTCATGGAATAACGAAGCTGTTTGATTCCCACAAACATACACACAACTTCCAAGCTTAGACAAGTACAGCAGAGGTAAGATATGATGGCCCATGCTCTAATCTTGTCATTCATTCAACAGTGACAAATATTTATAAAACCCCAATTTTCAGAACCACAGCTAAGAGTCCAAGCTCAGCTGACATGCTTTGAAGGCACAGATTCAGTATCCCAAGTTACCACATGGGATTTAGGAGTGAAGACCTGACCTTCAGCCTTCCTGTTTCACCTCTCCACTGGTACAACAGGGAAGCCACCAGATGCTGCATCAGCCCCAGCCTGCTCAAACCAGGGCAGTGGAGCCAAAAGCAATTCACAAGTACAGGTAACTACAGAAATCACTTGTAACCAGCTGCTACATTAAGTAACTGAGTGTAGATACTAAAACCTTAGTCCAAGGAAAACTCTCAAGTATCAGGGCAGCAGTAAGGCCTGTGAGAGAGATAAGTTTTCCCAAAACATTGGTCTGTGAAGAATTTAAACAATCTTTTTGCACCTGGTGTTTTGCTCCAGATTTGTTTACAAAATGTTTACAAAGAGGTGTTGTTCTGAGTACCCAATCATGTCTCTTTCCTCTGTAACTGTCTATAAAAGAGTATGTTTGTCTAATAAAGAGAGAGATTTGCCTTCTGCGTCTGGAGACTCTGTGTCGTTACTTTTCCTGCTGTCCCAAATCCTGTAACGACAACTGAGAGCAAAGAATCTGATATTCTACTATTGTTTTGCATTTCATTTCTCTAGGTATGACTACACTAATAGAAAAACTTTAAAGTTACTGAGACTGAGAAAACGGGATCTTTGATGTCTTTTATGCTTACTTCATTCATAATGTAGATACGAAACCTTCTGCTTTAGAAACTGAAGACTGCTTCATTACTGAATGGCTGTGCATCATGGCCCTTACAAATCTCTATTAAATTGAGGATTAGGCAAGGGCTGGAACAGATAGACAGTATATTTTTATTCAATCTCCTTTAAAATAATGATGCATGCAACTTCATGTCATTACTCTTTAATGGTCTTAAGCCTATTTAATAGCACAGTAATATTCCAAAAAGGAAAAGGGAATTATTTCCACATTTAATTTTCATTGCAAAAGTGAATGCGGTCCTTTCCATGGCAGATAAGCAGCTAAAGCTGCTTGGTACCTTCACTGGGATATGACTGCATTAGCTCTGCTACATTACAGCTGGGCTAATGAAACAAAGCAAAATGATTAGCTTCAGGCTCCCTGGAGTATCTGGAAGTAACATTTGCCTTGTTCCTAGGGATGTCCATGGGGACAATGGGACGTGCAGGTGACAGACCTGGGTGAGATCAAGCTGTGTGACCAAGCTGGCTCCCTACACCATCGTCCCTGGCACAGGTCCTGTGTGGGGCTGCACAGGGACTGTTACAGCCCTGGCCATGGCACCTCTCGTGCAGCAGGAGCTGGGTACTGCCAAGGGAATAGGTACCCTACCAAAGCCTTGTTCTGCCCTTATTTACACTGCTGGAACTCTGTGGATGTTGTACATCCACTCCTGCTGCACCTCTGCAAAAAGGAAGGGGCACTCAGGCTTCCCAGTTCCTGCATCTCGATTGGAAATAACAAGTTTTTCCCTCTTAAAAAAGAAAAATAATCACAATCCACTAGTTGTTACCTAGGAGAATCTCCTACTAGTTAATTTTTTGACAATCAGATTCAGATGGAGGTTGTGCAATTCAGAACACAAAGGGTATCTGAGTCAAGGTTCAAAATGTTTCTTTTAATGCAATAATGTGATTGATTTTTGCCCCTCCTGGGGGGTGTTACTATATTCATATTTCACCTTTAATTATCTTCTCCAGGATTGTTAGTGCTTCCACAAGATTCCGTCCAAGTTCTAATTATACACACAGGATAGATTAGCCAGTGTTTAGTAACCTTGTATAGCCAATTGACTTCAGCTTCACGTGTACAAAAATCCAAGCTGGGGAAGGAAGAGAAGTTGTATCAAATGACTAAAATCAAGGGAAGCACAGCACCTCTGCCCCTGCCCTCCTGTGCTGCTACATGAGCTCCACCAGAGAAAAAACTCTCATCACCCAGGCAGCAGCCAAGAGTCTGCTTATGAGCAAGACCCAAGAGATATTATACAGATATTTAGTATAAAGTTCTACTCTTTAACAGAAAAGTTGTCTGTGGACCAAAAATCTAGGGTTATTTGCACTAGGGTTATTAATCTAGGGTAAGTGGCACTGTAATCTAAAATATTTAAAGATTTTCCTTGCCAAGCTGCACTAATCCTTAAAATCTATGAGCATTTAATTGACTTTTCCCAAGGATTTTTCCCAAGGATTTAAGAACAAAAATTTCATTAATTTTTTATCAAATATATTATTTTCAAATATGAAAATTCTAAAAATCTCCACCTTTGAAGACATTATAAGACTGTAAATGTGGATAGAAACACATAAAACTAGTCAGGTAACTTCACTAGGTTAACACACTGACTGGTAAAATAAAATATAACTTTGCTCCTCATGCAGGAATAAAAATCTCTTGGGTTTTTGATTTTGTTGGGTTTTTTTTTTACCTTAACCATTAATTAATGAGGTTTCAACAGTATGAATGATTTACAGTGACATGCTCTGACAGGTTATACACGGTGAGTAATGCCTTGTCAGACACTTCAGTATTTATATTGAGATGAATGGCACATAATGTGATGCACATGCTACCAATGAACATTAATATTTAGTACTCCCAGCAAAGCCTGCTGGTATGATAAATTTGGCCTTAACTTCATATCTATCTGCACACTTGCCTATCAGCTATTTATGTAAAGAAATATTTCCAGAGAATGCTTATTAAGTATGTTTACACATCCTCACTGCTTTGGCAGGAACTTTTACTTCTCCTTGGAGCTGTGAGCTCCACTCACATCACTTTACAAGGCCCTGAAGTCCATCAAGGCCAGCCAGGCTTGCAGCATCTTGGTAAGAACCCAACACACACACAGTAACCAGCAGGGCTGCTGGACAGACAGACCTCTCACATTTATACACCTTGCTCTCCATGGACTTGGCGATCTTGAAAGATCCCTTCCAACCCCAATCATGTTATGAATTCCCTCAGGAAAGGCGATGAGACAGCAAATGCAGTTCTGATAAAAGCCATGGAGAAGGTACCATAACGCCAAGCACTGTCACACAAATCAACAGATCAAACTGTCAACAGCTACATCCCTCTCCGTGTTCTTGCTGCAGTTTTGTAGTGTTGTTTCCTGCCACCCAAGTGCCTTTTATCCTGTGATACATTCATGATGGTGCTATTCTCAGTGACTGGGCTCAAAACCCTACTGCTTTGTATGGTCTGAACTGATCCTGTAAAGAATTCTTTGAAAGCTACTATTAGGATGATGTATGGCCTAATTTTGGTTGCTATAGTATTTAGAGACAGACTTATGACTGGGGAAACAATCTCCCACTCACTTGAAATGCAGGAAGAGCTTTCAGTGCTGCAAGAAAAGGCTTTCTGGCTGAAAAGTCATATTTTAAAGTTTACAGCTCCTGCTTCTGGCTCAGTGCTGCTACAGCAGCAAGGAGAGGAGAGCCAGCCTGGCTGGGCCGTGCAGGGCCCTGGCTGAGGCTACTCCAGAATTCTACAGTAGCTGCTTTATGGGATGAATCAGCAGCAGTTTATTACCAGAAGTACCAAGCTGCCATTAGAATTTTTCTACAGTTTTAAAAGCAGCACATTTTTATTAAGATAGAAGGCAAGGAACCAAGTGTATTTTAACACGGGCAGTGAGATGTAATGCAAGAACACTGTGCAGGCCTTTATGGCTGGCAATAGACACCGTTGCTATCAACCTTTTCTGTTGCCTTGCATCAAGTTTAACGTGCATAACCTTGGTGGCAGAACCTCATCTCACACTCTCTGGCCTTGGGGCCATATAAACAAATAAATCAAACTAAGGCCAAATCCCGAAGCAGACAGGAGAACCTCCTTTTCTTTCTTCATTCTACATATATCTGTTCATATGACAGAGAACCTTAAAGCACTACTGAATATATGCATTGTACTCTATGAAAACAAATATTCATTTTACAAATGAACATAGGAAAATCAAATTTAAAACATTCCTCCAGTTCTGAATGCTTCAGCTTATCCATTTTAGCAGGATTTTACAAGTGTTGAGCACCAGTTTCAGAAGCAGCTTACACTCGTACCTTGCCTCACAGATGTTCAAACAGACCTTTAGGAGTCATGAACTAGGTTCTTAAGAATTAGGAAATGGCTTTAAAACATGGTTTTCAAGGCAGAAAAAAGGTACCTTAGATAAATCCAACCAAGCAAATCAGAATAGCCTATTGACTGTTTGGATATGTGGCAAACTCTTTCACACACAACCACAGCTCTTCAGACTGAGAATGTACACGAGTCATTTAGTTTAGCTTTACTTCCTATCAGGTAACTTTTCCAGCTGAGGAAAAGAATCTCTTTTTAAGAGCACTCCTTCTTATGGCAGTTTCTAAACTAGCTAATGTGCTTAGTGTTACTGCTGCAGATTTTTACCATCCTGAAGCATGAGGTACCTGTGGCTTACACAATGCACATGGTTGATGAATTTTAGTTAAACTTATTCTGGTACTGTTCTCACCTCCAGCAATTTTAGCAGTGCCCACTCCCATTACTACACTGGAAAGTCATTCCTTGATTGCAAAGCAGACGCTTGGATACCCCACAGAGAACAAAAATGTCCTGCTCTCTGCAGTTCCAGGGCTGCTAATGAACTTTTAATTTCCTACCACTGGCGCTCTATCTTGCCTCTCAACCTTAAATAGATGCAACTCTGAGTTCTTACACACAACACAATCCTTTCCCCAAGAGATTCATGCCCTTGTTTAGTTGATACCAGAATCTTTGGTCTGGCCAACCACAGCACATGCATGATCTCAAAATGTCACCTTCTGTATCTCTAGCTCTCTTACTCTCTCTCCCTCCCCTCTGAATGCCAGCCTGCTCTGCTGCAGGAAAGCCATCACTTCATAAGTGTTTCACAGGCAGCTGCTGCAACCACACAGCACTCACAGCTCCATGCAATGCATCATGCCAGGTGACAGCACTGCATTTAAAATTCCTGTACTCTGGCACAACCCCACATTTGCACTAAACACTTAAACACACATAATACAGAATATGTTCTTTCTTATCATTAAAAATACCCTGTAAGAAACAATAATTTTCTTGTAAAATTCACTTGGGCTTTTGTGAGGTCTGACTGTTTGGGGTTTGTTGGAGTTGAGGTTTTTTTGGGGGGGAATTTTTTTTCCTTAAGAAAAAACCCCGAATTTAGTGATTTTTCAGTGAAATCCTTATATGTTTCCTTCAGAAATCCACAACACATTATCCAGAAGATCTGTACTGACAGGCTGGATGCTAAAAGACTTCAGCCTTAAAATGCTTTTTATTTTTGTTGTTGTTGTTTTTTCCCTTGTTTTACTTCAGATGTTTTCCCAGCAGTTCTAATCTGTAATAGAATACTAAGCTGTATCTCCTGCAGCTCTGTTGGTCACAGTTACTAATAAGATTTGATTCCTACTGTTCTTAAAATGCAAGGGACAGGCTGTGCCGGGGCGTGCGTGACCTTTCCAAAGCCATGGCCTGGTAGGAATGGCGTCGATTGCCCTGACCTGTCAACGGGCCAGAGCTGCAAAGCCAGCAGGAGAACACGTTCTGAGGCCTGTAGTTAAAGAACAGCACCTCAGGAGAGCACACACATGAAATGCCTGAAGGCTGAAAGGTCACTCTCAATGAATCTCCCCTTTCTTGGGAGCAAGAGCTGCCATTCCCAGCCGCTCCTCGGGCTGGGCAGGCTGTACTGCAGCGGCCTGGATCTGCAGGGCTGCAGGCCGCTTTCGAAGAGGAGGTATTTTCATAGATACGAGCTTTTCTCCATAATTTAGCATACTTAAAGCAACACCAAACTTCTGGCAGAAATTAAAAAAACCCCAAGGGGTGGAACTTCAAACCAGCAGTAAGGCCCACCCACCTTTTGACACAGGTTCACAGAGGTCTCCCACCTCCTTTCCGGGGCCAAGGGTCTCCAAACACCACCCACAGCAAGCAAAGCTTTTATCCCCAAAAGCAGCCCACACTTAGAGTTTAAAAACCTTCCAAAACTTCTCACAACATGAAATCAGGGCATTCCTCCAAATTTTTAACCTAGACAGCTCAGTACACCCACAGAGCTCTGATCACACCACACTGCTCTGGCCCAAACTTGGCAGGCCCGAGCTGCTGCCCCACTGCCTTCACTGCCAACCCCTGCAAATCCTCGGCAGCTCCACGGGCGCTCCATGCAGCGAGGAACTCTGCACTGAGCAGAGCTTGACTTTCAGGAAAAAGGAGCTTTCACCCACCCAAAGGCCCGTAGCATGAGTGCTCCTACCTTTGTCTCTTTCTTTGTGTTTTCTCCTGGTTTCCATGCTGCTCTCCTGCTGCTTTTAGCTGCCTCCATACCTGTTCAAATGACAGATGAAAATCAAATTGATACCGTGCCTCTGTTTGTACGCACTCTGGCCTTTGGATACTTCAACTTACTTTTAGAGAAAGTACATTTAGAGTTTCCTGTCCTTAGTCTGTGATACTTTTTAAACTACCCATTCATCAGCATATCAACAGGCACATCTAAGAGCTAAACAGTATTTTTACCATAAGCTGTTTTCTTGCCAGCTTAAAGAGCAAGTGTCTCAAAACTAGATCTTTTACTACAAACATCATGAGCTTGAAGTAACACAAATGTTTTACTTTTTAAATTTTTTCATTTCCTGAAATCTGCCATCTCTTGACACCTTGTCTCCCTTGTTTAAAAGCTTTTCTAATCCAAAGTGGCATAATAAAGAGAATGCTGTGAAGTGCATACATTGAAGTCTGACTGGGTAATTTGGCAATAGTCTTACAATAACTGTTTTTCCAAACCCACTAGTACACTTTCTCAATGTTCCAGTTAGTATATAAAAAATAATGCTTAAACTGTACAACTTCTGTAAAAACCTAGAGCAGACAGCGCATTCCTTGGCACAACCACACATTTCAAAAATGGGATTTTTATCACAGTATTTCATTTCCAGTCAATCGAGGTCTGCATTCATAGATCATTTTGCACACCCATTACTCAGCCACTGCTGCTTCTATCTCTAGTCTGGTAAATATTTTTGCCTTGTGCAAAGGATATATGGGCAACACAGCCAAGATGAATTCTTGCATTAGTCTTGCAGCCCAGATGACAGTGACATACAGCAAGATATTAGAGCGCTATGGTATCAGAGATGTACAGTAAGCCTGAGCAAAGGATGTAGCCTAGAGTTTTATAGCCTAAGACACAGGAAAGCAAAGATAAAAGGTGCACTTCCACTGTAGCATACGGCCAGGTTTAGTCATTCAGGATAATACACCACATCAATTAAATTTAACCTATTGATTCATCATCTTCCTGGAGCCAGCCCAGGTGCCTTCAATGACAGCTTGGCCTATTTCATGCAGTGCAATAGAGATCAATAAGGAGGTGCTATGGGGTAGTAGATGGTGCCCATGTGTCTAGCTAAGAAAAAAAAAAAAAGTAACTTAGAGGTATTAAACTGTTTTACTGCTTCTAAATGGACATCAGTATTCTATAATGTAATCCAACAGTAAAGCACTAGAGAAGTTTGGCTCTTGCAAGTGTTAAAAGGCTGCTGTGATTTTCTAACGAGCAGCAGGATATTGCTCCCAGCAAGTTCCCAGTTACTGGGAGCAGGCTGGAGTCAGTTTTATGGGCACACCAGAGGCAGCTGCAGAGCAGTGCACGACCAGTCTGTCATGAGCAAAGAACGCTTTGTTTTTCTATACGGATGGGAAATCTTCATTTCTCTTTACAGGCATTAATCCACTGAAATCAGGCATATTAAAAGACAGGGTTCAGGTTAAGCCATTCTTTCTACAGCCCAGCAATGCTGCACGTACAGCATTTATGCTTCCAGCCTTATCAGCATTCAAAGCCACATCAGTTTAGCTAACAGTACTAAGATTTTTAAACAGCTAATGAATTCTGAGCATGGCCAGCACTACTTTAATTCAAATTTGCCTTAGAGTGAGTTCTCTCAGCTCAGCAAAGGAGGCAGTTTAACGTGCAATTAAGGCTCTCTCTGCTATGTGAGCTGTTTTTATTACATCAAAAATCATAAAAGAGAGGAATTAACACATTGGAGAGTCAGTCTAAGAAGTGATGTATTTTATTGTATTCAGTCTGTATTTTGCATAAACTTTCCTCCTCTTCATCACTGAGGAAGAGGAAAGTTTATGCAAAATACAGACTGAACCAAGTTTCAGTCACCTTGAAGACCATGGAAAAACCAAACAGCTCATTTAACATTTTATTTGTCAATTTGATAAATGATACAGAAGGACTATAGAGCTTTAGCAGAGTGACTACTGAAATCCCTTCATATGTGGCCTCTCCTGTTATTTGTAAATTTATATGAATGTCGTAAACATATATATAAACAATACAGAAACAGTCTTGTGATAGTAAGTAATCCACACAAATTCTATCAGAGCAGTAAACTCCCTCAGAATTTTATCCTCAGCTCCAGATAACCTCATCCAGGGAGGAATTCAATAACTCCATCACTCAAGAACCAGAAAGCGGGGTGGTAACTGGGTTTGGAAGTAATGCTAACGAAACTCTACAGATGCAGCTTCTCAAACTGAATTAAATTGATGAGAATAGAACACAGAGAATCATTTCAGGCTTATTTTTTGACATCTTTCAAAGTTAGAATACTTCCAAATTTATATGCTTGAAACCCTAGCAACTGCCTCAATTTTCTAATGTAATATCTTTGTGGGTAGAATCCTGGAAGACAAAAATTTATTAGCACATGGCAGTATTATTTAATCCAACTTGGTCTGCAGGCTCAAAACACTTAATCTAAATTCCTACAGAATTAACTATATTTAATGTTACTATGACTGAATTTTAATAACCTGAAATTAAAGCTGGGCCAGTTGGAGGAGGGAGACATTAAAACTGAGCTTCTCATTTTTTGCTTTCAAACACTTGCAAGTTCTTCTTAATTTTTAAGAAGTGAGAGACCTCCAGACACGGCAGATATCACAGTTTGGTGGGTACTCTACAAAATAAGATGAAGCTAAAAAATGAACACTTTTCTTTCTTCCATATAACTTTCAATTAAAATATGAAAAAAATTTTAAAAGACCAAACAGATTGAGGCATGAAGAAACAGCACTGCCTTATGAAAGCTTAGTGGTTAAATGCCAAGTGTCCCACATTTTTTCCCAGAAGAAATATTTTGAGGCATTTGATGGTGTGATGGGTTTGTGCAGAAGTGGCAACATGGAAAATCTTTAGAGAGGTGGCTCAAAGGAACACACTGAGAAGATGAACTAGAGGGAAAGGCTGAACAGAGGGAAGGATGTCTTAGAAGAGGAGGAGATGTGCTAGGACAGCCTGGGTCAGTATTCAGTGGAAGAGAGGGAAGTCAAGGAAGAGCTGAATGCAGAGCAGGATGAGCTCAAAGCAACTCTCTAAAGTTGTCTCAGCAACTGCACACAGTAACACATGTGTGCCAGAAGATTCTCCCACTTCAAAACTTAGACCACAATTACCTTTGCACTTAGAGATACAGCTTAACTGGGACCAAGACTTTGTAAATCAGGAGCAAGGGGGATACAAGTGTGCTGGCTGCTGTAATTTCTGCTGCTAAGCCTCTAACCATACCCGGGGAAAAAAACACATCTGGAAAAAAAATATGTTTTTGGCGTGTGATACTAACAGTAAAGTGTCACAAGTTTTCAAGGGTGTGTTGCCACGCTAAGATGCAGAATCAAACAAAACACTGTAACTTAGGGAAGCTGCATAACTTCAGGCATTTATCTTTGACAGGAATGGCCTGCGGGAAGCACACCTCTCTCTTATTTGTACAGAAAAACTCAGGCTTCTAAATTGAGAGGGCCTGCATCTCCACATTGACTCATGCTGTCAAACATAACCTCAATAAAAAGCACCATCCTATTTGGATTTCTTATTGATCCGTGTTCTACTGTGAATGGCGTTATCTTCTTCCTTGACCTCAGCCCAGGGAACAATTTAGAAGCGTTTCAAAATCCGGTGTTCTATTATTCAGAGACAGATTTGAATTCATTGAACAAGAACTCTTTTTACAAATGCTTTTTTTCCTGGATTCTCTTTTTCTTTCCATCTTGCTTTTCCGTTCTCTCCCTCCTGTCCCAAGGTGGATGTGAACCTCAGGCTGTCTGAGTAGCTTTTAAACATTAAACAAAACACATCAGCTTGCCATGTCTGTCTCAGCAGAAAGTCAATATTCACTCCAGGAGCAATCAAGCACCCAAGCACAGAGGCTATAGCAAAAGGCTGTAAAAAATGTAGCAACAATGCCTGAAAGTGCTTTGAGTAAAGGTTTTCTTGTAAACCTGCAGTTGAAACCAACTTTATCTAAGAAACTACAAAGGCTTTGATCAATCTGAACAAAATGTTGATATTATAAACCCAGTATGTAGCCAATTGTAATTTTGAGCCACGCAATGCACAAAGACCTTCTACCAAGTTTACTGAAATTCTAGTAATAAAGTTTTTGTGTAAATTTTGCAATTCTATACCTTTGATGTGCTCCGAATTTTTAGCTAACCTGCATCTCAGGATCTTTATTGCTTCTATAAATGCAAATAGTGAGAAAAATATTGATCTTGTAGCAATACAGCTTTGAAAATCTTTAGCTAACAATTAAACTCATTTCACATACGTCACCAATCATGCACTGGATGATAAATGCTTTTTATCACTGCCAATCTCAAGAAGAGTTTCAATGAAGAAACACCTAAGTCAAGAACAATATAACAATACTATAAATGACTTTTTTTACCCTGAACACAAAAATAATGTAGTTAACCCAGCAAAGATTTTAACCTTCATCCTATGAAAGTAGAAATGTTTTCTTTGTTGTGAAAAATCTGCATAAATAAAATGACTAAAGATTCTATGGACTTAAAAATAATTTGCATATTATTAAATAGTCCAGATAAGTGCTACAGAATTTCACCCTTTAATAAGTAATCTTAAGCAACATTTCTAAATCTGGGAATTGGGTGGTCACTGTCAAAGCTACATGCTGAGATGCAGAAGGACAGGAAATCGGTTCTGTCGTTATCCAAATCTTGCCACCCAAGGATACATGCACCTGTATTCTCAGGTACATGCTGAGGTACGAGGAAGTGATTTAATTTCTATTTAATAGCATTTTGTTTCTTCAAAGGAAATGGCCAAACTAATTCGACTGTAATTTATCCAACAATTCAGACTTCTCAGAATGCTTTCCATTCTCAGGTCCTGGCAAAATGGTGGGGAAAGGAAAAAGAGGAATTCGCAGGAAAAAAACATTATGAAGAACTAGGATTTCCTGTAAGGGCTACGAAAGATTTTGTAACAGTCTAGCACCCAAAAAGGTAATAATTTCTGTATATCTAACAAAGGCCAAATCCCACCGTGACTTATGAGCATTCTCAGCCTTCCAGCAGCTGAACCAAATGAGTGCAACCAAGTCACACCATGAAATGAAACAAATGCTGATAGAATGAGAGGCTTATGAGAGCCAACAGAAAGCTATTCAAATTAAAATGGGGTGACACCTGATATGGGTAGGTGTGTCAATGAACATAACTGGTTTTCATTTTTCTAACAAAAAAAAGTCTTGATGTTATAAAGCAGGATTCAATAAAAGAGACAGAGACTAATCCTGGGAAACAGGAGTGGGAGGTGAAAACAGGACTTTTACCTGAAATACAATCAGAGTAGCAAGCATTCAGCTTTCCACTCAAAATTTAGAAAATAAGTCAGCCTCAGATCTCTGAAAGTTTACTAAATCATCTAAAAAATACTCCCCAACACAGAGCATTACACTTTCTTTCAGAGAGCACTGAACTTACAGCCTATTCGATCACAAAATGTAAAGGTTAGGATCTACATTCTTGCAAGACACCGTTGAAAACCCACCTTTGTTCATTTTTAGGAGATGCCTTTTTTCTTTTTTCACCATTTACTCCATGTCTGTTCTTTGTACAGAAAAATGAGTAGCATGTTTTAGTTTGGTCAGTGGCTCATCCAGCCCAGCTTTGCTTTACAGAAGCTGCTCCCCAGGTTCTGAGTACAGGTGATGCCAAAGGGGAGCCAGGCAGAGCGAGGGATTCATCAAGGGACTTGTGTGGGTGATGGGTCTGACAGGTACCCTGGTCAGCTGAATGCCACCTCCAATGGAACTGTGCCACCAAATGGGCAGATATGATCATGGCAAGAGGCACAACTCTTTTCAATCAACATTTTAAAAGTTCACAGAACGAACTGAAGGATACCCATCCACCCACCAGCATCCCCAGTGCCACAGAAGGTATTTTGACTTGATAATGTTAATATTAACATTCTCTTGAAAACTTTGCAAGCTCAAGATGATTGTGGAAAGTGCTGAAGGCCTGAGAAACACAAATCTCATTAAAATTGCAACTAGTTGTGAAGAAAGGTTCATTAATATGAGTTAGACTGTGAGTCAGCAATGCTGGCATCCTTGCTAACACAACGAGGTGGTCTCAGCTCAGAAGCCTTAAACGTGGGAGCAAACAGCACCAGCAGAACACTGGCTCTGGAGTTGTTATCATCAAGAGAAACTGCTCCTAACTTTCTGGGCTTTAAGTCTTATTTTTTGCAGCATTTGCACAAAAACACTGAAAAAAATTCTACAATAATGGGTAATGTGTAAACTACAAAGTCGAAACATTTCAGACAAGCAAAGTCATAGCAAGGAAACACCAATTCCTCATGCTTTCAGAATATGTAAATATTTTACACTTAGAAAAACATTTAAATGTTCATAATTGCAATTGGTACTTATCCCCTGAGGGCTCAGCTGATTCAGGAACAGACACATCAGCAGACACACCTGACCGAACGTAACTTAAAGAAATAAGTGAGAACAGTAGCTATCATGGAAAAAACATTATTTTACAACAGGTGTTGTGGAAACACTCATCAGCCCCAAACAAAGCCACACCAAAGGAACTTCAGCACCTTAAATCAGGAATTACAAGCAGTCGTGAGCTCCAAATTATCTACTAATTATGATTATCTGTCCCAGATTTACACAGCCATTTTGCACACAAGCATGACTTTCTGGAACTCACGGTTTTTTTAAAGCCAAACGTCTGTCTCAGCAGCAGAATTTAATCTCTCTTATTTATGATTCTCCCAATTCCCCAAACAATTAGGTGCCAGTGGAGGGAGGGAGGCACTGACAGCAGTTGATGTCTCTTCCCATCCACAGCGCGTCAGGCACTCCTCCTTTCTGGCACTCTGGATCAGGGTGGCATCGCAAGGTCAGGATGATTTGCAGCACCAGAGGATTGCAGAAGCCTCAGGCAATTGTCAGAAGCCTTGGCTTCCTACTAGAGCTCACTGAATTATTTCCAAATTTATTACTGTGGCAAACAGCTGCCAAATAATCTCAGTGCCCCCAGCCCAGAAAGGCAGAGAGGAGCGAATTAAGTTCAGAGAAGATGCAAAGTTTCTGTCTATGTGAGATGCCACCCTCACATACACAGGTTGATTTATTCTTTAGTGACCCAACTGCATCCTTTCAGTGCCTGATCATTCTGGAGGCCATGAGAAAGATGAAATTTCTCCAATAGCAGGTTAATTGTAAACTTATGTAGTAGGAGACAGAATACTGATGTTGTAGATCAAGATTCTCCTTGATACTTATTCAGAAGAAAAGAAAGGATATTTCTGAAGCTTTGTTTGGCAACTGTTAAATGGGTGCAAAAGGCAAAGCCTGAGTTAGAGACAGGGGCTGTATAACAGAGCAGTCACAGCACACCTGGAACCACAAACACCAGTTTTTAGTTCACACCTCCTCTTACCTCTGCTTACTCATCCCTAAAGCAGAACTGCAATTTCTTACAATCTTACCTGATACAATTGGAGAATTTTGACATTAGAGAGATATGACATGGTACCAACATGAGCTGTGGTTGTGATTGTGACTGAGGAATGGTTTGCCAAGTCAGGGAGTGGATGTGTCACCAGTGTGTATGCAGTGCAAGCCAGAATGACTTACTGCCCTTACCCAGCTCATTTTCCTGCTGATGGGAGAACCTGTGGGCAGCAGCCAGGGGTGCTCCCACCTAGAGCCTTTGGAGAAGCCAGAGACTCAGTGATGACCTCCAGGATTTTGGAGTTGGGGCTATAGGGAGCCCAAGGCCCACTAAGGCCCCACTGAAACAGATATTAGCAGCATATGAAGGGGTTGGAGCTGCTTCAGAAGCAGTCAGTGGAGAAGCACAGCTCCTCTTGGCACCACAATGTTGAATTATTTCTTCCCAACACTGATTTGTTTTATCCCTTACCTGCTCCATAGCACACTCCCTTCATTACATCAATCTCATTATTATTTTTAAATAATGATCTGCCAAAATTTAAAAAAGCATTTTATGTGGATCAGATATTTTCAACTGATTGTGAAAATAACCAAAAAGATATCTGGAGTAACAATATAAGTAATTTGGGTAGCTGATCCATATCTTCAGAAATGACAAACAGAGAACTTGCTAAAAGCCATATGCAACTCTAAAAATGTCCATAGTAGCATAAAAAAAAGCAGAATGAAAAGCTTGTAATTGCTGCTCCTTAAAATCGCGTATTTTTAAAAGAAAACTACTCTGAATGTTCATAGTTTTCTCACATTAAATCACTATATTAAGAAAATATCAGTTTATATATATTTATATGCAGCTATGCATATTAAAAAAGCAAGTGCTATTAGGTTTGGAATGGGGTGGTTCAGAAGAGAGCTTTTTTGCATTTGACAAGCTGGATTAGCAGTCTTAGAGAGAACATAAGAGAGCAGATTTTAGTATGTCAAAGAAATCAACTACAATTGTTAAATGTTAAAATTATAGAATTATCCTAACCCTTACACCACTGCCACTACATTTCCTTTTGCAGTAACCTTTTCTACTCTGAGATGGGCCTAATGAAAAAAGCACAAATATACTCAAGTCCTTTAAGCCAACCAAAGTTCATCCCAGCTTTTTCTCTTCCAAACTTCTCATATTTACCAAATTCAGCAATGCTGTGTACAGTGCTGCAGTAATAAAAATGTCATCTTTTGCACTTTGCTGCTGGCACAGCTGTTATGTCATCTCTCTGATATAACATATTCTCCCTGCCTACAATGTAATGAAAGTCTCTTCTGCTCTTGCTATGAGTTTTTGCTCTTAGATGAGGGGTATGAAACAAAGGACATCAATGACCTGGTGGTTTTGCTTTCTCAGTTATGAAAGAAGTTTTCCAATATAGCTGCAATCTCTCTCCACTCTCAGCAAGCCCAGCTCCACGAGTTCTGAAAGCCAAACCTGTCTGTCATTCATTGGCACTGAGGATTGCCCACAGCTGCCTGGAAACAGCTCCTTCTCCTCCTCCCTGACTCCATTCTCCCTAATAGTGTTTGCCTCTTCCCATTCCCTACTACTCTTTGGGAGAAATTAATTCATTTTTAGCTCCACAAAATTTCAAAAACCTTTTCATTTGTCGCACTCTGTCCCCAACACGGGTTGTTCCTCTCTGGGAGCAGCAGGGAGCTGCACAGCTACTTGCACACAGGGGTTTACAGGCGTGGCTGTTTTCTCCTAATCCAAGGCAAAACTACCCAAAACCTTCACCTGCTCCACGTGCCTAGCCCAGCTGCTCACTCCCACCACGGACACCAGCCCTGGGAGCCCTGTGCTGTTTTCATTTGGCTGCTCTGATCTCTGACTTTTCCTTCTAAAAGCTATTCCCATTCAGGACACCTCCCTATGCCTCTCCCCTGCCTCTTGTGAAGGGTTCTTTCCTCAGTTCCCTTCCCTGACTGATCCAGGTCCCTACAGAGCTGCTGCCAGTGTGGAAAAAGCTCACTCAGTGACAGAGCCAGGGTCTGAGCGGGAGGCTTGGAGAGGACAGGACGGGGAGGAGGCACCCACACAGTCCTGGGGCTGTGACACAGTGAGAAACTGGACACAGAGCTGGGGACTGCACATCCTCAACAGCCAGGACACACTCACCTGCTGGGAACATGCAAAGGGCATTATCTGCCTGTAAAACTAAAAGGACAAAAAAAACCCCCAAATTCTCAGTTTGTTTCTATTAAGCGGGTGAACTCTAAATGCATCTGGACGTGAGCACATCTCTATCAGGCCAGCTAATTGAACTAACTTGAGGGAGATTTTCAAAAACTTACGAATAAAAGACAGGGATTTTTTGTAGGCACTAAGGACAGCCCTGAACACTTCTGCCTTCAGAAAGAAGAACATTTAAATAGAGCAGGAGAATAAGGGTCACAACCAGCGAATGAAAGTACCTGTTATAGTACAATCAGTCTGAATCAGAACACTGCAGAAATCCTGTGCACAAAAGAGAACAGTTCTGGTTCAAATGACAACCTGTCAAAAAAGGTGCTGCCCCTCTAAACATACTAGAGAGAGATTTAGCTTTAAAATTATTGAACAAAAAAAGAGCCAAGAAGAGGAGAGGAGGCTGCTATGATGGAACATGCAGGAACAGTGATCTGAGGGAACAGGTACCAGCTATTTCTGAGGGATTAACAACTACAGCAGAGCCACAGTGACAGGCAAGGAGCCAGGTGTGATAAAGATAGATGGAAAACTTCCAAGGTCTAGTGATCATGGTAATACTAACTTTTAAATTTTTCTGAGGTAATAGTCACTTCTAAATTTTCAGAAAAAGCAATTCTAATTTATTAGGACTTCTTAAGAAATCCACACTTGAATGCAAGTGATAGAAAACTGATAGTAATCAATTGTTTTCTACAACAGTTGGGAATGGAGCAACAGGAAAGCATTTAACTCGTGGTTAAAGGCTGAGAAGTACAATCAGCCCACAAACCACACCTGAGTAATTTTTGAGGATTTAATCACTCAAACCTTAATCACAATTCATGCTGAAATTTCTGCAAGTTGTGTTTCGTGGCTGTCTCAGTGCACACCTAAAGCATCATAAAACCTGTAAGAATCAGCAGTAAATAAACAAATGTATAAATAGTTGTTTGACATAAAGGACCAAAATTCTTCACAAGCATTTAGCCCTTGCATGGGTGAGGCTAACATCTGATAAGATAGGAATACATAAAAGAAAAGCAGAATTAAACATCAAATTGCAGAATACTTATAGGCAGAACTACCTTTTTCCTTCTAAGAGGTCTTGAAAAAGAGGATCCTGTTCCTGTCTTGATTCTTTGGGCCTGGTTCACAACACCCCCACACTTCTTTTATTGTGATCAGTTAGGATTAAGGACCTCATCTGAAAGCAGCCTTAATAAGGACCCCCTCCTCTGTGCAATTTTTCCACCTATGTTCCCAAATTTAAGTCATAATATTTAATACCTCTTTCACACATAATATCTGTGAGAAGAGATTAAAATAAACATCACAGAAGTGGAAAGTCTTATTTCTATGGTGCACTGATGGTAATAGAAACCTCAGAGATAATGGTAACATCATTCTCCTCTGCAAGGCCACTCACCAGTTTTGTGCTATCAAGGACAAACAAATAAGGGAAACCAGGAGGACTCCAGTTCCTAAGCAACGCTGTATTTCTGTACCCCACTCAGGCTCTGGCAGAGGTTTATCTTCCTCCAGGCTCTGACACAGGATACAAAAGCTCTGTGGGACTGTCTGGGATGCAAGTCCAGCTTCTGATAGCACCTTATTAAAGCACACTCTTCTTGGGCTGTTATTACTAACCTGTATGATGAAAATATTGCTTTCCCTTTTTTAAGCCTTTGTATTTCTCATCTATCTACCCAACAGAGCCATCAGGGCAGTGATCAGACCTTTCTGATCACTGTGGGCACATCATTGTGGCTGCACAATGCCAGGCTACAGGAAGCCCTGAATTCAGAGGGAGGATCTCTGATGTGACTTCAATACAAAACATAGCAGCAAACAGCCTGGACAAAAACCCAATTTTTCCTCCATCCACTTGCTACATTTGGTGTTTGTTTCTCTAAACACTTCAACTGCAGCAAATAGAACTTCTCCTGCAACCAGAATCAGGCTGAATTGCAGCACTGCCACAGACCAGGGCCTTGAGGTGAGGAGTCACCATGCACACAGGAGAACCACCCAATACACCCTGGTTATAAACTCCTGTCCTCCTGTCAGCCCCTCGTGCGTGACACTGTAGCAGGACCTGTGGAAACAAGAATATCTGCCATCTGTTCAGGAAGATATGGCACAACTAAAAACGTCCAGGTAAGGGGGAGAAAAAAAATCACCTTTTCATAGTTATCACTATGGTATTTCTTACACCAGCCGCAAAGCAGTGGCATGGACCACCAAAACATCCCTGTTACAGGATAACAAACCAAACAAAAAATTGCTTTTCCCTAGCACACAAACACACACAAAATGCATCCTCTAACTGCATAAAGCTCCATGGGCAATTTTGTAGAAGGATTATTTTGTCTTCGTGCAGTTGCCTAGTGATAATATTTGTCCATCTGTTGTAAGGCATATTTCCATATCCAAAGGCACAGTACACATTGCCATGTGCTGGAAGGGATGCAGGAGTCTTGCCTTGCAAATCAGCCCATTGATCATGATGAAAAACGGCAAAATGCCAATAGTTCATGCACTGAGACATCTCAAGGATTCACAGCTGAAAGCTATTTAAATAAACCTACCCCACTTCAAGTCATATTTAGAGCTAAGTATCATCAGACTAACAACTTTTTCAGCAGTACAATGTTCTTTATAAGTAATAAGCAATGTAGATTTTTGCAAGCTGAAGCATAAAGCCATAACTATACAAATAATCACTACATATAAAAGTAGATCTTTTGACCTCAGTACAGTTATTTCACTCAGAGGAATACTTCTATTTATGAAAGGTTTATTTGTTCTGGTTCCACTTCTTCCAATGATGGTCTGCTATAATCACAAATGGTTGTGGGGTTGATTTGAATGATTTCTTTTGCTCTTAAAATTGATATTTACATCCAAGCATTAGTGCACAGTCTGAGTTGTTCCACTATATGACTTAAACACAAGTAAAGGGGAAAATGCTCTCCAAACAAAATTTCTCCTATATATTTCATGTTTTAACAGCAGAACCACACATTACTAAATGGAAGTTATCACCTTACTGTTAATCTAACAGTTCACCAATTACAGCAATTGAACAGATGCCATTAATGAGCCTGGGTTCACTCTGGTGAAAGCACACAAGCTCCCTGAATCCTAGACAGAAGAAATTTCAATTCTCACCCTGGTTTTCAGGAGTCCCACATACCCCTGTCTTTCTAAACGACATCAACAAAACTGCAGCAGTCAGTTACAAATGATTAGCAGCAAAGAAACACAGGTTTAACCTTTATGGAGATGTTTGCAGCACAGGCAAAGCACAGCCCTCTCAGAGTTCACCTCTAATGACTTGAACCCAGTCTAGATGAGCCAGACTTTCAAGTGGTTAAAGCTAATTTAGATTAGATGCTAGTTTAGGTCTGGGCCTCTCCTGTGAGCAGCTTGTGCCAGATTGAATTTGGTTCTCTTGTGATACGGGATTACAGTCAAAAGAATTAAGGAGCAGCTACCTAATTAATTTCAGTTAATGGTATTTAAAGACATGCAGCTGTATGCAAACCAGCTGCCCAGCACCGAGGAGTGCAATAACACTTCATTCACAAAGCTACGAGTGCCCATAAGGTGGCCACACTCAGAGGCACGTGGCTGGTGCCACAGCCCTGCCTGTGCCCACCAAGGGACAGCACAGCTTGTCCCTTGTCCCCTCCCTGGACAGGAGGGAGCACGTCCTGCTCCCTGCCCGGCTCTGCTGCAAGTGAGGCAGGCAGGGCGGGCAAGGAACAGCTGCAATGACAGCTTACAGGTACGAACAAGGTACTGTCCCAACTGCTCAGTATTTGCCCTCCAGGAGCTCTGCAGGTCTCTGACAGAGCCTGGGGGGCTCAGCTGTCCCAGGGGACAACCTCCATGGCTGTCACTGCACTTCCCACACGGACAGCAGGGGCCAAGCCAGCCACTGCTATGAAGAGCAGTGGTGCTGGTGCACAGCCACTGAGGGGACGTTTTTGAGTGGTGAGATATCTTTGTGCAGCTGCTGCAGAGGGGTTCTGAACCTCTGGATACCTCGTGGGAATTTTGCTGTAAGAAGCTTCTCCCTCTTTTTGTACACAAGTCCTGCATTTAAGTCTGGTGCTCTGCAGGGACTGTGGGACAGCAGGATGTGCTGCCAGACAGGTGCTCAGGAGAAAGGGGTACTCAGTATAGGAATGTGACACCAAACAAAAAGGATCTGTTCTATGTAGGCTCAGCCTGGTCTTGGTTTTGACCCATCAGTGAAGAAGATGAAGAGCTGGATGCTGAGCGTTGTTAAAATATTATATTCTGAGTCAAACACAAAAGCCACCAACCCAACCTAAATTCTCCTCCAGTCTTTCCCTGACCTCCCCATTTTCAAGTCATAATTGTATCACCTTCTTCCCTGCACAGGAAATTAAAATTACATAAAAATTATTACCTATGCCAAAAGTTACCCGTATTTTTAATGCACATTGAAGATACTATAAAAATGTACAAGGCTTGTAAAGAGTGGAACACTGAAATCAAGAGCAGAATCTCCACTGAAAACTCCTACCAAGAGTTTGCTGCCTTTTTTTTTTCAATTTCAACATGCTACCAATTCTTTTTTGTTTTACATAAAAATACCACTGCAGAAAGTCAGATCCCCTCTACCCCCTCAGAAATGGCAAAACGTAAATGTTCAGAGGCATCTGGATCCTTATTTTAAATGTCATCAAATCCAAACCTCAGCATTACACGAGTTATTAGCTAAATCCATGTTCTGTACATGCCAAAACATTTTCTCTCTCATCAACCTTCCTTTCTATTTTGCCCTTAATTTACTAAATTCTAAACTCACAGATGACTTCAGTAAGTTTGGCTTACAGAGTAAGCAATAGAGGAGAAAAACTACAGCAATGAACAGTGTCTGTAACAAGTCACACTTAAGGGGATCAATAGCATCTAACTTTTGAAAGAATGCAGTGAAATCCCTCTCACCTGTCATATTCACAGTCACAGATAATCATGGCAATCTGAGCTTATTTGAATAAACTGAAAACACCAAACTGATCATTTAAATCACTAAAGCATATTCACTTTTGCTTTTACCAATTTAAAACAAGAAATTTTTGCCAATAATTTTTTCTGCAGAGTAGAATAAACAAGCAGTAGGTTTCACAAGTCAGTATAAATCAAATTTAAGGTAGTACACTAACATTAGTATAACTGCAGTGTAAATCCCTACAGTGTTTTACAAAAATAGATTATTTCATACATTTTAAATTACTTATTAAGAGGGTAACAAAATTACACCAGACAAATTTCTATTTTTATAAACACTGTTTCAGCTTTTACCTTGGTAGAACCAGATCAGGATAAAAAGCAATTTAGTATTAAAAATTCAGGTCATGCTATAGCCATTTTCTCATGCACAAATTGTACAAGAAAGGAGACCACCAAATTAAAGCTAACCTCATAAATGGACATATGTATATATCTGGAATCATACATTTGCACTGCACACAGTGGACATACCATGATGAAGAAATAGCCACATGAAATTTGCCCAGGAAATATCTAGAAATAAATTATTTTCCAACCATAAAAAAGCCATAAAATATGCTGGAGCATTAAAAAATTCTCACTGAGGAAGAAAAGCGACATGGAAATTTCTGGAGAAACTGATTTTCCCTCCCATTTTCCAGGCTCAGAAATTTCCCACTTTGATTAAGTTTTAGTTGGGCAGTGTTTAGTGCACCGTGTGTTCCATCAGTAGCACCTGAATGCTCAATAACAGAGGTTGGTATTACACTTCCCTGCAGACAAGATATCTTCATTTTTGGATGGATTGAATAAGGAGCAGAGAATCTGACCACACAGAGGAGGAACTAAATTCACCTAATCCATCCTCTCCTGAGAGGGGGGAACAAGAAGAACTGTGAACAACCAAAATACGTGGCTTTATTGGAAATCTGCTCATCATGATGATTCCATTAAAAGGGAATACCAACAAAAATGGCATTGATGGTCTCTAATGCAGCCTGTGATGGCAGATTACAGGTCTGGGTGTGAAAATGTAGCCCAAGTGTCAAGTGCTGGGCTGAATATCTTGTGTTTTCACAGCTCCAAGCAGTTTCTCCCCTCACTTTCAGTGAATACAAGGGGAACATTTGAATCAGTCACTTGCTCATACTGTATCCCAGTGACTTGGAAATATCCTCCTGGGAGGGGTGATAAGGTTATAGTTGTGCATTTCTGCTCTCCTCTTTCAATTAAGGATTTTAATTTCACCAAAATATGTTTTACGTAAATGCAAATCAAGGATTTGTTACTGAGCTGCATTTGGTATTTATAAACTTCTGAGAGAGCAGGCAGTGAGGCTCCTGGTTTGTTGCTGCTTTAAGCCCATTGTAATCTACAAAACATGATCAGTTATTGTGGCAGCTCTGAGTATTTAAAGCAAAATCCATTTTTCTTTGTCAACCACTTTATGTGATATGAGATGTTAGACACACAGACTGAGTCATTTTCTCATTAGCCCAGCCAAGCATATACATCCTTCCCCATCCACACCTTGAATTTATACTATAAAAAGATACATATTTTGAAGCAAACCATTTTCTCTGCATGTTAAAAACAAAACTAACTTGGAGACCAAGAAGGGAAGAAAGGAAACAGCTGAAAGTAACCTGAATCCCAGAATACATTTAATGGGAAGAATAATGCATACTTCTGTTGGGAGATAAGCCATATTGAGCTTATCAAAAAGACAGTCCTTGGATGCCACAGTTTGCATGTGACTTAAAGAAACAATGCTGCTTTCTTCCACTCTCTAATCCTTCAAATGTGTAGCTTTAAAATATCCCATAATTTAAGTATGTATTTGTAATCAGAAATGAGGTACATTTCTTTTTTACAGCTAATTACATTCAGAGTGATTAAGAAATCAGTATATTCCAGAGCTTTTGGAAAATAAGGAGTGAAGTTCTAGGACTATTTCTGTAGTCCTGCTCACTGGGCTCATAGTCAGGGTTACTGTACCCAACACAGCTTTGCTAAACTTTACCCAGAGAGCTTTGCTGCATTCTATTTATTCAAAATGAATATAGTTTTAATTTCATTAACTGCAATAAATGGAGATAATAAATCAGGAATTACATCTGTAACAATTCAAAGACAGAGAAACCAAGAGTGTCTCAAAATAGCAAAAGACTGGAATTCCAAGTACCAGATTTCCAGCTTCTCCAACACCTGAGTAACCTAAACACACAACTCAGCCCACTAAAGCCACAAGACAGGTGTGTGCTTGACTGGCACCACATGCTTTTAGACAAATTGATTCATGTGCACAGAGCTCACTGCTCTGAGCACAGCCTGGCATGAGACTGAGGTAAGAGTTTTTCCATGGAGTCAGTCAATGGCCAGGTTCTCACTCTGAAAACACAGCCCAGGTGTCTGAGCCTCACACTGTTTCACCCTCAGTAACACACCCAGCTGGGTCCTGTGCAGGCACAGCCCTGCCCAGGTATTGATGTGCCAGCCCAGTGCCTCCTCTGCAGGGTGGGACAGCACAGCCTGGCTGTGTCCCGGCCCAGCTGCAGCCACACCAGCACCCTGCAAACTGCTGCACCCAGGGGGGGTGGTAAAACTGCCCTGCACTCTTTGTTGTTCCACAAGACATAGCTCCATGCAAAAATAATGCAATGTTCCATTCAGATGTGCTTCAAATTGTGCTTTAGGGGAACAACAGCTTGTTATTTTTGAACACGTCAGAAGGAATGGAGATTTCAAAGCACAAAGTGTATGAGCAACAAATACTAATGCCTGCTTGAGCTGCTCTGTAATATTTTATCTGGAGATCTGCCAAATTCTTTGTCTGAAATTCAGCTGAAGTTGGACGATCACAAGTAGAATGGCTATTTTTGTATCCAACATGCCTATTATCAGGAATAAAAAGACAAATTGTCAAGTGAATGGCACTGTTGTTACAAAGGTGGTATTTAAACAATTGGAGAACTTAGAAGCAAATAGAAGGCAACCAGCCAATTCCACATTTGTTCAAATGACATTTTCACAAAGCTCCATTTTCCAATTATTTCACAGATAATGTGCTCTGCTCTATGGGTTTGGATCTCCAGTGCAAGGCTGCAACACGAGCTCCATACAGTGCTGGGAAAAGAGACTTCTTAGGCTATTTTGAAAAACACTTTTTTTTAAAGTAACTAAAGCCAGAAGGACAATTTGCATGCATAAACACAGCTTTCTGCCTGTGTATCACTGCTGTCAGGCAGTTAGCTGTGCTCAGCATGGCATTTCCCCTCAGCTTTACTCTGTAATTTCCATTGCATACTGGAAATAGGGGTCACCAAGGAAAGTGTTTTTAAAAGGTTTACTGCTAAGGATAAACTCATTCATGAAAATGTCATCCACATGTTAAACATCCCACAACAGGGTAACAATTACAATCTCACTTTCTATCCCATCTGCTTCTCCAAGTCTGCGAGTGCACGTTCTCTCCCACTTTCACATGACACTGCCCATACACACAAACTCCTGTCACATCCAGTCCCTCAGGCACCCTGCATTTCCTTTTCTATATTACAGTTAGCCCAGTATCTCATCTCTTTAAATGATTTTTTTAGACACCAACTGTCTTTAGATGCCCTATGCCCCTTGTCCTTGTTCTGGCTCCTGTCTCCAGGTGGTAGCAACATATAACCTTCTCACAAAAGACTCATCAGGATAAACTTCCTTCTTCTGGTTCCAACAGGACCATGAGCTCAGTGATGATGACCTCCCCAAAATAATGAATTCTTTTAAAGCCCTTTAAAACAATTCAAAAGGCTCATGTTTCATTTTATTTATTAAATAATACCCACATCAATATTCCATGGAACATTGAGGAGTCCCACTTTTCACCTGTGGACATTTTCCCCTCTTGACCTAAAAGCTGCTGGAGGAGAGGAAAAAGGAATGACTGAATTAGGGGAAAGATGGTCTCTCTCTTTGTTCCATTAGTCACAAAGACACACATTTTATTAATCAAAATAAAATGGTTTTAAGTTTTGCTTGCTAAAACAGTGCTGCCACATCCTCCAGAGTCTCCAGCCATCTCTGCCAGTGGCAGATGGGCTCACAAGAAACCTCTACAGAGCAGCCTTCAAGAGCATGTGCAAAGATCTGCTCCAGAGGAGCACAAAGGGAAGGAGCTCTCTTCAGCAGCAGCTGTTCTAGGAACAGCCTCACCAGGTGACTGACAACAGCCTTATGTCATCTCAAACTTAGCCACCACGATTTATATTTTCCCTACAGCTAACTTTTTGGAAGATAGACACTGATCATGTCTTGTCTTTGTCTGTTCACATCTCAATCTCTATTTTTTAACACTTAACTCACTCATCTCTAGCATGCACGGGCTCTTTCATCAACCACAGACTGCCTAGCCATATGCTGTGTGACATGTCCAACCTGAGCACTTTATGCAAACATCCCAAATCCTGCTGCACTGTGGTCAGAGGTTGTTCTGGTTTGCATCTCTCTACCTTCAGGCATCCCACAGTCTGTGTCCCACACCTTAACAGCTGGCAAACCAGATGTGATTTTGAGACAATCTCAAGCATGTTCCTGTCAGAAGCACTGTAAGCTGGAATGCTTATTCTGGCTCCAGTGACCTGATCTGCCTCAATATTCCCTGGGAGACTTTTCCCTCCCACTGTGTGTGCACCATTATCTCCCGCCTGGAGCACTGTGACTGAGCTCTTGTGTTTTTAGTGCCTCTTTGCTTTATGTCATGAAGACACTGCTTTAATAAACAATATCAAGCAGACTTGGGGTCCCAGACAGGTAAACTTCTGGCAGTATAAAAATGTAACTAATCATTGCATCTACACTATGGTAAGCTGTTGTGTAAGGTACTTGCAGCAAAGAAATTAAATTGACAGATACCAAAATCAGTATTGAGAGCAACAGCTTGAAAGAGAAAACAAAATAAAGAACAAGAAAAGAAAATCACCCAGAGATTTAGGTTCAAATGTTCAAAAATTTGCAGGCACAATCATCTGCAGCAAATGGGATGTCCTGGGTGCCCCAGCCCAACACTGTGGCTCACCCAATCCAAACCACTCTTACACTTTAACACAGGTGCATCACTTCAAGTCCCTCCCCATGGGGCTGTAACTGCCCTAAGAACACCCTCAAACAAGAATATTCCTTTACTGAGCAGCATCACCCAGGGAAACCAAGCTGACTGTAAGCACTGCACGCAGTTGCCATCCACAAACCTCAGCATTCCTTGGCTCCACAAGCAATCCTCAACTCTCAGCACTAAGGGGACAAGTGCATGGTAAACACTGAGTTATTCATCCAGCCTGATAAATGCCCACAGGCCACCTCCCTTGCCCATTCACAGAGCAGCATGGTTTGCTGATGAAGTGTGTTTCCCTTCTCTGAGATGATGATTATGGCTCCTGGAGGTGATGATAGCCTCCCAGGACATTGTCGTGATTCAAAGCCTGCTTTGGCAAAGACATTTATTTAATTACCCAAGGGGCATTTAGGAAAATGGCTTTGTTATATATTTGTAATGAATGAGCAGTACACTGTGGTCATCCATTTATCAATCAAGTGTGATTACAGGGGTGACTGTCATATTCTCCCACAATTTTTTTAGAAATTAGGAAAAGAGAAGACAAGTTTTCTTTAAACCCTCTTCTTTTCCCATCATCACTTAGGCAGATATAATTTGCATTGTTCTGTAAATACCAGGTCTCCTCTCCTCTGTGGTCTCTGTCTAATTATCACTGTCAGAAGATCCATTTTAGACCCTATATCTAAACATTCCAGCAGAGAACCTAGGAAAAAAAGTAAATTGCTAAGCACCAGGCTTATTTTTCTGCCCAAGTACAAGACTGCAGATGACCATGAAATAATCATTCTAAGTGGACAGAAGTAAAAATATCTAAAGACCTGACTGTATATTTAAAATAATAATGTATTATGGTGACAGTCATAAGGTATATTAAGTAGGATTAGTTCAGAAGTATATTTAAAATGTCTATTTTAAAAGTTCATCTCATTCTCAAAGAGAACACACCACAGCCTCCCTTGCTTGAACACAAGGAGATTTATGAATATGGATGAGGATTCTCAGCAGGAAAAGCTTTTGAACAGGATCAGGTTTTTACCTTCAAGAAATGAACAGTTCTTGTCTCCACTGCCAATCCCACATTGCATGGCAGTTGTGCTGAATACTCACCTCATCAGCCTATGCTTGGATTTACCCTTGGACATATACAGAAGACGGAGCACCTCAAAATGTAATCACTGGAATATCATGACATACATCATAATTTAAGAGGTTCAAGCCTTCCACTTACTATCCTTTACTAGAAAGAATGTTTTTCCTCGTCAAAGGCATTTAGCAGGGTGTAAAAAATAACTATAATGTTTAACACTGCACATTAACATGTCACTACAACTTTAATTTTTAAGCTGACGTTTTTACTGTTTCCTGCCCACTTAAAACCAAAACCCAAACCCAGCCTTTTAGCCATTTGCCAGCACTGACTTGCTCTGAAGGTGCTAAGTCACTGGGGAAAAACATTATTAGATTACAGTAACTTTCTACCACTTCTGCCTGGACTGTACTTCACTCTGCTTAGTCCCAGCTTTCTCCTACTGCTTAGAAATTGGCCTCAATTCTGTTTATTTATATACCTAGAGATATAGAAACACGTATCTACATACCTATTTACATATCAAAAACATAGCTTATTAATTCTGATTTTAATTATTTAGTTGAAATTCTTAAGGAGGCTTTAAAGGAATTCTTTTTCTGCCGAACAGAAACACTGAAGGAATCCTGATCCTGCAGGCACAGAAAACATTTGAGTGCTCAGCATATTCAGTAAGGCTTGAGTTACTCATACAAGGACATGGCTGCAGAATTAATGTTTTTATTAATTATTTATTCATCTTCAGTGTTTCGGTGCCATACTGAGTTAGCATAACTCTCTGAATAAATTATTCAGCTTTTCACAGTTCAACCCAAGCACAGCACAGCTCAGGAGAGATGACAAACCTGTGACACAGAGCACATACCCACAAAACCCCTTCTCTCTTTGAGCTCTTGATATTTTAATCACATTTCTACCCAGGGAAGCACTCCTTAGCATCAGGCAGTGTAAATCAGAGGAATTCAGTCGTGAATACTATAGAAATTCAGCAGCTGTCCCAGCTGTTGGCACAACAACAAACGAATGAGGTGCTGGGAGGAGGAGCAGGTCCCGGCATCGGGATGCTCCCAGAGACCAGCCTTGCCCTGGCCCTCTCTGGCAGTGTCACAGGGACTGGGCAGAGCAGCCAGGCACACTTCCCCACCTGCAGGGGAGGGCTCCCTCCTGAACCACTGGCTGGTGACCTGAGGCTGTGGCGTTTTCGTCATTTGCCAAATTTGTGTGTTCCACACTTGGTACTTGTGCTGGTTTAGGGCAAATTTGGGAGGAAACTTCCAATGAGGATCTTCTGGGAAGTAAGCCCAAAACAGCCCCTCCCTCTCAGTTGGTTCGGGAATAAAATTCCTCTGAGAAAAATGGAAAAAACTATTTATTTAACAAACAAAAACCCACAAGCATTAACAATTTAATAATATGAAACAATAAAACCTCTCGCCGCTCCAAAAGGGATGGACAGAATGAAAGTGTCCTTGCCGTGGGTGTGCTCAGCTCTCCCTCAGTCTCCCTCAGGGGGGGCCAGGCCCCGGTGGGCCACAGGTGCCTCTCTGGTCTTCTCAGTCCAGGGCAGGGCAGATTTCAGTCCCAATGAAAAGGCAAAGACTCTGTCCAAGAACTTTCTTGCTTTAATTAGCCAAAAACCAATTAAAAAAGGAAAAAGGAAAAAGGAAAAAGGAAAAAACTCCGTCCGTCTGTCCAAAGACAGCACCGTCTGAGCAGGGAAAAGGAATGTGGAGGAGTCAGAGCAGTTCCTCCAAACAAACTGCGCGCTCCTTCCCTCTTTGCTCTGGCCTTAAAGGTACAGAACAGAATATCTACACAAACAGGGCAGACAATTTGGGGATACAAGCATCATAAAGTCATCCTAGGACAGTACTGCAGCTCTGAAGAATCTTGCACATGGATAAAGGGCCAGTTTAAAACCTTGCCAAGTTTATGGCCTAGGTAGTGGTGTACAATCATCAACTTCAGAAGCTCACTGTGTGTTATGGTGCTTAAAAATAAAAGAGGGAGCCATAAAAAGTCACTGCCTGAGGAAAAAAAATCTACCCATAATACAAACTAGATGAGAAGGGTTTTGAGCATTTCCTTCTGCAGAGTTACCTTCACTGGAGCAAACTTTCCTGCTTGGGCAAGGGACGAGCAAACTGTGCCCCACGGGTTCCTGCAGCTCAGCAGATCCTGACTGTGCCAGCCACCCAGAGCAGCTCAGCACAGGACTGGAGCCAGGGCAGGAATTGCAATGCACCCTGTGCTGCTGCATAAGGCACCTTCATCTACCTCCTGCAAAAATCCATCAACCCCTGATTCAATTTACATTGGCACAGTCCCCAGGCAGAGGGAGGATTTGGTTCATCATACAAATTGCTCCCCACAAAGGGACAAGAGTGTCCTGCCTGAAGGACTCCTGAGATCTGAGAGCCTCCAGAATGTGCCTGCAGCCTGGGATTGCTGGTGTGCCCAAGGAATCCCATGCTTTGGGCACTTTACTCCTTTTCTGTGCCTCCAGCTACACAACGCAACAGAAAACACAACCACCCAAACCAATCTCCAGCTAATCTCTATTGGCAAAGCAGAAAACCCAGATAAAGGGAGCAAGAGGCAACAACAACAAAAAAACCCACAAACCAACTTCCTAATGGATTATAAATTATAGAAAGAACATTCTCTGCTATGTAATTAATGGAAATTTACTATTTTTAAGCTTCCTGAGGGAAATTTTCCATGTCAAATCAATTTGTAGGTAGGACCCAAGAGGCAGAAAATCACAACTGCTTCAGCATGCTTCTTCATTACACTGTTGCTGGGGGTTTAATTTTCAGTCACGTTCTTTGGTGACTTTGATCTTTGATGACAGTGTTAACTCTATTTGCTTCTCAGTACTGCATTGATTTTAAAAAGCCTTTTGAGATACCCTCACTAATTATTTCAGTGGAAGTTTAATTAAATCTTGTCACACAGGAACAAGCTGCTTCTTGGAATAGCTGCTAAACATTATACAGCATGTAATTGGAGAAAAAGGAGAATGGATAATTATAGTCGGACAGACAAGCACATGAAGAAAAAGCAGAAAGCTATTTCTAAATATGAATTTAAGTGCAAGTGTCTGTGAACCTTCTCAGCCTCCTTTGTGCACAGAAGTAGCAGACTTCTTGCACTTGTTCTGTTTTCCATCTAGATATTTCTATATTAACACTCCCATTCCCAGACCTCATCCTAATTTCTGCAATAGAGACAACTCTGTAATATACAAATTTCTCAAGATTCCTATTGGAAAGAGAGTATTAACATTTTGTCAAGAATACTTTAGGAGAGGATATCTTCCTTCAGAAAACTGGTCTGCTCATGTTTATTTAACAATGCAACAAAAGAAAAGTTGCAAGGATTTCTTTTTCATTAAATTCTTGTGCCCACAATTCCTCCCTGTTGATCTGTAACTGCCTTTTATTTTCCATATGGAGTCCCATAAATTCCTACAGAAAGGATATCAGATTGTAGCAGAATTTGAATTCATTCCTCAGCCAGATATACAAGCCTGTTATATCTTTTTGTAAAAGGTTTCACTGTCTTTCTAGTTCCTTCTGATTCTTTGATTCCCTAGAGCAATGAATAAGTGTTTTACTACAGGTATTTCACCCAGCTCTAAAGTTGAATGTCACATGTATATATTTCATACTGAGCCAGCAGCTAGTTAGTATGTTCCACTTGGAAAACCCAGCAAGAAAAGAAGTAAATCTATATGCCTGAGGTTAAGCACATACTTTTTGCAAGCCAATATATTTTCATGTTAACTGATATAAATATGGCATTCCTACATAAATACCATACTTTTATGATGATGCCAGTACTTATTTTTGAGAGAAAATAAAGATAACTTGATTTTGAATGAGCTTTAAGAGCTGCAGAACCTGTTTGGAAGGTGCATCAACCAGAACAAAACAGGAAAAAGTAAGATTAAAGCTAAATGGAACGAAATAGCAAAATGTATACATTTCCTAACCTCAATTTTAATACATGAACTGCATAAGAATGCAAGATCAGATTTTAAGTTCCCTAGAGACCAAATAAAAGCCTCAAGAGGTTTGTATGATAAATAAAAATGGTCAAATTGGACTCAACAGAAGGAAAGCAGCACCATCTGTTTTGAGGGGGAGGGTAACAGCAGTGCAGCAACCAACACAGAGAAGAGCTGAGCAGGAAACCCAGCCTGGGTCTGTGTTCTAAGAAACCCCTTAAGGGAAATTAAGGACTCGAACAAGGCATTACTTTAATCTCATTAATACATCTACAATATGGCTGGAACATTCAAGAACAGGAATTTGCTTTCTGGCCCTTGAACAAATGAGTGGGGCCATCTGGAGAGATTGTTCTTCATCCAAATGGGCTGGAAAGTCTCTGAGAATAAACACCCTTGCTTGGAAATTAAGAATAAAATCTCTGTCACTGGCACTTCCTTGACACCTTTCTCAGGTCTAGCAGAAGCACCACAGGGCAGAAGTTTGTTTCTTGTGTAAGGAGAAAAAAAAAAATAGCACTTCCTCATGTTCCTTCTGAAGCATTCCAATAAATATTATAGGACTTGTATCCCCTGTACAAAGATGTAGGGGCTCTCTAAATCCACCCCCAGCAAGGGTTTAATTATCAGGTTCCACAAAACTTCATCATTCTCTTCCTCATTATGCTGCACAACAGTTTTAAACTTTATTTTACTTCTATTAATTATTATCATGTGTTCTTACTACAGGCCTCTCATCTCTGAAATAAATCTAACAAATCCTTTAAAACTCATCACCTCTAAAGCAATATCCAAACTTTTCTGTCACATTCATCCTACCTGAGAGAGCTTCCAGCAGGATGTCTACTTTGGCTAAACTCAGTAACAAACCCTTCAGAGCAGCTGACCTCGTGTCTGATCACTCCCAGTGGATTTTAAAGTAAAGGCTTATTTCAAAGTCAAGATTCAGACCACTGAGCTCCCCTGTGACAGGTTGACTCTGCCCACTTTGCTGTTTCCAAGCCCTTGCAGGCGGTGAGGCTGACCCTGCAGAACCCAGCTCCCACCTCCGTGAGGCCAAGCCCCACTGGCCATCAGTGCAGCAGGGATGTTATCAGTGCAGTTATTACTGCAGTCACGGGTGTCTGGGGATATCCAGACATGTCTGACATATGGATCATGTGCCCTTCTGTCACCAGGGATCAGCAGACACACTGAAGTTCCTGATGAGGTCAGCACCACAGGCTGGGGAATCTATATCATCCTTTATTCTCTGTGGTTTTGGAGCTTCCCACAGATTAATCTCTTCAGGCTGGGGCTGAAACCTCCTCCAAACACATGTTGTAGCTGTACTCACAAGAGTCTCCTTGAATTGTTTCTTCCCTAGTTCCCCTTCCTTTGCAATAACAGCCTGGCTGATTCCGACAGCGTGTCTGTTAACTGAGGAATGGATGCTGCAAAACATCCCTCTCCCAAACTGACATCTGTCACACTGACAGGGTGGCCTCAGGAAAGCCATTAATTGTGTCTTGGCCTAATCACCATGGTACTTTCTGTAATCATGTTCTATTCCCACACTCAGCTCCTGAGGGTAGGAGTCCCACACTCTGTGTTCCTGGGATAACAGCTACATCTTCAGTTGTGGGGACTGGAATTAAAAGATGTAAGTAACCCTCCAAGAGAAATAGTTAAAATAACTGTATAGAAGGACAGAAAAGAGAAAATTGTTCTTTCTTCTCTTAGCCATGTTCACAAAAATAACTCTAGGTATTACCTTGTTTAAAAAAATAAAAGCATGATATTTCAATATTTGCAGACAAGATGGTTCTCAAATTGTGTCTCTCTTGTTGCATAAAGGTTAGCAAAATGACTGGACCAGATATCACTGCTGTCCTGGCTCTGAAGTACAGTATAATTTATTTGTTTCTAACATCTCTGAGACTGGCATTCCTTAATAAAAATTAAAAAAAAAAAAAAAAAAAAGCCAGAACAGTAATGGGAAGATAAAAATACCCCAAAGTAAACAGGTCAACTAAATCAGATATGAAAGGGAAGAAAATTGTGCAGACCTCTACTAAGGAAACTGATTATCAGCAGATGTATAAGCACTTAGCAAAGTCCTTCATCTCCATCTGAGTAGGAAACAATGCAGACCTCTGTAGAAATAATGCCAGAAGGGATTTTCCTGCAAGGTTCTGTGGGAACTGCAGGCAGTGACCCTTCACAAACTATTTGTTTGACTTCACACCTACTGAAAAACAACAGTCCCTGCAACAGAATTTCTGAGTTCTCTGCTAAACTGTTGAGACCTCCAGAAGGACACTCAGCAATTTGTTCTGCTGAGCAGTAAACAACCCCTGCACACAGCAGGAACACGTGCAAAGCAAACCCCACCTGCATGTTCCTCTCCAAATTGCCAGAGGCTGTAAGAACAACTGCATCTCATTTTTTAAAAAGGAAAAAAATCACGGGAAAATTGCGTCATTTTCCAGAACAACTTGTTAAAGCTCCACATAAAGAGGAAGTACCAGCTGATGTACCGTCAATAACTAAAATTAAACCCACATTTAACATGGCAATAAAGAGCAGGCAGCCAAGCTTGAGTTTGTTCTCTGCAAACATTTTTAAGTTATAAGCTAATGCAGGTATTCCAGCCCCTGCTCCTGGCTATGTTTTCCCTACAAGTTCTGATTTGTCACTAATGTGTCCCACCAAGAGCAGCCACAGTCATGTCTGAAAACGTTTTATCCAGTGTCTGTGGAAGGAGTAAGGAAAATGCATAGTGTGTAGTTCACAAAAAACCAAAAAAAAATTGCTAAAAGACAATTTGCACAGCAAAGTGTTCATATTGAGGAGTTCTATGACATTGTAGAATTGAAAAACCAAATTAATAGATTTTACATTGATCAGTTTTATGGTTCACAGAATTGCCCAATGCTCCTTTGGAGAAGTGGGTAATAACTTATTCTCCCATTAAGTAAATTATTTCCTGATGCTAAAGGTTTTTGCAGGAGATGGCAGAAGAGTCTGGAATAACCTCTGCAATCTGTGAGAGTGTGAGATTACAGTATGGAAAACAAGAATCGTGATAGATCAGTCACCTACACCCAGGACAGAGTTTCTTGATTTCTGTTAAATAACACAAGAAATACCTTCACAGAAATGCAGAGCCTAGCAAGTACTTTTAAAAGTGTTTTTCGATCATTCATTTTGTTACTTAAAGACATCTGGGGGGATTTTCAGTCTACTGCCTCCCGTTCAAAACAATTTTTTAGGCAAAAATCTGCTAACTATTTTATAGTCACAAGTTGTATAATTAACAAGGGGAAATGTAGCTAAGGGCAATATTTGTTATCTATAGGATTCTGTCAGCTATATGGTTTGCAAAAGAGAAGAGAGACCCCTACCTCTGTTGCCTGTGAATTTGACTGAATTTCAGAGAACCGTGCAAAGACAGATCTTTATGGCTAATGACAAAATGAAATTATACAAATATCTAGGTTGAAAAAGACTTCAGATCATTGAGTCCAACTGTTAACCTATTTTTTCAAGTTTTGCAGGCCAGCTGTTGGCCTGCAGCAATAGCAGAGATATTTATGGTAAAGATAAAGAATTCCACCCAAAACAATGGAATTGTTGTTCTTAGAGGCACAGAACGACTTAGTTTGGAAAAGAGCTCCAAGATCCTCAAATCAACCATTAATTGCCACGTCCACCATAAACCCTGTCCCCTTAGATGCCTCCAGGGGTGGTGACTCCAGCACTGCCCTGGGCAGCCTGTTCTAGTCCCTGGCAATTCTTTGGGGAAGAAACGTTCCCTCACACCCACTCCACTTTTCACAGGTCACCCCAGCCCACCCCAGCACAGCTTGAGGCCGTTTCCTCTCATCCTCTTGCCTGTTCCCCGGCAGCAAAGCCTGACCCCACCTGGCTCCAGCCTCCTGTCACAAAGTGGGAGAGAAGTTTATCCTTTCCCCCAGGATGCACTCCCCCAGCCGCTGCTCAACAGATTTGTGCTCCCATTTAAAATTGTTTATTACCAATCTTTCTGCACATTTGTGTCTACCACAACTAAAGCACAGCATGGCACCACTCGGGGAAAAGCGAAACCCACAAAGCTTTGTAACTGAGATGTTCTGTGGGGAACCAGAGATGTTTTGGAAGAAAAACATCTGAGGAAGAATCTGTGCCAGAATCTTTCCCAGGACCATTCCCCTCCTAGGACATTGTAGACATTGTAGTTGCATCTAGATTCATCTGTGATTAATGAATTAGAAATGCCTGAGATTTATAGATTTATTATAGATTTACTGCTCATTTACCTCAGTAGGGTGGTGTTTTGGTCTTTGTTTTTCCAGAAATTGTTTAGCCATAACTTCCACATTAACTGAAATATCAATTTTATGAGAAAAAATTAAAGCAGTACCTCACACAGTCAATTTCTTAGGAGAGTCATAGAGTTATTTGCCCAAACAGAATTAAGAAAGAATACACACCTATTTTATAGAAGCTGAAAACATTAAAGAACATGGTTTATAGCCATATTCATTGTGTCTCTGTGTTAACCTTGGGGTATGTTGAACTGAGGGACACTTTATGTGAAATCAATGCCTATTGTGTACACACAGCCTTTTCAAATATTAGTGTACAGACTGACACGTGTTTTAATGGAAATGTCATTTACTGCATGCAGCCAGCCCTAAGACTATTGAAAGATTTGATTATATTTGCACTAATGGTGTTCTGATGCTGCAGCTATGGGCTAATCTCAAAGCTGTAATGTCTCCAGACCAGTACAGATGGAATTACCAGGGACTGATACTCAGTTAATACTTCTCTACAAATTAGGAATGAGAGCCCTGACACCTCTGTTGTGCTGCAGCTGCTAGAGTGTAAATCCTCTGCTCACAGAGGCACTGCAGGAACACCAAGAACTTTGCAGAAATAATCAATTGTCATATTTGTTACTACTTACTTATATCCAGTAAATTGTGGGTCACACCTAAAGCCACTAAAGACAGCTTGTCTGGTACCATTTCAGAGAAAAGTAGTTGTTAGCAGACTAAATGCCAACCCCAAAACTGTTAAAAACCTGTTTAAACCCAGCCTACACTCTCAGCTCCACAACCTGCTGCCCTTACCAAAGCAAGAACTGGGTGCTTGATGGCCTTTAGGAAGGATTTCACAATCTGTAGGATAAGCTAATTAAACCCAGATGAGTACTGAAGAACAATCTTAAATCAGAAAAAAAGCTGAAGGAGGTTAAGCACGGATTCAAAGGTCAATACTCAGGCTTGCAGATCCAGATGTTCAATTGGGACATTAATTAATGCTACAATTGTTTTTACACAGCTGTAGAAACAAACACATATTTGTTTATCAAGAGACAGGGGCTGGTCCTGGGTGGTGCTGAATGTTCTCAGATGGTGAAAAGGATGATGAAAAGGATGGTGTTAAAAAGACATCTGTGATATACTGAGGACAACCTATTTTGCAAACCCTGAATTGCCCACAATAGCCTTTATAATGTGTACAAACCTCCCCATGTTTTGTGTTAAATAACACAGAGGATCAGTGGAGAACACAAAGATGTGCTTGTGCTGCTATTTCTCTCTCTCATTTGCTTATTTGGGGCACGCTTAGTCATAATTAAACAATATTGAAGAGATGTTTAAACAATTTCTGTATGGATTTGCCCATAGGGCTCCCAGCAAACTCTCTCTTCCTAGTCAAACAAGCAAAACAATTCAGGAGTTTTCACCAGACATGCACATTTTAACTGTCTTTTAATGACAGAATAATGAATATTTTATGGTTGCAGCTTCTGCTTTAAATGAGATATTTTTATTGATGTTGGGATTGTCCTGGAATGGTTCCATTTCAAAGCTGGTAGAATTATAATGAGGTATTTTTTCTAAATATTTGGTACTTTTTCTGATCATTCTGATAGGTACAATTTTCTCATAGCTGAAAATGCCAATCATTAAAATGACTCAGTTGTAAAGCAAATAGATCTGTTTGATCAAAAATGCAGTGTAACAGATTATGAATCTTTTACAAGTTATTTTTCAAATGTTTCTTCACATCTTTGAACATTCTTTTAAAATACACATTACAACAAAACCAGCACACTTACATTTTGAATAACGTGTCCAATTGTCGTTAGTTTTACTCATGAAAACTTCATTTTATGTCACAGGAAAAAGCAAGAGAATTTTATCGTGTCAATGTACAGAAAAGATTCTGCACTAAACAGCAGCAGCACTGGCCATCTGGAAAGAAATGTACAACCTCTATAAATCTCTTTAATTTGGGAAATGGGTGAGTTCTAGACACTGGGGGGTTTTTCTCTTAAGAACACCACGTTCCAACGATTTTGCAGGGACACACAGACACGTGTCTGTCTGTCAGAACGAAGACAGCAGCTTGCAAAGCTCTCTGAGTGCCCTGAGCAGGCTGTGCAGAGGTGACCAACCCTCCGGGACTGTGCTGGCAGCACTGAGGCACAGGAACCCCCAGGGCACTGCTGCTGCCAGGCTTGGGCTGGGGCAGTTCCCTTCCCGGGGAGAAAGAACAACTTGTACCACGACTCCAAAGGATCTTGTGAGAAAAAGGTGTCACAGAAGCATGCTACTGACTGATGAATTGTCATTACCTGGCCAGCAAAGTGGATGTGGGGAGGGGTCACTGGGAGGTTTGATCTCAGCACACCAAGTGACCAGTATAGTGGTCACTAAACACCACTGGCAGGAGCAGTCATTTCCTGGACAACAGCACAGCAGTGTGACCCTTTTTAAAACTACCCCATCAACTGGAAATCACTACTATGCTTAGATGGTTATGATTATTAAGATAATTAAAATAAAACAAGTTAGCAAAAGATCCCATCAAGTTTGACCTTGAATAATTAGATTTCTAATGCATAGTAAGGCCAGTAATAACAAGCTACCATGAAAACAGAAATTGAGAAGTTTTTCTTGCAGGCCGAATTTAAAGGAAATGCTTTGCTTTTCCAGTGTATTTAATTTTCAATATGGAGTTTGCAATGAGCTGCTAATAATCATGCACTATGCCATCAGGGTTTTGCACCTATTTACATATAAATAGTTCAGACCTGACTTAGCTACCAATAGTGGTTAATTTAACTTATTGTCCTTTGGCAAGTGAATAGTCATTGGTTTTCTAACACTTTTAACCTTAGCAAACCCTTGGGAAATAAAAATTAGATTGAAAGAAAATTACTACTGGTGGAGAACAGCAAGAAAGTGACAGTAGTATATATAAACCTCAGGCAGCAGCAGAAAAAACTGTCATATTATTGTATGCTGTCTTCTAAAGTTCAATATTGCTTTCTTGATTTACACTTCTGTAATTTTTTCCAAGTAAGTCTTCTTGCTTTGGGGACTTTTGCATCTAACTTCATGTTTCTCAGCCAGGAAGAGGGATTAACCTACTTACCATTAAAAAACATATCAGAACTCATAAACATCAGCCAGCAATGTGCAACCAGCAACAGCTAAATAAGGTGACAGCTATTGAGCACTAATGACTGAGCATCAGAGAAACACTAATTGATCATCTCTCCTGTACCACTTGTAGGAGAGCATCTCTGAAGGGCCCATTTCAGCCCCTGGGCTCAAATGAGAAAAGAGAGAGCCCTGCAGCATTGTTTCCCCCCTGGCACAGGCAGACCTGGCCCCTGCCTTCCCTTGGAATGCCAAGTGCTCTGCTGAGGGTCCGGGGTGAAACGCAGCCCTGCCATCGAGCCTGGAGCGTCAGCAGCACCGGGCTGGGAACAACACACACTGCACTCTGCCCATAACAAAGACTTGGGGGAACAAATAAAAACATTTTGGAATTTCTGACAGCTTGGATGTACACGAAACCGCCGCGCAATTTGTTTTCCAGAATTAAAAGAAGTGAGTTATCTCAGATGGGAAGGAAGTTAGAGGTTGGTTTCGTGAAGCTCTGTTGTCAGAGACTAACATATCTGAACTCCACAAACATGGCAGCAGATTTAGAACATGGGAAGTCCTGAAATGCAGGAAAAAATTAATACAATTTTTATGTCAATACACTTTAAGTAAAGTATTTTTATGTCAATATATTTTAGGTGAAGTATTTTTATGCCACAAGTGTGTTACCAGCAATGGGGTTTTTCATCCCACGGGAGATTTTTTGTTTAAAAAAAGAGAATCAATAACCATTGTTCAAGAAAATAAATTTCATTTTCAGCTTGGATGCAATTTCCTATTCTGCACTTCTCCAAAATCATATTTTGCATCTCGGTCACCTTTAGAGAATAATTTCTGAAAATACACTTTTGTATTCCTGATTTTAGAAGCACAAGCATATTGTAAGTACTTGCTCAAATGAACCAGTACTGTGTGCCTTGACATGATGCTTTACTGGTTTGTTTCAGGTGCTGTCAGCTATTTTAGCAGAAGATGAGTCACTGTGTGAAATGCAAATCCTGTTTCATTTCTCATCAGCCATGACTCACCCTGAAATGTATAAGATTTTAGCAAGTTGCTATATTATGCATTAGGAGCTTAGGCTATTTGCTTCAATAACGCAGCGCCACTTTTCCCCTTAACTTTAGGTGATTAAAACCCTCTGTGAAGCAAGAGAACATGAGCAGTAAGTTCCCTTTTTACTGGTGGGAGCTGTGTCAGAGATGTCACCCCAAGGGTGCTTAGCGGAGGCGTCAGCGTGTCCCCAGGAGGAAACGGGGTGCCCTGGGACACCTTGGGTGCCTTCCAGGGAAGCCAAACACCACCAGAGCATCCAGCCTGCCCAAGCTCACCTGAGGCAGCTTGGGGCCTTTGGGAAATTCCCACATTTTCAAACACAGCCTCACAAGACAGAGGATGCCCACACTGCTGAGTCACTCCTCTGCATGGAGCACTTTGCTTTGCTTCTCAGCAGGACTCCAAACCTGTGCTGCTGCAATTTAACCATGCCCAGCATCCAGAAAGCTTTACTTTGGAACCAGCTTGGCAACACCCACACTGGGATCAAAGCATTGCCTCTGCCGTGGTACTGGCATAATGGACCAGTAAAACTGGTCCAGTTCCCCTGTTGACATTTGAATGGTTTTTGACTAAACACTTTATTTTCTGAAAAGCTGTTGATTCAGTGGAAATTAACATTTTCAACATAGAGTCTTGCTTTGGAAAATCAAATTAAGTTATTTCACCTGAAGCTAATGTGAGGGTGACCTGCTGCTGAACTGAACTGATATGCTTAATTCAAGATCACCAAGTGCAACAAAAATGACCCTACACGAGCACCAGGGAACATGGTACTTCAGGCAACAGAATTTGTGCACTAAACTAACGTAAGAAAAACTTTAATTTCATTTAGTAGAAAAAAAAAAATTTCCTTGAATAGTAAATAGTGCCATTTCCTAATCTATTTTTAAACATTTTTGTTCTATTAGGAAACACATTCATTTTCAATCTATTCAAACTATTTGGACTGAAATTTTTCACAGGAAAGAAATTGTACATCCTGGTGAGAATTTTGAAAAGGAACTTAGGACTCCAATCCTGCTGAAAGTAGCTGAGATAGTCACCTGTGCCACTTTTTACTGAGGAATCCATGACATACAGGGGTTTGATTGCAGCATTTCATCAGCAGATGGGAGTCCTGTTACCAGCTGGGCCTTGATACAAATGGTATGAGCCACAGCAGCTTCCAAATACAAGATTTACTACAAATTAGGATCTGAATGGAATGAATCAAACAGCAGACAGAGAGGATTATGAGTCTGTGGCTATATTCTGACATATATTGGATTACTAGGATTTGCATTCATTAGGAAAGTTAGACTGGCATTAGCATGAATGTGATATATTGTGCAGTTCATGCAAGTCCTATAGGCACTGGGAGAGGGGGAACTATAAGCTGCCTTTTCTGATGAGCAGCTGTAGGTTTTGTACATTTTGCACACTCTGACAGTGCTGATGGTTTGTTCTGCCAAGCACAGCTCTGATCCTCCACACACCCCCTGCTCCCATTTGACACTGATGGGGTTTAACTGGTGCAGGGGGCTCCCTGCACAGTGCTTGGTAAAAAATAGCCTCTGTGGTAACTAAAGGTTTTCATAAAACACACTGAGGGTCAAATCAGAGCTTCAGGTATAATCCTGTGTAAAATGCAGTTCATATTGAGCTGCATGGGTTGCACCACAGAAATGACAGGCAAGGTTGTGAGGTGGAGATGTGATCTGCACTCTGTGAGAGACAGTGAAATCAGTGACTCAATAAACCAGAATCTATACAAGAGTTCTACCTCTCTCTTAATCTATTAATTTGCTTTCTACATATTTGGATAGACCATGAAAGCTACTTAAATGGCTCCTGAAGTCCTTGGCTGTAGGTATCTTTAAGTTTGACTTGCACATAACAGAATCCAACATCATTTTGGGATCTCAAATACATTAGTCTACAAATTGAATTCTGATGATTTATAGCCTTGAAAATCCTTTCACCCCCAGTGAGGGTGGCATGGCAGGCAGGTAGACTCGGAGTTCCTCAAAGAAATTTGAGGTGATCCCTGGGGAACAGCTGTGCTGTGTGTCCTGCCTGAGCACTGGAGCAAGTGTGGTGGTGCTGAAACAATGCACAGGGGAAAGCAAGCAAGGGGAAAGCAGAGAAAACAGAAAACTGGAACCAAGTTCTGGGGAAGGATGAAGACAGGATTATACTGTTTAAGTCCTCTTGTAAGACAGGTGAATAATAAGCTCTTAATGGTGAAATGGTGCACTTTTAGCCTTCAATATTTAAAGGATTTATGAAGGCTTATTGTGAGGGACTGTACTAACAGAGTCCTCATGGGCCCACTCTCCATCAGCCCATGTCCTGCTGTGGACATTTTTACTTTCTTTTCTTTCAAAGTTAGTAAAATAATCAAATAATAGAATCCTCATTTGCTTTACTGAACTAAAGGAGTAATTAACTGTGGGACCAAGAGGCAAGAAGAAAGAAACCTCAAGCTTAAGCTCTTTGATTGCAGAGAGAAGCAGAACTATTATCAGCATTAATACAGAGAGATCAGAAGCCTCAATATGAAGGTATTAAAAATGCACACAATATTGATCAACAGGGTTACCATAATTATATAGCAGAAGCGAATTCAGCCAACTGTGCTTTCAGACTTTCTGGGAGATATATCTCCCAGCTCATGAAACACAGACTCAGCTAGGAGTCCTGACTGACAGCTTCATTTGAGTAATTTGCCACAGCACAGTGACATTTTATTAAAGCTCACTAAAGACACTCTGAAATTAGTGGGGGAGACTCTTGCTTTCAGCTGGCTTTGGATAAAGTAATAAGTGTTATTTCTGATAAGATGGTGGGAGACCCTGTCAAATCCACAGTAGCACCTCCCAAATTTCCAATAAATGAAAATGAGTGGGAGTTGTGCACCTGAGTCTCCCTTTGTGCTTTTGAATGTTCCTCTTCTTTATAACACTAAACACTTGTCAGTGAGGAATGCCAGGGGAGAAGCATGCAAGATGCTTCACCTCTGCTCTGCTATGCCTCTCCCAGCTAAGTTTACTCTCTCCTGTTCCCTTTATTTTCCTACTCAAGTTGCCTTTCTCAGTCAACAATTTCCCCAGTCCCTCCTTGCACCTTCACCTCTCTGTGGAGCTCTTTGCTGCTGTTTCCACCAGTGGATCCAGGAGCTATTGCCTTGCTAAGATAAAGTTTCTCTCTCACTACCATTCTCAGTTCCCAGACTCTCATTTCCAGGCTGTTCAGCTCTTAGGATGTGGTATTGCCTATTCGGATTTCAAGTCAGAAAGTGAATCCCTGAGAGCAAAGGAGACAGCCTCTAATCCAGTGCTTTGTGCACCCGTACATCAGCCTAGAGCACTTATAAAAAAAAATTACAGGGAAGAGACTTGTGGTCCCCTAGGGGTGGGCAGCAATTTGCAGAGCTGATGCATCTTTACCCTGCTAACCTGTAAAATGAAAGCCTGGAGCAGAGCACCAAGGACCTGAGCAAGCCACGGGGGCTCTCCCACCTCTCCCCCTGCCTGCAGCGGGGCTGCTTGTGCTCCAGGGCAGCCGGGATGTGGGGCAGCTGCACAGCTTTGGTCTGACCGGTGTGTGCAGGAAGGCTGTGAGCAGCAGCCCTGCTGGGAGCCGGGGATGTGTCCCGTCGCTGTCGTGTCCCTTGTCCCTGCCCGCGGGCACAGCGCGGCCCGGCTGCCCGGGAGCAGCTCGGCACTCAGCAGCTCTGCCGGCTGGGCAGCCCCGACCGGCCCTGCACAAGCATCCTACATCCTTGACCAAAGGCTTACACCACGGAATCCATCCAGGCCCGCAGCAGCTCTGCCGGCTGGGCAGCCCCGACCGGCCCTGCACAAGCATCCTACATCCTTGACCAAAGGCTTACACCACGGAATCCATCCAGGCACTCGGCACAAGGAGCATCCCTAACAGCCTTCAGCCATCCAAGCCCACTTCCCAGAGAGCAAACCAGCCAGAGAGCTTGAAGATCTGTCGACAGACCCTTTCAAGAATGCCAAACAATACATTTTTATCTCCCGTTCAACTCTTGGGTCTTAACAGCAATGACTACAATAAAACAAAATAAACGAGCCTGTATGGTTCCAGTTTGCAGAGTTTTACCATCAGGAGGGGAGGACTTGACAACGGGAAACAGAACAACACAAAGTATGGGTTATACACAACCCAAGAATCTGTAACTGTTTTCCATTCCTATTTGATTCACATTTCTGTTTACAGGTATTGCAACTTTTTATGCTTTTTCTTTATGAAGTTGTTGGCCAGACTCACCTTTTGTTCCCTTTTATAATGCAGATATGTGGTCCTGATCTGTACGTTCTCCATCACTTTGTGGCTAACAGTGATGCTGAAGTGCCATGGTTCCTTTCATTTAAAGCAAACTCAAGGCAGAACTTAATCCCTGAACCAGACCCAAAGGTCACTGAAATAAAAAGAACTATTCTGATCAATCTCAGTGAGATCTGAATCAGTCTAGTAAAGAACATTTTCCATAGAGGCTAGCATAGGATTTACTCCCTTATCAAAACGGCATTCCAAAGCACATTTGTTATTAATTCTGCTTCCTCCTTAATCCCATCCTAAATAGCTCCAGCTTCACTTCATTCTCTCCTTGAAAAGTTAAAACTTCCAGAGGTTTTGAAGACACCCTTTGTCAAAGGATTACTGGAGGCACCAGTGGAAATTTAGGCATCATTAATTAGACCAGGAGAATTAATTCCTATAAAAATTGCTCATCTGTGAGTGGTAATTTAGCAGCAAGTAGTTATTTTTCTCTGCTGGAAAGGCAGATCGAAAGCAAGCTGAGAAAATAAAAGACACAAGCAAATAAGACAGGAAAAACAGTACGAATCTTATCAGTAGAAAATGTTAATTACATTATAGAGCCCTTAGTCACCTAAGCTTCTGTGTACAATAGAAAAAGAACAGTCCAAATCATCCCTGCATTTTTTAAAAAAACTGTGACCATGATTCTATTTGTTACCTTTCTCTCGTTATCTTAAACTGGACAAATCTCAAGCATCTCCAATTTCTGGATATTGTTTTGTCACTTTTTACCTAATTTCTTGTGTGCGTGTTCCAATGAACACACATCCAGAGATGTGTGCAGCCACGTGAAGTGTAGAACCAGATGTCTGCAAGCCACTGGTGGCTGTCCAGCACTGATCAAAGAGCTCCCACCAAAGTCTCAGGCTACAGGGTATCAGCAATGAATCCCACAACCACACCTTCCCCAGGACATCACTGCAGGCTCTTTCAGAGTATAGACCAGTAAGGTGCATGGGGGACTGAGCAAAAATCTCCCTTCAGAGCACAGTGAGCTTCATTAGTGCTGTGGGTTTCACTGACAGACACAAATGCTGTATGCCCAAGAGAGTAAAAAGAGGTCTCAGCATCATGTCTCTCTCTGGCTTAATCAGTTCCTGTGGGAAGTGCTGCTAGACCTCAAAAAGCTAATTCCCCTTTGATGATTCTGTGTGATAGCCTCAGCAATAGATATTTCTGTGGGCAGGAACACGGCATGTGTGCATTGAGAGAAAGCAAGGGCCCTTCTGCCATCGGCTGCTGCAAGGATGGTGCATGAAATATTAAAGAAGAAACCTTCGTGCCTGGAGTCCTTACTGGGTCACCTCAGCTATCCTGCCAGCTCAGTCCTCTCCTTGGGATGTAATTAAATAAGAGCAAAATGGTATGAACCTGCTAATGGCTTCACATTGCCCAGAAGGAAATCACTGAATTACCCTGGGATGCCTGCACTGATTAGAAATAGCAGTGCCTTGATTGAGGCACTTCATTTGGCACCGAGACTGACAGCGTATGAGCCCTGGAACTGAACAGCATTAAAGGGAAACCACCACAGAATATGCTGTTGCAAAGATTAGTGAAGGGTGAAAGGATCACAGACTACACACCCACTTCCCCTTGAAAAACCTACAGACAGCCTGATGAAGCTGACTGGAGTTTTGAGCTGAGTGCAGTTACCTGGGGTGAACCCACAGGGCTCAGAGCACGGGCCCAGCTCTCAGGGGCAGAAACCACAGTTTGTTCCACCAACACGGTTTGACATATGCTGTGGACCCACATTTTAAGTCAAGCTCTAAATATTTGAAAGTGAGTAGAAAAATCTCTCCTCAGGCAAGATTATTCAACCTCTGCCTCTCTGCAACTTAGCCACAGGATCTCCACCCTCCTCAAGCCAAGCTTCACTGCTTCCTTTCTGTTTCAAATCTCCGTGGAAATCTCTGTCAAGTACTGACTGCATGAAGCTGCAGTTTATCCTTAACCTGCACATGACTTCTGTTTCTAGAGTCTCCAGCATATGATCAGCTGTGTTTAGCATGAGCAGCTGCTCTCCTGAGCCCTGTGCTCCTGCAGTGCTGCTGAACCAGGACCAGCACTGGTACCCAACCCCCAGCCAGATGGTTCCCCCCTTACATTTGTCATTCAGCTGTCCCTTTTCCTGACAGCCACAATTGGTTTTCTGGGCTGTTAATGGTGGAATTTGGTAATAAAGTGCATGTTATTTGATTCTGAACAGGCAATTAGACTTCCTCATTTCATTTTCAGGGTTTTAACTGCCTGACTTGACACTAATGGGAATCAACCAGCATCCCACTTTGCTATGCCACTACCATTAATGCCAGTGCAATGTGCACAATAATTTTGATATAATATATCACTGGCAGCTCATCTCCATACTATTCACCTGTTTTTTTACCCCAAATTGGTCTTATGGTAGGATCACACATTCCCTAATTAGCACCTTCTTTTCATGGTTACTAATGAGCCTGTTGATACCACATCTTCAGGCTGCCTCTAGTATAATAAAGTCTTGTGGGTATATCCAGCTCCCACTGTCTGCTGTAATTAAGACACAGATGTCACTGACTTTCACTTAACACCTAACAGACACATAGTCCCCTGGATGACAAGTGAGGAAGGAAAATGCTTTGTCTTTTGATTCTTTCTTCGTTGTGAATGGCAGGACTCTGGGAAACGTCTTGGACAAGGGATAGGAAGTAAGACTGGTAACTAAATAGCAGCACCTGGCAGGAGGTCAGCCTTGGACTTTTTTAAAGAAAAATGAGACTAAGGCAGAACAGAGTGAATTTCTGGAAACAAAAATTGTTCAAGGAGAAGACTTGCACAAATCACAGGAGAACACAACACTCACATTCAACAAGACCTGTCAGGATCACCTATGGCACTTCCTGCAGCTTCACCAGAAATTAGAAACAGTCAGTTGTGCTCATTGCATGTTTTGAAGAGAGTCTGGTCCAAAACTTAAACAAAGAAGGTGATCTTATTTAGCTTTCATCAAGTCATGGGGTGGCTGGATTGGAAGAGGCCTTATAGATCATCTCATTCCAACCCCTCTGCCATGGGCAGGGACACCTCCCACCGGACCAGGTTGCTCAAAGCTCTGTCCAGCCAGGCCTTGGACACTTCCAGGGATGGGGCATCTCCCTCAACCTGTTGGCCACTCTTCTTTTCATGCAGCCCAAGATATGACTGGTTTTCTGGGCTGCAAGCACGCATTACCAGCTCATCCACCTTCAAGTTATTTTTGTCAGGGTTCCTCTCCACCCATTCATCTGCCAGCCTGCACTGATACTGAGGATTGCCCAGTATCAACAGAAAGCTTTGTCAGACTTTGACAGCACTGGATCATGGAGGTGAAGATTTTCTGTGACCATCCATGAGGAAAGGCAGAACACAAAATGGAAACACAAGGTCTGCTACAAAGAACTCTTCAGTAAACTACCCAGTCTCTGTGCTCTTCAAAGCTGTGTTCAGGCTAATCCTTCAGGAGGCTAGAAAGGTGGAAATCTATAGTATTTGACTGTATAGTTTCAACAATCTAAAAGCTATTCAGGACATAGCATTAATACAAAGGACGTGTTGTATCCCTTGTAAAGGTCTTGTATCTTTTGATTGTGTTTGTTTACAAACATTTTTTATTTTTATGTTATTAAAAACATGTTGTTTTTATGCTATTACTAACATTTGTTTTATAGACATATTCTTATTTACAAGAATAAAACATGCACTTCACCAGAACAGATTCAGTGTTAGTGTATTTCTTTTTTTGTATTTCTTACAACATTACTACAGGCATGAAGTTCTATTATTTCTTAAAATTAAAATAACATCTTCAAATTCCAGACTCTATTTTAAATATTAAAATAGAAACCAATTTAAATAAGAAATACTGATTTTATACTTTGTGTGTTTTTTGAAAAGGAAAAACTCAACCTTTGAGCACAGAATGACAGTTTAAGGCTGTGGCTGATTAAGCTGTCCCTTACAAGCTGAACAGGCAGTAGCACTTACTGTACTAAATCCATCAATCACACACAACCAAGTATGCAAGTGGTGGAAGAGTCCATGAATAGTGCTGTAGTGTCCTCCTCCAGAGACCCAAAATGGGACAGAAAATTGTCCAACTAAGGTGTTTTCTGACAGCTACCAATCAAAAAACTGAGCAGGCATCTCCACACCGTGGTCACACCTTCATCTGCAGTGGCTGCACAGCCCAGGATGTGCTACAGCTGTGGTACAACCACACTTCAGGATAAAGACACTTTTGTTTGCAAAAGTGTTCAAGAGTAAAGTTGCTCTTCCAGTGATAGTGTGGTGACTGGCTGGTAAAAGCAAAGAGGCTCCAGACAACCCCTAAGGACCAAACTGAGGTGGTGTCTTCCTAAAGCATTTGTAAGGCAGTTGAAAGAATGCAGATTTCCACACCCCAGGAAAGGTTACTGCCTTCTCTGGAGAGTGCTGAGCCCTTTTGGTATGACTTTTATCCCTACCTCAAGCTGCTTCTGATGATCAATGTTTTTGCTCTTAGACTATATGGAATGGCAGAGATTTTTAACTTTTTTCTTCAGATCTTCAAAGGATGAGACATCCTTAATTCTCCATTGTCTTTATTTCCTCTCTTCCATTGCCTCCACCAGGGGGGGAAAAAAAATCAACCCAAACCACCAAAAACATGTTCCACGTTATCACAGCCCTTTGTGTCCATGCTACAATCTCTTCATCACCCCAGCCACCCCTTTGGTTACACACTTGCAGGAAATGACTCCTGGTGAAGGAGACAAAAAGCTTCACTTTCATAAATATTCCTATTTGAAGGGCCACATCATCACATCAGGACTCAAGACAGTGACAGGGGCTACAAACAGGAAAATAAAAGATTTTGTGGCCTTTGTATCCTGTAGGCAAGATAAATCCTTCCAATTACACAAGATCCTGGCTGAAGTCATTACTTGCTGTTCAGAAGTCTTACAGCATTTTTCATTCTTTGCTAAATTTATCACACTAAATCCCTTCCCTATGATCAAAGTCTTTTGGGATACAGAAGCTGAAAGATATAAAAGTGCTTTGATCCAAGGGGACCCTGATGAAAACAGGCTTCAGTAGTACAACCTCTTAATTGTTACCATAACTCAGCATGAGACTATCTCAATGTCATCAGCAACAAAAGACTTCTCAACAGGAAATACTGATTTAGGGGCTCCACCCATTATCTCATTTACATTCACAGATGTTGCTGAGAAAGGCAGCCTTGTTCAGATGTTCCTCAAAATGATTCATTTTCCAACTAGTGTGATTTTTTTTAATTCAGATCCTTCTGTATTCCATCTCACCACCATGACCAGAGACTAAAACACCTGCATGGCACTACTGCACATTTTAAACAGTAAGGCTTGCTTCCCAGTGGAGGTCCTGCCCAAAAATCAATTCTATCAGTTGGAAACAACAGAGGAGTTGATGTGTTTTTTATTTTCCCTAGTGTCCTAGAAACACTCAAGGGATACAACATCAGCTGAGGGGAGCGAGCAGCAATCAACAATATAAAAATCAGCTTGTCAGTCTAAGATACCTGTCTATTGATCAATTCCATAGCCAGACAATATATTCAACACCAAACTCAAAATGATGATTCAGATAGGCATTCCCCAGGTGTGCTATTGCTGTCCAGTGCATCCCTGGCAAGTTTTAGCAGCTATTTTAATTATCTAAATTTTGCAGGACTTGCTACATTTCTGTGTGCATTTCAAACAGGAGAGACAGAACCATACAGAACAAAAGTTTTAACATCATTAGAAGATGGGGCAAATTTCAAGGTTGCTCATTCATTTCTCTATGGAAAAACTAAAAATTTGCTGCAGCAAATTTGCATCCCAGCCTTGGACAAGCTTCCCTTCAACCCCTAACCTCCTGCCTAAGCCAACAGAAGCTTCCTGCAACTCCCATCTTTTTCACCTGCACCAGCAATTCTTCTGTGCTCAAGTGACTTTTTTTTTTTTTTGTTAAAACAGTATTGCTTTCTGGTGGGAATATTAGTAGATGACATTCCCCATGCCTGTGCCCCCTTCAGGTGCATATGCAGAATATCTCCTGTCAAACCAGCTCATTATGCCACTATTCCCTTGTTGTAGATAACAGCAAAACTTCAATTAAAGCTTAGCCCTTCTTCATGAGACTTTTAGCATAATTTCTGAACAAATGCATTATCCCAGTAAATGCCTGAGTTTGATGAGACACAGGTGGGAATTAAAAAGTGATTTTTTTTTCCTCCCATCACGGTGGGAGGAAGAAGCCAAACCTCTCTGTGTTGTGAAAAATCTGCTCTTCCTTTTCTGAAATGTGATCTCTAGAAATAATGCCCAGCTATTGGTTCCTGGATGCCAGAAGGAAAACAGTTCAGCATTCTACAAACACAATGAAGGATGCACACAGGGCAGCACTGTTGAACTGAAGGGAGGTATCAGAGCCTGCACTCCCGCTCAGAAAGGAGCTTCCACCCAGCAGGGAAGGACTGAAGTTCTTGTGTTTGGACCCATTTTCCTCTCACCAATATTTGTTAGATACTACAACAAAAGTGAAGCTTCTGTTTCTTCCATCAAACTAAAGATATTTGAGAAGGAACACAGGTGAGATTTGGTAACAACCTCGGGAATGATGCACCAATTGCAACAGCATTTTGAGCACAGAAACCATCATGATGCTTCAGTAACAAACAACCCTCATTTATGGCAGCTTTTTTCTCTCACACCTCTGAAAGCATTGTCAAAGGAATTATTATCCCAGCTTCATTTTTTTGGGAAGTGCACTGAGCACTGAGGACCAACATTTCCAAACTGGCTGCTGATTTTTCCGTGCTCCTGTGTTTGCCACGTTTGAGAGCCCAGCTGGAGCTAACAGACCTCGTCTACCAGAACCACCAATTACACACAAATCCCACTGAATCATTGGGAGCTGAAGGTTATCAGCATTCCTAAAAATTAATTAAGGAGAAGAAAATGAATTTGCTGTGATAATTTGGACAAGCAAAAACAACAGATTGCTACGGAAAAAGCTTGGCCCACCTCTCATCCAAGGTCACACAGTACATTTACTGCACAAGAGGGAACCAAGTCCAGGTCTTCTGACAGTGTACAAAGTGACATATTTATATACCTGTTTATAGAGTAGAACTGTCTGGAAACTGGACTAATGGTTCAGCTGTGGGATTGCAGTGTCGTGTCTCTCGTGCATAATTTGAATGACACTGATGAAGCATCAGCATCTCTTCACAATCATCCCTACCCCTGTGGACTCTGGAGTACACCAGAGAGATTTATGAGGCCAGTTAGGAAATACACATGGGCTCCTTGTCTGGCCTATGAAAAATCTAAGTAACCACTACCAGCTCCCCCGCTTTTTTTCACGGTTTCTTAGAAGCATAAAATCCTAAAAGGAGGAGGGACAAATTTTTAAGTAGGCTGGAAAGAGAGACAACAGCATAGTTTACATGCACAGGTGTGGTTTTCTAGCAATTAGCAAAAATCTCTCAGATCCCGACATCCAATAACCAGATTTTCTCCCTCAGTGATATTTAAAATGTACATAATATTGTTTCCTGGTGAGTCTACTCCAGGTGTTTCTACATAAGCAGGGCTCCTGTGAAATAAGGTTTTCCAATCAGACCACTGATGAAAAGCAGAACAGTTACTTATTTTTTAAGTTCCTGAACCTGGCATTTTCAGACCAATATCAGGGAAATTTTGAATGAAGAAAAATTAATAATAAAGGTCAGATGCAATAAAGAAACACTAAGAAAATGTCTGAAAATCTGAACATCAATGTTTAGATCCCAAATAACCTTCCTCCAACTGACACTCAATGATCCACAAATAGATTTAAAGAGACTTCCTCAGTCAGAAACACTGAAATATGAGTAAAAAGGAAAGGAATGGATAAACATTCACTCTATTTGCCCTTTTCTATTATTCATAGTTCCTTTGCATAAAGCTGTTTACATGTAAGCCCTTACAGATTTTATATTGTCCATCAGCAGTATTAAAATTGAAATTAATTCTAGGTCACATGCTCATCTGCTATAAATTAGTGTAGCTAAAGAAATAAAAGACACAAAGTAGCACTGAATATTACAGCAATAAGGTGCTCTTTGTCTGCCTGACAAAAGTGTGTTGCAAATACTCTTTGAAATAAGAGTGAGAAGATCTATTGACAAAATAATCTTTTTCTACTGAAAAGCATCACTTTCCTTCACCAAAATATATCCACTGAGATTAATCCTCACACAGCAAGAGAACAAATGCTACATGAAACTACACCTTAAACATCTGGTATATTCACAAAAATGAAACCATCCAGACGGGCTAAGGATGTAAAGTTGAAAACAAAGCAAGTATGTAACAGAAGTCAACAGATCCTATTCTTTCCAAACGCTTGAGAAAGCTCCCTGGAAATTAATTTCTGGAACAAAACTGTCTGTATACACCAGAGACTTGTGCTGAACACATCCTTCTGCTTTCCTACTGAACTCTGCATTCACCTGCTGCATTAACCCATTTTACACAGACAGGAACTCCATGACAAAATAATGCCAACCAGCCCACCTGAAATCCCACTGTCCTGGGAGCAGGGCTGGGAACCAGTCCCTTAGTCCCCATGCAGTGCCATAGGGTGAGACAGACAGCTCTCCAGCATTGGTGGCCCTGTCACTTCCAGTCACATGTTTTGCTGCGTGGAAAACTCTGCTGGAGAGGTTATTAATTTCTCATTGAATACTGAAACTACCAGTTCATAAAGCCAACACCATGTCCCGGTTAGCATCAAACATCTGACTGTTCTGCTACTGTGGTACAACACATTTACTGCAGCTGAAAATAAAACTGCAACATCTAAAGCTGATTTTTAAAAAAAAAAATTAGGATTAAATATTGGGTCAACACTTGTAAGAGATACTCTTCTGTGTCAGATCTCCCTCAAGTGCCTTTTTCATGAAGTCCAGCAGTGTGTGATGGTGTAAGAGAAGAGCCAAGCCTCAGCAACAACCTGCTATTTGTGTTTTCATGCAATCACATCTGATTGCTGGTTACTGCACCTCATTCTCCAGGGCTGCAGAACTGCAGCCTCTAAACTTGGTTATTTACAAACAGTGATTGAAGCATCACCCAAAACTCGAACTTCCCCTTGGCGATCTGTGTCCCTGAGCCACAGCTGCACACGCAGGTGCTCCCTGCACACCACCCACACACCCAACAGCCTGGCCAGCTCTGCTCTCTTCCACTGCTCCTTGCTTACATCCAAACTGCACAGCAGACCTGACAGATGCACAAAGCCATGGGGTGGCCTTAGGTGCTTGAAACCAGACCTGTGAAATCACAGACTGCCAAACTCATGCCACTTGTGGATTAATTGGGCTTATAATATTTCCCTCTGGGTTGCCTCTGCTGCCCCTGGTCACCCCCCTGCTTTTTTCAGCATGAGGCATTCTTTTCCCAGGCAGTTGCCTGCTCAGACCAAAACAGGGGTGGGTGCTGGCTGTTGTTTTGGGGATTTTTTTCCTGAAGAAGAATATTAGGTAAAGCTCCAGCTATTAATTTGATGAAAGAGGTGTTGGAAATTACAGCATCAATCCATATAAAGCTCTGCAGTGTTTTCATTCCAAACTCACTTAATCAGGCAATGCAGAGTGTGTGTTTTTCACAGGCACTCTTTTAGCCACTCACTTTTCCTCCATCAGGTGTTAGTGGCACCTGTTCCTCCTGCTCCTATTTTGGATGTTCCTCATTTTTGCATTGCTCTCCAGAGACTGGCCAGTTACCTCAAGCCTTAAGATTTGTGTTTGTCTAAGTAATGAGTACCAAGTACCTGTTTCCAAAAGTGGACCTGAATGCCTGACAAAACACGAATGTATAGAAATTTTTAAATAAGCCATTATTATCCTAATAACAAACAGAACCTCTAAAAGGGAAGAACTTTTTTCCTGCTGTAAAACACAAAAGAAACCTTTAAAGCAGTCTGTAATTCTTCTTGGTTTCTGTTTGAGGAGGATCTCTTTTTCCCAATTTTGTTATGAGGTCAAATTTTTCATTCAAAAGAAAAGCTGGTTGTTTCAAGTTCAGTATATTCTGTCACAAAAACACCAATAAGATCTCCTGGTTAAATACTAACCTTTTGCTGAAATCCTTGAATATTTCTGTTAGATCCAAGGAGTAAACTCCTTGGAAGGTTTTTTGCTATTGGTGTTGCCACAGGCAACCTCTCTCTAGAAACATCATGTAAGGGTAAACAGTCTGGTCACTGAGATGTTTTGCTGGTAGATCTGACACCAAGAAACTCATAATGAAAGGTGCAGGTGAACTGCATTTTCACAGCCAAAGGTGTCTCAGGCCATGCAGCTCCCGGCACCAAGGTGCAGGGGGAGGCAGCACAGGCAGCTGGGACCCAGCACTGACCCTCAAAGCCCCCGAGGCTGCACTCAGGTCCCCTGGGACAGCACTGACCCCAAAGCAAGGGAATACAGAATTTACTACTCGGTGCTCAGTGCTTGTTCCCAAACTCATCCTGCCTTCCCTAGGCTGATCATTGTCTCAGCCTTTCAGAGACATTTGAAATCTTTCTGTTTCCTGTATAAAAGTTTTTATACAAGAAGCAATTAAAGTTTCATAAAAACAAGACTTCCCAAACATGAACTGCTCCCCATGCATAAAATGCCTTACTCTTAAGAAAATGTGGTACCTCACATCAATAAAAGAGTGAATTCTATACCAGTTTAATGAAAGGGAAACATATTAAATGTATTCTTCAGTATTAAACACCTTCCCTTTCTGTCAGAAGAGCTCTTTTCCCACTTGCTGCTTTAATAAAACCTGGCAAGAGGCACTCTGAACAGTGGTGCTGCACTCTGGAATGCTGGGCTGTCTGCAGAAATGAACATTCCATCAACCCCTACTCCCAAAGGCAGGGAGACAAAGGGCTGTGATCAAAACCCCTTCCCTGGCCACTCTGGCCCAAGAGAACTCTGGTGGCACAGCCAGCAGCCCCTCACCAGGGCATGAGGCCCTCCCATCTCCCCAGCAGGGCTCAGGACCCTCCTGCAGGCACTGCAGACACGTGAGCAGGATGCATTCACAGATGTTCTGTGTCCCAACAGGTAGGAGGGAACTCCCGTTGTCCTGCAAGCCCAGCGCTCCCCTAAGTCCCCCCAAACTCCACCGTGGCCCCACAGAACACTTTCAATATTCACAGAAGATTTTGCTGCCTGCTGAAGAAATTGTGACAATAAAAGGAGTTCCCAAACTTAACTTCTTTTTGGAAGCAACTCTTTTCTATGACTGCTGCCCGCAAAAACACTGAATTTTGGTAGCAGAGTTTTGAGAACTATTTTCCAAGTACACATCATTATTAAAAAAATTAAGTTTTAAATGCAAGAACATCTTTATCATTTAAAATACAGTTTACTTATTACATTGCCAGTAATGCTTGTCAGTATTCAGCAGCACAGTGGATTCCTAAGAATACTTCCTATTTAGGGAGAGAGACATATCTGTTGTCAGAAATTATTAACTGATGTTAAAACTTAATAACCTTAATTTTCTTCCTTTTAAATGTTCTTTGACCTAAAATACAGTTTGGTGCTTGGAAATGTATTTGCATATGTTGAGGCTAATACAGCTCCAAGCATGCCACTGTTCCTGATTTTGCCATATTGATCTCTGTCATTGCAATTCCCTTCCCAGAACACGTCATCTCAGTTATTTAAGTTTTATCTGGAGTCCTACAATATTTCGGGCAGTTGTTGAAACTTTTTACTGAGACTGATGTAATTAGTTGAGAAACTCATTTCCTTCCTTACCAGTTTCTAGCCCTCCAGGATGCTGAGAAAAGGTTACACAGAAAACTCGCATGCAAGCTGAAAGTTCAGAAGCAGAAAGGGGTGAACCAGGTGAGCATTAATCACTGCCTGTAATGGCCCACACCCACTGACTGCTCTGCACTTCTCAAACATGAATTTGTATCAGGCAGAGCTGCAGAAACCAGAGGATCCTGATCATGAGAGAGGACAAGGAGTGCCAACAACTCTTTAGCAGAGAAGCTGATTGCAAGCTAGTCTCAGAACTTGCTGGGCTGGAGATTCAGCTGCCCCTTCACTTCTTTTTGCCTTCAAAACTAACTCAAGGCTTCTTTTGATGTTTTGGCAAAGGTTATTCCCTCTGGAAATCAACTGCTCTGCTGAAGCTGTCTGAACAATTTTGCTGGTCCTGATAAGGGCTGCTGGAAACTGCTCTTCCTGAGGCTGCCTCCGAGGTGGCTGCTGTGGTCCCAAGCAATGTCTCCTTCCCTTTTGTGTCTGCTATTTGCTCCCTCACCATTCACACCCACTTCTCCTACCCTGGCCATGCTGGTCACTTTCCACCAGCAGCCCCCTGTCTGCCACAGCCATTTGCACATGTGTGTGGCTGGGAGAGCCTCCAGCTGCCCCAGAGGAGATGCTCTAAGAATGAATCTGTTCAACTCTCAACTCACCCAAGTCACGTTACCTATGACAAAAGAGCAACATTTATTATTCTTAGAGGGAATTTCTCTTGCAAAAATTCTCAGAGGCTTTCAAACGTCATTCTTCTGACCATTTGACCTGTTATATTTATTACACTGTATTTTTCATCTCTCAACCAGAGACATCTCTTTTCAGTCAATTCCTTGCAATACTCTAAAACCAGTAAAAAACATAGTAAATGATCCTTAAAATTACTGCCATGCTAACTAACAAATGTTTTTACCTATGTCTGCAAGAGTGAGTATGTGATCTTGGGAACCACAGACAAACCGTAGTCCACTATTAGTCAGAATAAAAGTTGAAATGGCAATAGTCTCAAAATTCCTTACCAAAAAACCCAATCTACTTGCAGTTCCCTACATTCTATCTAGCAAGCAAAACATGTTCAACCACATTTTAACTAAGTTCTCAGGCCAGTGATCACTGAGCAATCTCTGGTTTTTCACTGTACCAAATATCCCAAATAGGAGCCAAATGTGAAAGGGTTGGAAGCATCACTGCTGCCATCCAGGCAGCACCAGTACCACAAGGGATGTTATTTCAGGGATGTGCTGCAACCCCAGAGAGCTGGCAGGCATTTGAAAAAATGCTCTAGAAAGTGTGAGCTTCAAAGTCCACCAGGGTAAAGGGTCTAGAAAGTGCCAGGTTTTCAGGTCCCAAAAGTACCTTCTAATTGCCTTGAGGCCCATTTTTCTGCCACAAAGCCCAGAGGCCTGTGACTGTGCAATAACCTGAAAGCAGCAGATGCTGCTGGATCTTGCCGGGTAATTTTTTCCCTTTCACATTAAAAATAGAATACAACATTTTTTCTTACACATTCTGGTACTATTTCATCCAAATGATTCTTACCATTTGGAATGCAGCCTCATGTGCCAGGCTCATTAGCCTGACAGCAAAGCCAGCAAGTTCAGAATAGCACAGTGGAGCACGTGTTGCTTTTCTCTGCAGATGCTTCAGAAAATAAGTGACAAGAGCCCAAATCCTGACCCCAGCAGGCTCCCAAAATTAACTAAAGGAATCTTGCTCAAAAACAGAAGCTCTTGTAGAGCTTCTATTCTAGGATTAGATCACTGCAGCAGATCAGTAATTTCCTCCCTTTTTGTTCTTGGTTAGAGGAGCCCAGCAAAGGCTAGGACACTCTTTCCCCTTAGCACCCCACCTGTGGAACTCCTGTGCATCCCCCTGCTGCTGCCACCTGGCTCCCCAACAGAAGGGCATTTTCACATTAAAACTGTGGAACTTTGCCACTGAACTCTGGCTGTGTTTATCTCCTTAAAAAGTTACAATGTGAACGTAACTCCAGCTGCCTGATGAATTGGCACAGAGGATAGGAGCTGGCTTGAAGACTGTGGTAAAAAGGGATGAGATAGTGTCTTCATTAATTACAACAGAATTAGTTCAAGGAATCACTGACTGGGCACAGCAGCATTTCAAATGATCAGATATGCACTTGATCCTCGAGAATTACAAATAACCATGGCATCTTTAAGGCAGAGCTTTTCTGATGCAAAAGAGTGATTTGAACTTCTTCAGAACTTCAGTTTGTGAGCTGATAAACACTTCTGTATCTCTGCAGGTACCACAGATGCACAGGACAAGCCCTCACACAGTTTAATTCCCAGGGACACTGCACACTGACACATTTTGCCAATTTGCAGCTGCTAATAATAAGCTCTATTTGCAGCATCAGTAGCACACAACTGTATTAAAATTCTCATCTTTTTGTACAAGGAGGGTGTTCTTAAACAAGGACTCTGCATAATACCATGTAGTGTGTATTCCAATACAAGAATAATCGCTGTGATTTAGCTTCTGTGCTCTCTCCCCAGAGATCTATGGCTTATCTGTTATATCTTATCTATTATATCTTTAATATAAAACAAACTATTTTCATTCTTACTGGCTTCCTCCGCAAAGCATTCTATTTATGAGGCAGTTTTAGACTTATAATTTAATCACACAAACAGATTTTGCCAATTTATGCCAAGCCCCATGATGATATACTTTTAGACTGGAGCTTTAAACAGCTCCAAGAAATGTTTATCCTGACAATGAAGAGTTTAAGCCATGCACAATTTATTTTTATCTTACTTGTATAACAAGGGCAGGTAAAGGGGATGCAAACCATTTTCACATTAATTATAAATACTGCATTACACACACAAGGCTGCATCTTCAGCTTTCCAGGGTCCCATGGTCTCCCCATGTGCTTGTAACCCAGAAATTTTAGCTTGCTTTATGTTGTTTCAAACCAATCTTATGAAACTAATCTTTCCTGCTTTCTTCTTTTATATAGGCTCCAATCACTCAAGCAAAATTGTTTTCTTTTAGTTTATACTTCATCATTTACTATATTTTGATAAAGCTTTTTGATATCAGCTATTGGGCTTAAGTCCTACAACTAGGATATATTATCCAACCTTACATGGCCATTTTCCTCAGACTATTTCCTATTGGAAAGAAAAACTCTAGTTCAAGTACTCATTTCAGGAAGCTCAAATATAGGTATATTATGCAATAATAAAAAAAATATATCTTAACAGTTTTACGTTGGACAAACATTCAAAGCATTTATTCAGTTTTGTTATAATCCTAGCAATTTAGTATTTCTAATTGCACTGGCTTCTTTCAAACAGCCAAGACTGAAACGCAGCAGCATGACTAAGGGGAATTTATGTTGGGGACTGGTGGCACTTGCAAGGTACCATTTTTTTTTAAAACAGAAATCGTTATGATAGATATTCTACAATAATTTCTTTCAATGACAGGTATCAACTAATATGAAACAGCTTAAATTGTAGCAGTTTCATTAAAGAAAAACAAACCCAACAACATATAAACTAAGAGAATACAGAAACTGAGTAGTGATTTATAGAAACTACATGATCTATGCTGTGAAAACCTGTTCGCTGGCATTAATGCTAATTCTGATCACCTTTGAGAAAAAGCAGAACAGACTTAAAATGTCCAGCATACTCCTCTGCAAACACATTTGTACAGTTCCAAATGAGGGCAGAACAAAGACTGGTGTGTTTTTTCATTCACTGGAAAAATACCTTCTGTGTTTCCAAAGGGGGCTTGAACAAATGGACCTTGCCAGGACATCCTGCAGCAGATATTCATAAGGCTTCCCTTACGCCCTGGGGCTCCTGCAGGACCTGAACTTGAATTTTATCTTGTTACTCTCAAGATTTATTTTATAGAAATGTGACAGGAATTTTATTTCATATCTGAAGTTACTTTGGTGTTATTAAAATTTATTGCCTAAAACTTTAGAACTTCTGAAAATTGTTTCCTTGCCTTCCATTGCCTGGCCCACACACGTGTCCTCCAAGAGGGGACCTATAATTTACTCCACTAGGTAGAGGGAGGGATGTAAAGCAGGGGGCAGACCTTAAGAGAGAGCAACTAAATAAACAAGAATGTGGTGATGACATACATTTAATTATCCATGTACAAAAGAACAGCATTTCCAACAACAGATCAACTAGCTTAAGTACTTAAACAGGAAATATATATACAGGAGACAGCAAAAATGGAAAGGAGATTTGGACAAAAATGCATTAATAGAAAGTAAATGACTACCTAAGCTAATTGTAGACTCTTTGCTTGCATTTTATCATCTCACACCTTCTCCAGCATACTGGGGAACTCATCAACACACATCCATACCTGTATCTGCTACACACTGGAAAGGTTTGACATTTGGGGAATTTCTCTTGGTAGTGGTACAACTATTTTTTTAAAACATACCCTCTGTAATTTAGTGCCAAAACTTTATCATCAGATGATTGTTTTCACAGAGGTTGTGAGGAAACTCTAGATGGTTCATGGCACAGTCATTCCTCCTTGTTAATATTCTCTTCCCTTCTAGAAACCAGTGTTTTAAAAATAAATTGGTAGACCAATTTATAAATTCATTAATTAAGGAGAACCTTATTCTTTGGCATATGGAGAATAAAAGTAGCTGGCTAAAGTCAAATCCTTGATATCGTCAGTTCCCTCACTGTACATTTACCCATTGCATTATCCAGGCAATGCCTGTCATGCTGTGGGCAGGGTCAGAATGAGCTGGAAATCAAGATGGGATCAGGTGCATGCAGCAGATAGCAGCTGTCACTTCAGCCAAAGTCCCCTTTCTGATGACACAGCACTTGAACAGCTGTGGAAACTCCAGTGTAAATGTCAGCCAGCCTTCAGTCATTAGTAACTACTGGATTCTGACATCAGTGACAGGGGTATGTGATAGTGTACCAATTTATCTTAGTAATGTACCAATTTGATCTTTTATCCACATGAAAGATCAAAAGTCCACGNCAGTGTAAATGTCAGCCAGCCTTCTTTATCCACATAAAAGATCAAAAGTCCACAGATTCTGATATTAGCTCATCAGTAAATCATTATGACAGTGACACTAGGAAAAAAATCCCACAAGCTTGCACACAGGATGAGCAAGATGCATTTCCTGAGATTACTGTTTCAGTGAAAAAATAAATACAAGCAGTAAAGGGGATCTGACCTAAAAACGTTACACCTAGTTTCTCTAACAAAGCCTTTATTTTTCTTACTTAGCTGCACTGCATACAATTTCAGCTTCATTCTACTTTTAAGATGAAGAGTGATGAATAATCACAACAAGCAAGGAACAAATATATTCAGAGCCATTTCAGCCACTTAAAGCCCAGAATTTTGCCCCAGCTGTTTGCTTTCAGCAAATATTTATGAGCACTATGTTTTGTTCAGACAACTGCTTGTTGAAAGCAAAGCCTGGGACTGTATCTGAGACTCATTTAAACAGCAAACTAAATTTGTTTGGGGAAATTTAGGCAGAAATAATTTACAAAATATATATTGCAAACAGGGCTGCTAAACAGTGGCATTAGTTAGCACATGCCCAGAGGCATAAGGAGCTTAAGGCCATCTGAAACTGAAAGTGATGTGTTGTAATAGGTGATTGTAATCTCATTTTTGAGACAGAGCAATGAGTTCCACATATCTAATTTACTAGAGCCAGTTCAGGAACTTGGAGAAGCATAAGCAAATCTTTGGAGATACTTTCCCTTTCTCCAAGTAAGGGATTTACTGGGACTATTGTGGCAGGGAATTGCTCCTCCCTTGTGGCACAGCAGGGTGGGAACACCTTGCCATTAGCTGCTGCCCTGCCCTCCTCAGCAGCAGCAAGTCCAGCAGTGGATTGCAGGAGGAGGAGGTGCTGGGCTCCTGGCTGCCCATCTGCAGGAAATTTGCTGCTCTAGGCACCAGCCTCCTGTGCTTACAGCTAAACACCATCCTGCAAGGAATAACATTTATTGCAGGAGGCAGATGGGGTGAAACACCAGGTGAGACACGTGCCAACCACCCACACCTGCAATCAACACCCATGTTTGCAGACCTGAGTCACTGCGCCCAAAAAACCTTCAAGTCAGGCCTCTTTTCCCAGACATGTGTGCAGTAGACACTGGGCTGAGGTTTGGAAATGTGTTCACTGTCACCCCCAGAGCAGCAGCACGTGGTGGCCTGCACAGCGGCCCTGCCCCACACAGCAGCGGTGGCAGCAGCTCCTCGGCCCAGCCAAGGTGACAGGCAGGCACTGCTCGGCCTCTGCCACCGCTGGGAAAACGTGGGGAAGCAGCAGAACGTGCCACTGTCATTAATGTCACGAGCAATGCACAAAGCAGCCGTGGGTCACGTCCCCACGAGGCTGGGCTGGGCTGCTCTGCAGGGCAGAGCTGGCCGGGCCTGCAGGAAGGACAAAAGGCTCAGCTCATTCCTGCTTTGGGCCTGCCACTCGTCCTTCCTGCACAGCATATTGAAAGGCACCAGTCAGGAACAATTGCTCCCTCTCATCTAACAAAAGCCAAAGCTGTGCAGGGAGAAACACAGATGGGTTTCCACCGCAGCCAGCTGTGCCAGAAGCTTTGCTCCCTGGCATGGTTGCTTAGAGCCCTACAAGCAGTATCATTATCCCGGCACACCAGCTCTGTGCTGGCACCTTGTCAGTTTTGAACACTCTGCCCACGCTAGTTTTTTGTAAATTGTGTTGTGGATCAAGAGTAAAGGAGTTGTTCAATATCATCATTAACAAATCATCAATCCAGTTATCTGCCTTTCTATTTCATTTCAAATTTACAGTCTCGTTACTGCTTCTGCGACAGAAATAGATTTTCAGATGATTTCAGAAGTAGTTAGGATGACATTATGACTCAATGCATGTGATCAAATGTCTCTCTGAATGAGTCTGTTGGATTAATGAAGCAGTTTGATGAATTAAATTATATTCCAGCAAAGAGCAGATGATGATATTTCAAAATGGCAAAGATTTTTTCGCACATTCTGGTGTTTTCAGTGTCATTCAGTATTAGAGACAAATTCCAATTATGAGAGGATTTGAAAGTTCAAACACAAGGCTTCTCTGATCATTAGTGGGACTTGTGCCTTAGGGTCACTTTTTGCAGTCACAGCTGAGAAGACAAAGATATAGGGCAGTCAACCAGCACAGTCTTAATCCACACATAAACCAGAGCCAGTACTTGGAGAAGAACCAATAAACTTACCAAATTATTCTATAAAAAGGAAGAAAATACACAGATTCTATATCTCATCCACAACTCCTCCCAGAAGCCCCTCCTGAAATGCAGCAGCACTGAGCATAAGCTGTGTCACACTGATAAGATTTGAACTTTGAGTCTTCTGCAGGGCTGGAGGAGGAGGGTGAGCAGTGCTGGGTTTGAGCAGCTTTTTTACCATTTCTCAGCAATTTCTGTAGACATATGCTGGCAAATACCTTTCAACTCTAAATACCTCTTTCTAGCTTTTATAATTCCCCTAAAACAAATGTAAAAAACAACTAGACACTGCACTCTAACAAGAAAAGACGAGATCACAATCTTAACACTTAGATAATTTAACCCTGAATATCTCCAAGAACAGCCAAATCAAATGCATTCCACAATCCTTAGCTTAGTTTGCCAACACCAAGCTATATATATTACTGTAAGTGCTGATCCCTCAGATTCACTGTCATGTTTTGGATAGGATTTCTTTCTTAGGAAATTAATCTCCAGAGCTGCACTATCCCAAGCGTGTTGACTCTGTTATTTACACTACCTCATCAAAGCACTTTACTACCACATGAAATGTATTTCCAAAATAGAATTTGCAATTATAATGCCATCAGATGTCCTTAAAACCACAGTGACAAGAGTTTGAGCAATCCTAGGCTACCTACAGGACTTTCAGTATTTCAGGTTTGCTACAGAGGAACTCAGGCTCCTTTTGCATTTTGCTCCCTGCACAAGCAGAGACTGCTCTCTCAAATAAAAACAAGCCAGACACAAACCCAGCTCAGACAACTAAAGTCTACTGTTTTTACAAGTGAAAACACACACAAATATCAAGATAAAACATGTAACATCCTGAAGCTTGTCCTCACTGCGTTGCTCTGGCTGAGGGTGAAAAATGACAATCTATCAGCACCAAGGAGCAGTGGGGAGCCAGGATGCAACACCTCTGCCTTCTTTCTACAGCAGTATTCCCAAAATTAAAGAGGAATTTAATTCTCAGCAAAGAAAACTGAAGTGAGAGATCTTAATGTTTGGTTAAACTGGAAAACTCCCCACATTTACCCAGATTTGTTTCTTTATACCTCCAAGTACACGTTTTAAAGACATCATCAACTTTGTCCTAGTATTGAAAAAAATCCCAGAACTCAAAGTGATGCTTCAAGGCTGAAATCAGGAGAGACAGAATGACGAGACCAGACAGTTCCTTGAGTTTAAACCGCTTCTTGTAACCCAGAGCATGCAACACAGTAATCAAATGAGTTATTGACCTAGGTGGTACATCTTGATGGAAAAAGGGTTTGGAGGAGTTTGTATAGAAGTTTCTTGCACAGAGTAATTCAGTTAGCCTTTAACTCTTCTCTTACTGAGAGAATCTAACAGAGTTAGGACTGGGATCTCCCATCTTCATGGGGGACAGGCTTTTCCATTCACACTTTACTCTAAATTCTGTTTTCTTTGTAACTCTGTCCAGAGAGGATCAAGGAAGAGTTTCATAATCAAATCACTGGAAACTCATGGTGATTTTTTTTTCAAAACAAGCCACAAACTTTTAGAATTCAATAAATTGATCGTGCTCTTTAACTTCCCTTCCTCCCTGTTTTAGCATTTGAAGCACTGTTTTCTTCTGTGTCTGGCTGTGTTAGAATAATCAATAAGAAATTATACTTTTGCTTTTTGCATTCCAACAACATATTTCTCACTGATTCATATTGATTGCAAAGCAAAACCAGAGAAAACTAATGGGAATTTTTTACAGTGTTCTGAATGCTGCCATCTAATACTGGAGAACTGCACTGCCAATGCAAATCTAATTTAATGTGCAGAGAGCATTATTTTTAAGTGTGTACATGGGGAGTTGTGTGAAGACTTTTGTTGACACTTTCTCAATTAAGTGGCCAGTTTCTCAATTAAGACTAAGAGCAGTGTCTTATTTGATTACCTCAAGGGATGAGTGACCAGCTGTGACTGCTCACTGCTGCTTACCTATGGGTGAGATGCATCTTAGCTCCTCTTTTAAGTGACAAAAATTACATAATTTTTTCCCCTTTAAAAAGTGCTTAGTTTGTCTTTTCCCTGTAACTATACATCTTTTACATGTGAGGAACAAAATTCCTATCCCAGCAGGAGGCATGTCACCCTGCTTTGAAGGGAGCCTACAGAACCTCCTCTTAATATTTGCTAGGAAAAAAACCCTGCTGAGAAACACTGTCAAATACTTTCCATTCCTTCCCTTTCCTAGACTCCATTTCTTTCTAATCTACTTTTTGGGGAGGCACTTGCAAGTTAAGAAAAAAAATTTATGTCTAATTATGCGACCAAGACAGCAGCAGGCAAAGAAAGCCTGCTAGATAAATAATGGTATTTCTGTTCAAAGTGTTAGTAACATACATTGGAAAACTGATTGTCATGGAGAGTGGAAGATGGGAGTGGGTGAAATGACAGCCAAAGCATATTTTTTGGATGGTTTCCCCAGGAATTAATACACTGTCAAGTTAAAACTGTCCCCCTGAAAGGCTGCACCGAGCTCGAGAATTAAAATTTGAATGGCTTCATTCACATTAACATTACAGAGGAGGATTCATCTAGGGAAAAGGAGAAAATAATGAAAGAAACTGGTTTTTCCATCATCATCACTTCAGGTTTTTTTTATAAAAATAAATGTCTCAAAAATAAGTAGGAAAAAATAGCAACAGCAAATTTGCATCCCAGAGAAAAGTTAATGTTTCTACTTGGCTAATTCATCACTGAATAATGAAATGCTGACAACAGTGACAGAGCAGTTAAAAAGTTTAACTTGCAAATGCACCAGCTCAGATTTCCAATAGAGCTGAGGCTGTCAAGTGCTTTTGGAAACCCTTGTGTCCCTGTTTAGTGCTGAGTTGGAGCTCAGCTCTTAGAGGTGCAGGTCTAGTTAAGGACCATCAGCAAAGCCAAACACTGATTTCTTTTCCAATCTTATTTCTAAGTGAATGAACAGAGTCAAGAAAAAAAAATTTAAAGGGATTAGGAATTTCCTTCCTATAAAAAATGCACCAAGAAACAAATTCATCACCTTGCCACTTAGGTTTCCTCCTATCAAATGTCTCCTACGTACAACACAAAGGGAAGGTCACCTAAATACCAGGAAGGTTTAAATCAGTGCAATGAGAGCAATATGGAAATCAGTATGACAGTCCACTGCCTATATCCAAACAAGATATGCACAGCATAAAAGAATTTGAAATGTGGTGAAAGTAACATGTTAAAAACTATTAATGCACTTAGAGAATTTTCTCTAAAATTCTACAGTCACCTGGGAAGTTCTGCCAGGAAGGACATGACTGCTGTTAGTAAGCCAAAGTATTTCAAATACAAAATAATGATTAAATCTCAGGAAGTAAAATTACAAGTTGCTTTGAAACAACTTTTACAAAAAGAGTAGGGGGAAAAGAACTTACAAATAAAGTGTGTGCTTTGCTACTCTAGGAGGAAAGCAGTGAGTGCCTCCTCTAGGAAAAAACCACACAGGACAAAGGCACAGACAACCCGAGGGGTCAGACCTGTAAGGAGAGTATGACAATGGTCATAAAACAACAAATATATCCTTTAGTATCCTTTTTTGCTGTGTTCTTGGAGCCCAGATTAAAAATCACTTTTAGTTCTCTGAAGATGCAGACACTGATGTACCAAGACTGAGCAGACAGGGCAGGAGCTCCCATCAGCTTGGTGGCCTTGAGCCAGGCACCAGAGCCCTTGAGAAGCCTGAGCTCTCCTTCCTGTAAAGCTCAGAGGACAGTGCAAAGTTTGGCAAAACGTTGTCACCCGTGCAACAAGAGAGACTTGCACATTTTTACTTCCCTGTTTATTGTAGCTTGGTGTTTAGGAGTCCTCTATGTCCCTCAGGCTGCTCAGATTGCATTCATGCATGTAATTGGAACAGCAGCTTCTGCACGTGAAGTTTTTCAATCCTTCTGCTCCACCTTGGGGCTGCTTGGCTAAAGCCCTCTACTTCCTTACAGTGCAGCAGGTCCAAAGGAATCTGCACTGCTTAGGAGGGACACAGAATTTTCCCCAGTGGCCTAAATCATTCTAAACCAGTGTTTTGCCTCTTTATTTACAGCTGTGCTTGACTAAGTTCTTCTGCAATGAGCATAAAAACACCTGAATCATTGCAGTGACACACAGTGATTGCACACACACTAATATTTCACGATAGCATTATTTTGTACCACTAAGCAAAACGAAATTGTGGCAGGATGTTATTAAAAAATCTCCAGAGCTCATACCTGCCTCTGGAACGATCCCATTATTCACCGCTGAGCCGTCCCAGGCAGTGATCAGCACAGGGCCAGGTTTCTTTGCTATCAGGAGGTTTAGACACCTCTCTCTCCCCATAAACCTCTGACAGCTGCTGAGATTATTTTTTTAAATAGATACAAACAGAGAAAACCTTCACTTGTGGGAAGTCTTTAAGAGATGATAGACAGGAAAAGTGGAGTTCCTGTTCTGAATATTCCACAACAACGACCAGAACAGCATGCAACCAGCTAAAAATAACTTGCATAATTAGACAGCGTGCACTTTTTTTTAGCTTGCAGAAAAGAAGGAATCTGAGGAAGCTGTCCTGCTCCACGTGCTCTCCAGTAACCAGTTGTTTGCCATGGAAGTGCTCTCTGCAGGATCCATGCCCAGCCCAGTTTAGTGCACCAGGGTTTCTGCTCTGCACTCAACCTCACCTAAACACAGGAGGGGCTAACCCCAACCTCCAGGATTTCTCCCTCGTGCTAGGGAGTGCCTCATGCTTCTCTTGACAAGCTTTCCACCCGTGGCAGAAGAAAGGACTGGGGTGCTGGTTTGCTCAGGAGCCAGATCAGCCCCTCCTCTGGCACCAGAGCCTCAGCCACAAGATACTGAACAGGCAGCTATTCACAAAAACAGCAAGGTTTAGTCCCAAATCGGAGGACACATCAGATGTGTCTGGGGAACCAGTCTTTGCTCTAAGAAATGTTTTTACCCAACTGCTGTAATAGTATTCTGAAGTTAATTTTATTTCCTTTAATATTCATTTACTGTACACATATTTTTATCCTTTTCCTGGTAAGACTTCTCAAAAGCAAAAAATTAAACTATTAGAGACCAATATATTGGCATGAGCATAGTTGCAGTCCATGTACAAGTGATTACAATTAAGCCTATAACCACAATTATTGTTATAATTGCTGTATTTCATGAAAATCAGTAATAGATTATTAATGCTAAGGCCTTTTGTAGTGATTTAAACACGGTGCAATTTTTAGCTTAGCAATTATTTTATATTTGGCATAAAGCTTTTCTAACTCCATATTGCTAAGAAACATGCAATGTTTCTATTAACATTAATGTTTACTACAAACATTATGATTTTACAATTACCATGCTGCCTGAAAGTTAACCTACTTTATCTGTTTGCACTGGTTGAACAAAAGATATAACTTCACTGTGTGCACATTATATTTTTTACATCCTTAGAGCACTGTGACTGCAATGCCACTGCTATTGATTTAAAACACTGCTGTTGCAGTCGTGAGCAGAATTCAACCCAGCCTGAGTCCCATTGTGAATGATGCCATAAAAGCACCTAAAAATGACATTCCCATCTTCAATCTCTATTTATGATTAAAAATGGGCTCTAGTTTGGACCACTGGATTTTGAAAACCACCCTGGACTGACAGAATCATTTAAAATAAGGCCTTGTCAACAGCTTCATTTCTTTCCAGCCAGGTGTGCTAGAACTTACACCATCTTGAGACAAACATTATGTCATCACTTGGAAAAAATAAATGGTCTTTCAGACACTCTGCACCTAAACCATGTATGACTTGAAAACACAAAATCATCCCCTGAAGTTCCACTGGTTTCTTCCAATTCAGATTAAAAACCACTTATGTAATATGAGAAGACAAGGAAATCAGAAAAAAAGTGTTGTACCATCTTCTGGAATGGCTGTCAGAGAGAGTTCAGCACAATGAATGATTCACAGGACAGTGCAGTCAAAGTGCTCGTAAACTTTTACAAGAGTGGAATTAGACCAGAACTTTGTGTTACAGAAAATGTCACCCCGTCCACTTAATATTCTCTTGGGAGCAACGTTATAATAGCAGAAGAGAATTTAGCATACATGGCAAGGTATGTAGAGCAAGTCTATCACTTCCAGGGATCCCCTATCCTATTCCAAAGATATTTCAGTATCATTACCCTTGGTAATGGGGAGATTTCTGGCAGCCCCAGGAAAGGCTGGAGACTTGCTGAAGGTCATAGAGGAAGCCAGCAGCAAGGTGGGAGCAGAGCATGTACCCAGTCCCCAGGTCAGCTGCTGGAATGTGCTGATCCTCCCGTTAATATGGCACGATTGCTGTAAATGGGATTATCACCATTACCACGTTAGAGAGATAAATGAACCCTTGAAAGAATTAGTGCTGCTTAAATGACCATACATCACACCGTAACAGGCTTCTTCTCATCACTTTTACAGAGGCAGATTCTGATTGTCATGGAGAGAAATGTATTTAATTCCTCACTAGGAAGTGGGAAGGCAAAGTTGAGTGCTTTTACATGCAAATCTGAAGAAAACTTATCAGCTAGCATTTCCAAAGCTGTTGTTGCATATGCAAGAGCCATGATGATATTTTCAATTCTGTGTTACTCATCTCTCCCACCTTAATTCTAGGTTGTTAGAAACTCCATGCAGAGGGAGGAGAGAGAAAGCTGTGAACGCATACATTTTGCAAAATATCATCCCCAGGAATAGAGAATGCTTTTCAAAATGTGTCTGAAAATGAAATATGCCTTGCAAGATCATAATCAATCACTGAAAGTACCTCATTTGGAAATCCAAGTGAATAGAACCATGCTGCAAAAACTTCCCACGAACAATGTCTGCAACAAATCAGACCATGAAGATTTGTGAGCATGCAAAACAGGTCACAATATGTTTCTTGAATTCCTTCCATCCATGTTTTGATGATATCTAACTCCAAACAGGGGAGGCAGGTGTTGCACCTCATGTCTATCCTTGGCCTGAAAATTGAGCACCATGCAGCAAGGAAATGCACTGCACCAGCAGGCTTTTTTCCCCCTTTCCTGTACAAAACCTGAAAAAACCCCAGCAAACAGCTCCTCCCAGCACTCTGCTAGGAACACATCACTTCCATACTCTCCAATATGAGACTGCACAACCTGGGTCCAACACAGTTGCTAAAAGTCAAAGGGCAGCTTCATACTGCCTGAGCTGCATATTTAGATCTGCAGTACACAATCAATTCTTATCAGCTACCACCCCTTGAAACAGAAGTGTGCATCGAGGGCTGTGATGGCAGCAGGCTCAGAACCCCTGCAGCACATCCTAGAGAACAGGGGAAGTAATGTGTGAGCACACTCATAGGTAAGAATGGAATGGAAATGTGTCTCCAAAGCAAAATTCCAAAGGGAAAAGAGAGGGAAGTGATTGTAAGAGCATTTGTTGAAGTGCTCGTTGTCCAGATGACTCTGCCATGCTGACCCCCATTTCCTGAGAGAGTTCAAGAAACCTCAGGACATGGCACCACACAGGCATCAGGACTGGTGGGGTGGCACATTTGGCCATAGATCAGGTGTGATACCTTCGTGTCTGCTAAATCTATATTGCACCCTTCTGGTCATACATAGTTAACTCAAATAACTTTTGAATTGGAGTCGACTTCTAGGGGTAAATGAACCAAAACCTTCTCTTTTATTGCTTGTTAGAGCGCTTAGCAGACGAGAACCAAGAATTTTCTTTGCTGACAAGGTAGTACATCATTTCAAAATGAAGTGCAGCACTGAATATCCACCATTACTGTTGCCACTTTACTGTAATCTCCGTTTCCCTATAATTTTATTTATTGATGTAATTTTACTGCAGTGTTTGGATGTTCCGTTTTGTTTTAAAAAGTCGGTTTTCTAAAGTAAAAATATTTTCTTAATTCCTTATTCAAAATTAGGGCATTTTCTAATCCTTCCAATTAATGAAATGTGAACCTTTCTCTGTAAAATGAAGACAAGTAATAAAGTCACTAAACTGTATGAGTTTGTAGGATGGATATCAACATGTCCAAAATTGTTCTATTGAGCTCAGTTGGAGGATGTCTGATTCTCTAAATTAGTAAAACTCAACACATGCTGCAATTATACTCTTCAGAGAGCTAAACCTGTGGCTACTGAGAACATTTGATTAATAACAAGATCCAGTCAAAGTTGTGTTTGATATTTATATATATTTATATTTAGTTATAGTTACTGGTCCTTCATCAGTTTCACTTCTTTCTTCATGAGGTCTCAGAAAAGGCTTGAAAAGCATGAATCAGCCCCTCTGGGTATCAGGAATAAATGGTGTAAATGATGTGGAGTGCCAGCACACTGCCATTCAGGCCGTCTGATGCAACAGCAATTACAAGATTATGAACCCACGGCTCTGCATTTCCAGTCCTGGCTGCACAGGAAGAACCACCACACTGACACCGTGTCGGGTGCTGAGCAACTGAAATAAATGCATCCACTACTGGGTAATGGACTTGTTTCCGTAACCATCTACACCCCGAGGCAGATGGGAAAAGTAAACTTTCATAAATACTTGGGACACTGGATTTTAAATTCAAGGAACTAGTCCTGAACGTGTGAAGAGCAAACCAGAAACACCTGGTCAGAAGCTAAGAAGGATTAAACAAGCAATTTCTGTCGGTAAATGTAACTGTTCCTAACTGTGCAATTCCTCCATTCTGGAGACAGAGCACTGATGCCACAAAGATGTCTCCAATGATTTGTCTGCTGACTCTGCTCACAGTGCTCTGAGCTGATGGTGATACAGACCTGCCCTTCTCTGTGCTTTGCTGGCCTTCACCAAGAGGTAGTGACTTCAGCACTAAATAGCAAACTACACTGAGGTTTAGAGACAAAATCATAAGCTTAACTGCAGGAAGGCTGGTGGAACACAGATGTGACCACAGAACTTGCACCCCTGGGTAAAGGAGGCCTGGTCAGTAGCTACAGTGTTAACCTGCTATCAAGGCTCCATTTCTCTTAATAAACACAAGATCCTGTCATAATATTTTTTCACATGTTGGCATTTCAAATGTATTGCTTACAAAGGTCATCTGTGTTTGGGGAAAAAAAACAGTTTAATTGATTTTATTATTGCAGAAAAGTAGAATAACCACTTGCACCTTTGTTTGCAGATAAAAAACAAAATTAATGGTTGCATACAGCTGAATTAAGCACTTAAAGTTCAGCCTCTACAAAATGCTGACAGTGTAAGCTTAGATCAATACCAAAACAATTTACACTTTAGGACCACTGGCTCTGGCTATTATTAACTAGTAATTATGCCAAGTTTGCTGTTAAATTACTTTAACTGTTTCCAAGGTGTAACTGAATTATGGCAAAACTTGTTAACACAGAGTGGGAACTCACAGCACAGCCCAAGCATGTAACACCTTCCACAGTCCCAGCTTTGACTGGTCACAGCCGTTCACTCCATGAGTCCTCCACTCCCCTGAGCTCCTGCTCTACTGCAAACCCCTTCCATCTCAGATTCTGGGTCTGCTACACACTGGGAGTTATTCAGGGTGAAGAAACTTCTCCTGGGTGAGAACCTGCAGCCAACACAAGCCCTACTTATCCCCATACTGGCCCTGAAGCAGTATAGGAACTGCTATAATTTTTCCAATACTTTCAGAAGTTGTAGGGAATTACAATTCAACTTTGGACTTTGTCCCCAGACTAGAATCATGATCCTTCCCAAAAAACAGTCTAGAGCTTGGCTTTGGCCCCCTGCAGGGAAAAAAGTTTTCCTCAGTTAGTAACTGAAGTTCCCAAACAATAAAGTAAAGATACAAACATTGCAAGTTTACTTATAAGCAAAAGCAAGGTTTAAAACCCCTTCACATTAAGTTCCCCTTGTGTCCTGCATTTATCCCACAACAGCTGCTGAAATTAATCTCCTCCATCATGGAAAGACCAGTTTCTCCTTCACATATTACCCATGTGATGATGAAAAATGCAAAAAGCATTTATGCCAAGGACAGATAACGCAGAGCAATGTGTGAGCAAAGCTGTAATTAATCAGGTTGGGCCAGCAAGACCAGGAAAAGGAGGACTAATTGCCCACCCTAGAACATGCTGTCTGTCCCCTGTGCCTGGCTTTAACAAAAATACATTGTCACACTAATCCTGAACGTAACTGAGGAGTTTGTTTTAATAATGTGTAAATCAATGTAGCAAAGACTCACCTGAGTGTACTACAGCATGTTCACACTATCATCTCCTCTAATTAATGACTCCTGCTGTGGGCTTCACCTCCCTCTGCTTTCCACAATACTCCAACCCAAAAAGCAGCCAACACTTTACCAATAGAGCATGCACATTCCAAAGTCAAGAAACATATTAGTCTCACACTTGCTGATTATCTCTACAGCTATATATTTGTCTTTCTTGTATGAAAAATAAAAACTGATGTGAAGAAACAGCCCCAACACTTAATGGACACCAGGTCCCTCACCCACATCTCCCTCAGCTGATGAGTTAACATCACCCATCCCTGCACATGGGGTTTTGACAGCTTATTAAGATCAGCTTTAAACAGAGAGAGGTGGTATAAGAAAGTGATTGAGCAAATATGGCTGAATTAGGCACTACAGAATTTCATCTGCAGAGTTATGTTTAAGCTGTATAGAAAGCCTTGGTCATTCCCTTGCTGAAAAGGGAAAAGAGCTTCAGCCTGTTGAGACTGACCAGCACCTAAAATTTTAATTCCTCCTTTTGGCTTCTCCTTCTCCATCTCTTCCTTTCCTATCATCAGTTACATTCGTCTCTTTGCACCATTTCTGCTTGTTTTGAAAGGCTGCCCTGCCTTTACCAAGTGTCATGGACTTCAGCTGCCTGTCCCACTTCCACACAACACAAACAACACCCTCAGTGCCTCAAAACCAGCCACTGCTCCTGCCCAAAGACATCTCACCTGCCACCTTCTAGTGCCACTGCAGAAAACCTGCCATTGTTCCCACACATGGCACTTTCCTGGCCACACAGATCAGCTTCATCCCTGTCTTCATGTATTGATGTTGTTCTGCCAAAACCCTCATGAAGATGGGGATATTTGAGTTAGGAAGATGTGACCTTGACCTGCTGAAGGCCTGAGCCCTCCAGACTCCAGCAAGCACTCAGTGCCTTAAAGTGGAACCTCTTTGCCCATCAGAGTCCCAAGACAAAATCATCAGAAATAATTACAAGTAAAAATTTGCTGGCATGTCTTGAAGGGAAACCATCAATTCTGATTAAATCTCTTTTTTTGCCACTGATTTCTACCTCACCTGAAAAATACGGCATCTCTTGGCTGCTGTGAAATATTTTGACAGACAATACAAAAGCCAGAGAAATAGGAAAATTGTCTCACCCAGGACTTCTAAAGTCATTTAGTCTGAGGAAAATTTTAGTTATAATGTTCTGATAATTGTAATACACACTTCCCAAGCAGAAATGTCTCAGACATTGAAGGGGGAAAAAAAAAAGGCAAATACACTGTCAGATATGTCAATTCCTTGAGCTGATTTTTTTTTTCAGAAACGTGACCAGAAAGTGCAAAACCAAGATTGCCAAGTCGATAAGAATCCCAAATCCTATCTCCTAAATACTATAAATTGGACACTTACTTGGGCTTCAAAGATAACAAAAAGAGGGTTTAGACAAGCCAGATTAGCTTTGCAAACTAGAATTCTTCCTTTACATGAAATGAATTACCTGATAGAAGATCAGGTTGTTTAGGAGGCAGCAAGCACCACTGCCGAGCGCTGTGGCAGGGATGGGCACACGCTCCAAGGATGCCATCCATCCATCCACACAGCCCAGCCTCCCCCCAGCTGGCCTTTTTGCCATGCCCACACTGCTCTGCTGGGCCTGCAAGGTCCCCACTCCGACCTCAGCGTGGTGGCAGCTCTGCTGGCACCAGGAGTGACACAGGGAATGTGGCTCTTATCAAGGCTTCAGTCTTTTCTGCTGCCAAGTGCAGCCACATGCACAGTGATGACATTTTCCAGCAGCAAACCACTTCCTGCCCCCCTCTCACACAGCACTGCTGGCCATGCACATTGGGATTTCCCTTGCTGCTTCCTGTAATCCATTAAGGATTTGACTACTGAATAGCAGTATTAATTGAAAAAATATCTGCGAGGGGCAAGGGGAAGAGGCAATATGCAGAACAACCAGCTCCCACCATTTTATCTCAGCTTCCCAAAGGCTGGGCAGTCTCTGTGATGTCCCAAACCCAGGAACAATGTGACTGAATCACTTTTTTTAAAAACAAAAAAAAGAAAATTTACAATAATAGCAAGACACTTGCAAACAGGGTCTAGCCTCAAATACTGTTGGGAAAGTAACAAGTGCTTTTCAGGACTGGGGAGGGACTTCATTGCTGACCTTTATTTTTGGAAATGGCAGTGATTAAATCACTTTTTTGTGGCTGCAAACCTCACTGCAAAGAGCGGACAGTGGGTGCATTTTGCTTGCTTGGCTCAATAAACGTTTCTCCTGGCTGGAGAAAGTACATTTGCCCAGGTCAGTGCTGTTCTCCTGCTTTTTATTATGCTTTTTACTACTCTTTCTTCACATTATTTTCCATCCACCTTACCAGAACTAGATGGAGGCAGTCCCACGTCTGCATATAACTGCCACAAAAATCTGCACATCAAGGAAAAACCATCCCTAGGCAGAGATGCTCCGTAAGGGCCCAGCGTGAATAAGTCTCCGTGATGGGCAGATATTTTTAGGTGACATTTAGGACCTTTCCTGCATGCTGCAGATTTACAAAATCAGCAAGGCAAGCTCAGGAGGAGGAGGATTGTGCCTGGATCCCCTAGAGGGAAAAATCTCGTGGAGACAGAATAATTCATTCACACCTCTTTCTCGCTCCCTACCCTTGACAAGTTGCCAAAGTCACAAATCCCAGGGAGCTGCTGCCAAGTTGCTCTTTCTTGGGAACAATTTTCACGGTGGCTGTGGGACAAGCAGCCCTCCTTCCCTGGTGCCAACCCACCCAGGTGCTTGGAGAGAGTGCAGCATGTGACAAGCCTGAGCAGGTGCCACAGCTGCTCTCCAGCAGGGAGCTCTGGATGTAGGACAGCCTGGCTGCCTGGGCTTCCTCCAAGGAGCTCCTGGCTCTGTCCCAGCTGCCTCTGCACAACGAGGTTGTGGCCTGTCAGCTGTGACACTGGCACAGAGATTGGCCTGCTGTCCCTCTGCTCTTGGCAGCAGCCTCTCTTCCCAAAGACCAAGGAGCTGGAGCACGACACAACGCCAGCCTGCAGCTCCACACAGGCTGTGCTCCAGCTCACAGGAGCACACCAGAGCCACAGGCACCAAACCACTTCTGCCCACTCAAGCAGCACCCCTCACCTGCTCCAGCTCCCAGCTGTCCTTCCCAAAATCAATCTCACTCAAATGAGCCACCCAGCAGGATCAGATGCCCCAGAAACACACCGGGGTCCCTCTGCAGGTTGCCTACACCACTGCTCTGGGGAAACATGACTCCAAAGGTGTCTGGAAAGAAGAAACACCAGGAATGCTTGAGCTGCACTGGAGACCGCCTCTCCCTCCTGGACAGGAGTCAGCATGAGCAGCAGGAACAAACTGGAGCATTTAGAGGGCTGGCAGGGGTTAGTTTGGCTGAATTTAGGGGGCCTCTCACAAAAGGCACATAATAATTGAACTTCATGAGTGATGTAAAGCTCCCAGAGTAATTACAAGTTACCCTCAAGAGTGAAGGTGGCTGTGCTGAGCTGATCATCTCCATCTATGGACAGTAACTGCATCACTTCAGAAGTCAAACCTGGGATCAACTCAGTTCAGAGATCAGGTAAGTCAGTTCTTGCACAGAATGTGTCAAGTACCCAAAGCCTAATTTTTTTGTTATTATTTAGCATAAAGGAGGTTTGACTCCAAAGGAGCAGGTTCACTATTCATCAAATACACTTAGAAAACTTTGTCAAAATAAATAGTTCTGTGCCACATGTATTTTTCTCTGCTGCTTTTCCTATGTGCTAGTAGATAAGGATTGACTTTGTGAGATTGCTGCAGCAAGCTGAGAATGTTGCATGAAGTGAGAAATCCTGCCCAATGCACAGAGAATATGGATGTGTTATGTTCCTTGCTGGGCATAACACAGATACACAATATTCATCTCAGAGCAGCAGCCAGTGTAAAGCCCTCAAAGCCCAAACTGTTTTGCACACCTGATGCAAAAGCCCAGCAAAGCTGGTGGCTCACTCCTCATGGAGTCCTGACAGCAAAAGGGGGAGGTGGACAAATGTCTGCAAATAAACAGGAGGTGAGGGAAAGCAGAGGGTACCAGAGGAGAAGCAAAAAACAGCATCAAGAGTATAAGCAGCTCTGTAAGGACCAAGTCTCAACCATGAGCACAATACAAGTGTGGAGATGCACAGAAGGGATTAAGTTCCACAAGAGCAGCACAGCTGTGTGTGAAGAGCCTGGGGAATGGAGATCTGAGCAGGGAACTGCAAAGGCAGGAAGGGTGTGTATATGGCAGGGCCATCAGGCCACACAACCCCAGAGGGCACATAGGAACACTTGCAGGGACTTTAAAACATACCTAACTCTGGGATTTCCCTCCTAAGCTACTAAATTGCTACTTATTGCTCTTAGATGCCCACCATATATTTGGCAGTACACAGGAGAGAACAGTAAAGGCATGAAGAGAGTAACAGCTGCATCCCATGCTCCATCAAACAGTTAATCCATTTTCTCTGGGCTCCTAACTATGTAGGCATCAGAAAAAAACTACAACCACCTTTGTGGGAACAACCTCCTCTTCCAAACATGAGCTGCTACAGGGAGCCTCCTTGGCTACACTCCACTTTTCTCTTTTCTGCCACAAGAGCACATACCACTGAGCTACCAAGCCAGCAAACCTCCCCTTTTCCCACCAGCTCCATCTGCCCAGGAGCAGCCCCTGAGGCATCCCTTGCTGGCTCCTCCACCTGACCTACAGCTCCTCTTTACAGGAGAAAGGATTCTGTCTCCATCTGCGAAGAGATTTTGGAAGTGGAAGTGCATCTGCACAAGAGCTCAAAGACAACGTTACCTTGTTTTAAGAACGATGCAGCTGCCCCTCTCTTTGGCCCATTGCTTCCCTGTAGCATCCCAGGTCTCCTTTGATCCCTCCTTGCCCCATACCCTGCTGAGGCTCTCAGTCTCCAAACACCAGACCAGTTTATTTTGCATGAAGGGCATATTCTGTGAATGCAAAGATCAGCTTTGTATGGGAATGGAGGTGTGAAAACAGCACTGAATAATAACAGCCTAGAACAAAGTCCAGCTGACCTGCAGCTTACCTTCCTGCTCTCAGTCACACAAGTGAGAAGTCCCTTTGCAAATCTGTGCTGAAATACCTCCTTTTCCAGGATGCCAAGAAAATATCAAATGTATAAAAAGCCAAATCAGATCCTTCCCTTTTTGTTCCTGCATACACAGGACACATCCCTTGTGTCTCTGTGAGGGTGTGTAAACGAGTCTCCACGTGACCCTGGGAGCTTGCTGACCACGTCAGTGATTTTGTGCCCAGTGCCATAGGCTACCTGACCTGCATTTCAAAGAAACAAAACAGTTCCGTTATTCCAGAAACTCAACTCATTACAGAGCACTGCACTCACAGCAATCTGTGAGCAGCTCAGCTCCCAGGGCAGATGGAAAGTCAGTGGTGCTCTACAAGTGATATGTTGCTTGCTGGTGATGCTAAAATTCTTGTGGAAAACTAAATAGCAAGACATGCTCAGCAGAAAAAGAACAAAATCCAACCTGATGGAAATTCTGTGTCTCTGCTCTAAATAATGCTGAAAAGAATGAAAAGCTAACAGTATGGCCTTTCTCCTTCTTTTATTGTCATTTTGCTAACACATTACACCAGGAATTCTCCCATCCAAAAACCATCCATACCACCCTTCATCTCTGATAAGGATTCCCAGTCCTGCAGCATTTCTCAAATGTCTGGTAAGACTTTGCAGAAGCATTAGTGTGCACTATGGACCCTTGGGAACACCTTTCCTTCCAGCAGCTCCTTCCCTTCCCTCCCCTCCACCTGCACTCGCTGCTGTCTCAGGATGGATCTGCTCCAGACTCCGGGATCTGCTCCAGACTGACTCCTGGCCCTGCTGAGCACACCCAGAGACCACAAACAGCCTCCACCTGCTGCCCAGCCTCTCCCTGTGGCTAAAGATGGAGTGACTGCTTAACACTGCCAAAAAACACCCAAGCTGACACTGTAAGCTTCATATCAGTACTCCTCTAAAGGCATTTAAATATAATTTGTTTATCTTTGTAAGGAAAGGAACACGTCCAAACTTTTCTACACACTCTGCACCATCCCCTTTCCCCTGTAGCCCCACCTGGTGCAATTAAGACACTGATTAAAAATTAATCCCACATTGTTTGGCTTTCAGAGAAAATTTGTTGTTTTTTTAAAACCTTAAGGTATTACACAAAGGAATTCTTTAATATTTATAGGATAAAAAGAATGTAAGATAAAATCAGTTTTCTTCCCTTTTCTACATCCTGCACATTCTTATGGTCTTTGTGCCTTCTGTATAGAAATTGTCACAAACCCCTCTGGAGGAAGAGCACTGCTAAGGGAGTTCCTTGGTTGAAGATTTAGCATGAATTTTGCAGGCATGTTCATTCTAGGATTTGAAGACAGACTTAAAAATCTCTGGTCCAAAAACAAAACTGAAGCTAGGCATTTAAAATATGTATGTAAGTATTAGGCAATTACTTTTCCTTTAGTTTTCAAAATGTTGCAAAAATTGTTAATAATCCCATGCTGAGGAAATAATTTTATCATATATGATTAGCTATTTTCTGACGGAAATAGAGTGAAAAGTACAAGTTGACAGAATTCTACTGTTTTTTCTCTTTAGAGTTACAGATCAACATATTCATCTCATCTTCTTCCCCCTCTAATTATCATGCAATGGCATGTCTTGAGGAAGAGAAATGGTACGTGCATTTCTGTGACAAGTGAAGCAATCCTCTGACATGTAACTACAAAATACTTGGGAATCCGTAAAGGACAAAAAAAATACCCAATAAAAAATTTAGATAGCATCAGTTCTTCATGCTGACAGAGCCCAAAACTAAAAACTGAAAGTCTAGAATAACTGCAGAGAATCTACACACAGAAATGAAAAGCTGAAGAGAACACAGCCTCATCTCATTTCATACAATAGTTACTGCCATCCATCCACCAGCACCTGTAATAGCCAGAGCCACAAGTTCTTAAATAGATGTTACTCATTTTGAAATTCTCATTTTCCTTAAAGGGCTCAGAGGAAGAAGAGTAATTCAACAGTTTACAGCAAACTGGCCACATCTTGAACAAAAGCATGCAAACACCATCTTAATTAACACCACACAGTTACCTCTGCTCATCTGATTTCCCAGAGCCTGATACCAGCCTTGACAGATTTTCATAACAATAAAATGCCATAAATAAATTTATGTCCTGAAGGACTTTAAGCTGCAATGTCACAAAGCCATGAGAGATAAATGATGTCTTAACTAATTTTCTCATTTATTATTCCCCCAGCTTTGCTCATTTGGTGATGAGGAGAACTCATTTTTCTATTTGGCAGATAGCTGTGTCAACCCTGTTAATAGCTACTATTACCATCACATGAGCATGTTTGTGAAAACAAGTGTAGTTTCCTTCTGACACTGACCTCACAGCACTTCAGTATTATTACAAACACAAGATCTGTCAGTAACAAAAATTGATGCACTTATCCACAGATTCTGCTTGTCTGCCACTAGCACTTGATTCATTTTTCTTTTGCAGAAGTTCATCTTTAAGCAAGGGCAGATTCATAGTTTAAATCACTGTCTTGACACATCATCTGTTGCTTTGTAAATTCTTACAAAGAACATAATTTCCACAGTCTTTAGGAGATAAAGGATAACTGTTCACCATCACTGCAGGCACTGTACTGATCTGAATCTGACTTGAACTGTGCAAACCAAAATGGGCTTAAAAGTGGCCACTAGAAGGATTTCCTCATCAAACAGTCAGGCAGAATAATCTGAATTGAGTAACTCCATTTAATGTTAATAAGATACTTTTAGGTGGCAGGACTCAACAGATGGATTTTAGGGCGAGATTTTAAAAACCTCAACTGTCTGAAATTGAGGACTTTTCAGTATTTAATGGGAGCAGGTTTATGCCAGTGGTTAGGAAAATACTGAAATTCTGTCCACTCTGCCACTTGCAGTGTCTATATTTAACTCTATTATTTCTGAACATGACTCTCATTCTAGATGTCCTTGATTTGGTGCTCCTAACACATATAATTATATATAAATAAACACACATCCCTTCAAGAATTTTGTACCTGCTTGATGTCTCTCCATTGGCTTCTCACATCTCCAAATGCAATTATTTGTGGGTGATCTGGGTGATCATTCTTCTTGCCAAGACTGTTGCTTCTGGAAGAAGCCAACAGAACGGAAGTCAAGCAGACACTTCTGAACTTCTCCACCAAACTGACCACACAGATTCAGATTCCTCCTAACTTAGGACTAACATATCAATGCCTGGAAATTCTGGCAACTACTGTAATGCCACCTTTCCTTCTACTAAGAAAAAGAGAAGAAGGAAATCAGCTTTTTGTGCATTGCCATTTCCTTTACACGAGACAGCCATCATATCCCACAGGATTTTCCCACAGTAAAGCTTCGTTGTTTTCTCTTGGCAAGGAAGACCTACTGATTTTTCAAGACCACCAGCAGATTGTGTGGAATAGTCAGAAAGTCTTTGCAGCAGTTAGGTGAGCTTCTTAGAGCATCAGCTGTTAGAACAGGCTGCATTGCAGGAGCAGGAACAATCCTGGTTAATCTCCTAATGCAGGGAAACCAAACCAGTGCAAAGTCACCTTCCCCTCCCATCCCGCCTTGTGCAACTCTGCTCAGAGCTTTGGGCTTCATTGTGCAAGGGAGAAAATAAAACTTGTTTACTATTATACCTTCTAGGTACCTCAAATGACACAAAATATTCCAATGTCTCTAAGTGTTTTCTGGGGGAATGAGTTACTTGTGCTGTTCCTGTGGGGTTTCGATGCAACACAGGCATAGCTGAGCTCAGCTACAGGACAGCACTGGCCTCTTGGAGGATACTGGGTGTTCTACCTCAGCTCAATCCAGCCCATCTTCCCAGAGGTGTTAGAAAAGGAAAAAGAAAAAAAAAAAATCAACTTGCAGTAAATCAGGTTAGTTGCTTTCTCAAGAGGCAATATGTGTTTTAAAAAGCCAGTACATTTTATCCTTCAGAGAGAAGGCTTAATACATTTTTTTTTCCATTTAAATGAGCGTAACTAAAACAGCAAACACTACATTGTTTTCCTTAAACAATTTGCTGTTTTACAGGGTGCACTTTTCTTGGGCTGTATTTTTGAGATATAGCTATGTGAACAACTTGCTTGCTTTTTCAAAATAATTTAAAAACCTTTCTCATCTTCTACTTTGCCCAGAAGTTGGTGTGAGCTGCAACAGGAGAGAGACAAGAGAAAAGAATGAACAACAGCCAAAAGCCTCGTATTCACTATCATCCCTGTATGACTTTCTCCAAAGCCAAAGCAAGCAGCTAATCATTGGAAACCCTTCTTTTCCCACAATGGTATATTAAAATCAACATATGCACATACAGGCCACTGTGGTAAGTGGGTGATTAACTGCTTTGTGCTAGATTCTGAAGTCTGCACTAAGCATTTTGCCTTCCCTGTTGCTTGGCAATCTATCCTGTTTTACTGTCATAAACACCTGCTGTTCAGACAACTGCATTTAAGATGGGCTTAAACATCACGAGACTGGCCTAAAACACTGTACTATCAGTCTTAAATTAGGGCCTGAGCTGGGCCCAGGCAAAATGCCATCCATTGGGAGGCACATCACGGAGAGGCCTGGGGGAGCTGCAGGTGAGGGCACATAGACAGGGGTTGGGAGAAGCTCTGCAGGGCAGGGAGCCTCAGGAGATGACAGCTGACATCCCAAGCAGGGGACAACAGAATAATGCCTGAGGAGATGTGTGTGCATTTACACCTAAAGGAAAGCCAGGGGGAAACTGGGGTGAAAAGCATGAGCTGTCTGCACAGCAATGAATGGCAGAAGTCCTTTCATCCTGCAGGACCTGGCATCTCTGGAGGCAATGGACAGCATGGCTCCAGCTGCACGGGGACGGCTTTCTGCATTAGCACTGCCACAGCCCCACTCCAGGGCTGTGACACACAGCTGATGCCAAGTGCCCAATGCAACAACTTGTCTGAAGCAAAAGGCATTTTCTCACCTGCCAGGCTCGACAGGGGTTAGCTCTAACAGGTTTGACATCTCAGTATCACCACTTAGCTTGGACAGAGAGCACATCTGTTCTGTTCTTCTCTCGTAAAAGATCTTTTGTTGTCTCACACAGCAGAGATCCCGTTAAGCCTAGACTGACTCTCACTGCAACATCATCTTGCTGGATGAAACATCTTCTATCATGTATTAAAGGTAGCATTAACATCCACGGCAGAACCACAGGCTGGGTGACACCTCCTATGTGAATTTGATTCATGCTTGTGCTAATCCTGGGTCTGGTTCAGATGACACAGTCAGCTAAGTTACTGCACTGCCAGTTTAATATTTTGCCATCTGCTAACTGAGAGCTCTGCTGCCTGCTGGGTCCCATAAAGACTTTTATTTATTACATTATACATGGCAACATCTGCCACAGGATTTAGCTCAGCTCAGCTTCCTAATTAAACAAACAAACACTACATCTCCTGTACATGATTGGGTCTAACTATTATTCATAAAATCTGAGGCAGGTATTTAAAAGATATAAATGGTCTGTTCCAGATGGATAAATACCCCTCCCACCATTTGGGGAGGGACTGTTAGAATAAGCTTAAGGTCTCAAACACTCCATTTTACTACAACAAAGCAACCAGAAGTTATTGCATTTGTTGTTGTTTTGGTCTTATTTTATTCCTTAACTGTTCAATTTTACACTAATGAGAAAAATCAGATTATTTCCAATTCTTGTTTGCTTCTCTCCTGAGTACTGTCTGTAAAAGCAGGGGAGAATACAAGAGACTTCCTCTGTGTCTGAGTTCAGAGAAGAGACCCAACCTGAGAAACATCACATTGTTCAGCCACCACGAAAGGCACCATGAATGCACTGCCCAAGTCCATCTCAAACTTAATTGCAGAGGGAGGAACCATTGAACAATACCACTGGCTACACACCTACATCAAGGCTCTCCCATCTGTTCCAGTCACCTGCAGTTAAATCAAACTGGGAGAAAACCTGGATGAAATCCAGGCCTAATGAATTCGGTAGGAATATCACAAGTTCTTCATGTTTTTTTTAAAATCAGTCCTAAACATGAATTTTATTTAAACTTAAAAGAATAGAGATTGGTCAAAGAAAGGTTAAACAAATCCCCTATTTTAAAGATTAAAGGGTATCTACAATTGCAAATACGCCAGCTCTCAAAAAAAAACTTCCCCAGGTTTAACTTTCAAAAATCAAAGGGACAGTATAGCAGAACTAGAGTTACATTTTCCAGTCTTCCACTCTTTCATCTGAGTTCTTGTTTACTGCATTCAGTTGCAAAAACACAAAAACCACACCCAACTACATAAATCAAACCCAAAAAAAACAAGCCACTACACAAGCCTTTTGGAGGGGAAAAAAAAAATCTCTTCTTAGCTCTGATTCTTGAAAAATACATTTATCTTGGTTTCATTTTCAACCAAGTCCACTTGCCCCTGGTGCCTCTGTCACACCAAAGCATTTCTTTCATTATCCTTAAAAATTTGGCCTCATTCCTCCTTTAATCAAGAAACAGAAGCCATTTAATCTGCACCCCAAAGACAGGTGTGTGCTGGCTGCCAACATTCCCCAGTCCCTTGGGGCAGAAAGTCATCCCAGTCAAGGAAGAAAATATTGTTTTGCTTATGAAAGTAACATTGATATTTTTCAGTTAAAATCGTTGCCCTCACAGTATTTTTGCAAAGTCACTGATACCCAGGAAATTTTCATGCCTACACTTGGTGTTCAGGATGGTGGCCACCCACTGCCAGGCCAGCATGGGGGATCCACAGGCTCAACCCAGCAGTGCAGCTCCCTCAGGGGGCTGATTCCAGGCCACAGCTCCTCTCTGAGGTGCCAAAAGAGGCCCCTCTACAGCCAGGGCACTGCCACAGAAGGTAACCAGTGCAATATAACACAGGCTGCCAAAGCACCTGCTATTAAATAGCTCCACACTCTGAGCTATTCAGGAGTGACTTCACAGACTCCCCACCCACCTTCACCTTCCAGCATTACAGAAACTCCTTACCTAAGAATATAAAGCTCTATTGTACAATTCCTTTGCCACAACACAAATGAGACAAGATCATAACAAACAACTTATCAGCTCCATGATCCATAGCACCTATATATGTAACGTTTACAAAATTCTTTTTATTTCCAAGCCTGGAAAAACTGCCAGCTCTACATGTTCAGATTGAACAAGATGTGCTACAGGATATGCTTTTATTTAATTTTTGAGTGTAACATTTGGATATTTACAGGCTCAAGGAAATTATAAATCTTTTTTCTGTATCACTGGTAGCCGCAAAATGAATTATTTATGATTCAATCATCACAAACAGATGACCCCCCAACAACATGTGATCTTTATTATCTCTCTTCTCTAGCTCAAATATTAAGTCTGACATTGCTTTTCATAAGGCCCTGTGTTCCTTTGGCACAAAAAGAGGTGGTGATAAAGAGGCAGAAGCTTAATTACTTGCACATGAAAAGATGAACACATCTGCCAGGTGCTGTCAGCACCAACAAAGATCAGGCTCAAACAGCCAGAAATTGGTCCTTGAGATGACAGCTCCCACGTGCCCGAGGAGCCCATGGGCACACTGCATACCTTCCCAGGCAGCCTTTTTAACTTAAAATGGCACTTTCCCATTTACCCCGTCCTCTTCTGGCCTCAGCCCTGGTTTCAAGGGAATTCCAGGAGTTCATGGCATTCGGGTGCCAGTGTGACCCTCCTGCCCCGAGTCCTGCCCAGCAGCTGCCAAGGCAGAGCCTGCAGCTCACACCAGATTCCCCTGGCAGCAAATGATGCTCTGGAAAGGGGAGAGGACAGAAGGGACCCCTGATGAGCCATTCTCTCTGTCCCAGGCAGGGGCATCTGTCAGTGTCTGGAGGCTCTGTCACTGAGCCAGCTGAGTTGGTGCTGGAGGAGCAAGTGCCTGTAAGTTTGCTGTGTTACACTGCCCCTTGACACCTCACACATTGTGGAGGAGCAGGAAATTTCAATTACTTAAGGAGATGTGAATGGAGTTTGACAATTTGCATCACCACAGACGTGCCCAGCCCTCAGGGGAACCCCAAGGAGAGGCTGTGAACGCTCACCCCGGTGCCACAGAGCGCCCTGGCCAGGAGGGGAGTTTATCTCGGGGCCTTGCCAATCAGACATGCACTTCAGCACAGGAATTGCTGCTCCTGGGTGACATGAGCTGTACAGCAGTGTTTGTCAAACTGACAGGCCTCCACTTCTGTGGAGCTGCTTTTTCTGTGCACATTCCAGCTGTGGCTCCTGCGGCCGCTGCGTTCAGCTGAACCAAATCCCAGCCTTCCCACAGGAAACAGAAGGTTTTCCCACTGACACAGCAAATCCTTCTTTATGCCACATAATTCCTTGGGCTCCTGGGTCAGTTCCCAGTTCAGTCAGGAGCATATCCCTGATGTTTCCTAAGCTTGTCAAAGGGAACAGCTCATTTCTGCTCAGAACTATTGTGGTTTAACCTCAGCCACCAGCCAAGCACCTCACAGCTGCTCGCTCGCTCTCCCCTCGTGGGATGGGGTGAGAGTTGAAGAACTAAAATGAGGAAACTCATGGGTTGAGATGAAGCCAGTTTAACAGATAAAGCAAGAGCTGCACACACAAGCAAAGCAGAAGGAGGAATTCATTCACCACTGGCCATGGGTAGGCAGGTGTTCAGGAGAGCAGGGCTCCATCCCTCCAAGCAGTGTCCTGGAAAGAGAAATGTCACCACTCCAAACGTGTCTGTGTTGCCTGTCCTCCTCCTTCCCCCAGCTTTATACACTGAGCATGACATCATAAGGCCTGGAACATCCCTTGGGTCCCTTGGGCTCAGCTGTCCCAGCTGTGTCCCCTCCTCACTCCTTGTGCATCCCCACACTCCTCACTGTGGGGTGAGGAGCAGAAAAGGCCTCGGCTCTGTGCTGACCAGAAATAAACAAAACATCTCTGAACTATCAACACTGTTTCCAGCACAAATCCAAAACACAGCTCCTTATCAGCTCCTGTGAAGAAAACCAACCCCGTCCCAGCCAAAACCAGCACAGGGACCACGGCTGGGAGATGTCCTGTTGACAGATTATCCTCTCCTCACAGGAAGACAATTCCAAGAAGGTACATGCACAATTTATTCTAATTATCTCCTACAGAAAGCATGAGAGATTTCTGTGTGACTATACAAAATTCTAGTCATTGCATGAAGAATTTTCTCCATGTAATAGATTCCTATTTTTGCAGGCGGAGGGGGCAGTTACATTCAGTAGAGGTTTTTCACAGAAATTCCCTCAACTGTAGCTCTACTAAATTCCTTTTGGTTCAAACAATACAACACAATTCCCAAGCTTCTCTCTGACCCAAAGAGCCCTACATCTGTATCATTCTGCACTTTTCATCCACAGATTTCCTTGAAAGCACTGACCTTGTTTTTTCTTGCCAAAATACTGAATAAGAGTGAAAATAAAAGAAACAATCCTATCAAAAAACATACTGAAAATAACTGCTGGGACTTTCACTTCTGAAGTCATACAGAATACAACTCCAAAAAATGACACGTAAAACGTCAGTCTAATTGAAGGAAAACTGGCAAGAATAACAAAGTTCTCCCTGAAATGGCTAATTCAGTATGCATGGAAAAGCTAGATAAACATCACATGATCTCCCTGGACCCTCTAGACATAAACAATGCAATTAAAAGGAAACATTTATTTCCACTCTTGATGCTATTACCTGAGGGATAGCAGATGCCAGATAGTTCAGTGTTTATTAGAAGCAAGTAGCAAGTTTGGCAATTGGAACTGGCTCAACCCTCTCTCACATTTTTGTAATTTTATAACACCATATGGTCACTACAGATCTCTCTGACAATCTCCTGGTTTAAGTTCAGCTGTTTCACAGAACATTTAAACTGAAGTTAAGCATATTGAAGATATAACGGTAAGCAACACAGATATTTCAGGGAGGGCTGCAAAATCCCTGAGAAATGCAGAACGCTCTTTGAATCAGTCAGTATTTGTTAATCAAATGCTTAGTACCTTTGGGCTTTGGGTGTCTGCTGAACCCCAGCCTCACAAGGCCAAACGAGGCTGCTGGGCTGAAGCAAAGCATGACCCTGAGGTGCTGCTGAAGGCCCTGAGGTGTGGTGACACACCGGGGCTGCTGCCAGCTCTGGAGAGAAGCCGTGACAGAAACCAGCTTGACCTCCACTGGCTGCATTTACATTCAGCATTCCAGTTACTGCTTCCAGGGAAATTGCCCACGTGCTGATGCTTAAAGAGATTGACCTTAAAGAGGTGGAGCCCTGCTCCCAAAACTAAACATGAGCACTGATGCTGGTAAGGGGACAGGCAACTCCAGCCATGGTCAATTGGCTTATTGGGTGCCAATCAAATGCCACTGACTTCCCGGGGAAGTGAGGGCAACTAGAGCTCCAGCTAATGAAGTCCTACATTTACTGGATTATCAACAAAATGTATTTTCTAGAAATGGATCAGTATCACACAGCAATTGGTTTTGTTACAAAATTATTTAACTGTATAATTTATTGATGATATCTACAGCAAGGAGAAGTATTCACAAGTCCGTGCTCCTCCATGGCTGAGAGCATAAATATATCAATCATATGAAACAGAAAAACTCAAGAGAGTATTTAAAGGCTGCTCTTATTTTAGCTCCACAGACTTAAACAACTTGACACTATGGTAATGCAGTGGGTCTGGGCCTCATTAATTTTTAATCAACCTTTACCCACCATAGCTTTTGAAACGAACTGTTACTAATGACAAGTCATATGTCAGTCTAATGAATGGGATGCAAACTTCCATTAAAATAATGAAATTAGCTTGTTTGACTTTTGTTCCAGTTCCATGGCACACAGCCCCAGGTAATTACAGCTTGCACTACTTGCCCATATTAAAGTCTGTTTATTTACTTAAGGTCTTTAGTCGGGACATCCCAATTTAGCTCATGTCAGCTGTTTTTATGAGTCTAAGAGTATTTGTCTTATTAACAAAGAGATAAATACACGCAGGCAGTGCAAAGTGCTAAAACATCGATTATGCACACATGGAACATTGTGAAACAACAGAATGGAATAAGCACACAATCCCTGGTGATATAAACACATCCCAGTGTTTCCCTGTGGCAGCAGCAATTACTTTTGGAAAAGGGAACAAGGTCTGAAAGGCATCCTTGCTGCAATTTGGCCTCTTGCAGCAACCTTTGCCCTTTAGGATCAGGCTAAAAAAAAACCAAACTAAATTTCCAAATATGATTGTGCTCTAGAGTGCACAAGTCACGACACACCACAATGACCTTACTTTTAAAGGTGTATCACTCTGGCTCTGCAATGTGCCCCCGAGGAGGGAAGGCCTTTCTGACTAACAAGCAGTGAAGAGCTGTTATCAATATTATATAAAAATGTTACAGCATCAATAAAGTCATATTCCAACTTTACAACAGCTTCTTCCAAAGTTCCTTCAGCAAGCCCCTACCTCCCACCGTCACAGATAACATCTGAAAGTGATGTAGATCAGCCCTCTAGAGATGATTTTGGAGCAGCTGAGGTTTTGGTGTGAGCATGCTCCTGTGCACAGCAGATTTTACTGCTAACAGAGGACTTCCTAAAGAGCAGCCCCTTTTATAAGACTAAAAATAATCTGCAGTAAAGAACCTCAAGTGCCAAAACAAGCTCTGTCCAAGGAAGACCCATCACTAAAGCTGCCTGAGAAATGAATACAAGTCTCTGTTGACTATGAAAATGCATTAGAAACGTTTTTATAGTTTTAACATCTCTTAGGTTTTCAGGGAGCTATTCTGATCTGTCCTGAGGTTTACAAGCAATGCTGTGTTTGTGCAGACAGACAGCAGCCACTCCTGCTCAGCCTCCCAGGCTGTGCCCCATGGAAAGAAGGCAGGAGTTGAACCCTCTGCAGACACAGGGTCTGCCCTGCAAACAAGATAAAACACTTCCCACTCACACAGCTCAGAGGCAGAGCCAGGAAAAGCCATGGATTCTTTTCCCTAGCATGGCAGGGAGAGCCATAACTCTGTCTACCAGACACAGAATATCTCACCTGAAGAGCAGACAAACGAGGAATTTAACAGAAGACATCTTCCTCAAAGAACGCTGATACCATCTAAACCCAAGTTTTTCCCACGCTTCCTTTTTTCCCCAAAAGTACACAGAATATTGATCTAGATTCTCTCCCCAGTACTTGAACTCTGGGCTGTGAAAGCCTAGAGGAGACAATTTCTCTCTTGTTGCTCTGACTGACTGCTGCTCACCTCTCCCTTCCCAGATCCTCCCAGATGTCTCCAAAAGATCTTTTGTCTCATTGCTAATGGAAAAGTACACAGCTTTCTAACAATCTGCACAAGATGAGGAGAAAAACATCTTGGCCTTTCACATGTTCATGAATTATGTGCTTGCAACAAATTTTATTCACAAACACAAAAATCCATCATTATTTATACAGAAACTCCCACTTTCTGAATTCATTCTCAAACTGAGCACAATAGGAATTTCTGTGAAACAGAAACTTTTTTTTTCTTTCCTCAGACACATCCAGCCACCTCTAAACAGATCTGGAACAAATAGAAGCCAGGAGAGAGCTAGTGATTTAATGGGATTTAACAGGAAAGACTCTGAATTAGCCCAGCTGACAGCTGTAAAAAAACAGTAACCAAAGAAATGTAGGGTGAGTGGTATGTCCAGTGACAGTCACCATGTCAGAGCTGACATAAATGCTGGATTGTCCCAGCTCAGAGCCTGACACTTCTGACTGACAGTGCCAGTTTGAAGCCTACCAGAGCCTGCATTGAAGGGACAAGCTGTGCTCACAGAGGACTCACTGTCCCATGCAGGAGAGATCAAGGAGCTGCCTTCCTGTCCTGCTCAAAGCACATGAGACTTGATGACCATCTGACTCATAAAAGTCACCCTTGAATACGTTGTGGGTTTTTTTCCTGAACATACTGAGTACACTAGCATTAAAATAACATCTGTAAAAAGACAGAACAAAGGGAAAACTTTATCAGGTCTGCTTTCCTCTCTATTGCTATCTTCCTCCTGAAAAATAAAAGCATTCACTTTACCAGATGCTCTTCCTGAGAGAGCCAGGCACAAAAATAAGCAAGCTCATGTTACTGGTTTGTCCCTCTTTCCACAAGGCAGAGGACACATTGATCTCAGCTAACTTGATTTAGCTCAATCTGCAGTCTTTCTTCTTTGCTATTATGTTAGGCCCCAATCCGTCTTTCAAATTACCTTTGGCAATTAACTGAGGTGGCTAATTCAGGAGCTTAATTGCTGTCTTAGTCATGTAATCAATGCAGGCAAACCTCTGCATTAGCATACCAGGTAACTCTGGTATAATAGTTAAAATGCTCAGGGTTTGATTCAAGCCTTAGAGCCCAACAGTCCCTACTAGAAATAAGTCCAGGTGACTTTCCCATGTTAATGCAAAAGCTTAGCACAGCAAAGACCCAAGCTCAGACATCCAGGGACCTACACCATCACTTCTGCTGAAAATTACTTCCCCTTTCACCAGGGCCCTCTATAGAAGGTCACACGAGTGATTCCTGAGAGAATTCCTGTACCTCAGGATGTCAGACAGGGTGTTCCTGTGGCTGAACTCTTACCTGATGCTTCAGGGAGGGTTTAGAAACAGATAATCACATGTACAAGAGGTCAGTTCCCAGCTCTCATTAGGTCAAAGTGAGCTTGAACTCTGAAGCACAAGGGGTTTTTATTCTTTCCAAAGACTTGTAGATTAAATAGTTCTGTTACTTTTGTAGATTCCCAGTTCTACCCTGAATTTTTGAATCCCAGTTAACCCTCATGGCAATGAGTCCTGTGCAGTGGGTGGGAATTAATTTCTTTTGCCATGTCAGAATTTCCTGAACATTTGATAGAAGGAATTCAATAATATTTGAAGATAAAAAGGAGAAACAAATGCAATTTAAAAAACACCCTGAATCAGTTATCAATTACTTTTCAATTACCATAAAGGAATCATCTTTTGAAATGTCTTTTTAGGTAACTGTTCCCTCCTCCCCAAACCTGCCCCAGTTCTGCAAGAAATTCAGGGACAGACAACTGCAGCTCACTGTGCACTGACATCCGCCCAGCTGAATCATCACTTGTCACATTTCTTGTGCATGGAAAAACTGTATTTTTTATTGCAGCTGCACATGAAGTACCCCACAGTGACACCTCAGTGTCAGACCTGGACAGATATTTAAATCTTAATATGGTGCATTATGTAATTGAAGCTTTTCCTCTGGTATGTACCAGCAACTGCTGCATTTAGCAGAATCTATCACTTTTCACTTGTTTCACAAGTCCCCCTGAGTGAAACTCTCAATTCAAATTAGGTCTCAAAAAATTAATGAGTTGCATTTGCAAGAATTGCTATATTTTTCAAATAATATAAAACTTGCAAAGAATAATGGCTGCAGAAACAAATTGCTAAATTAAGGTATTTAGGAAATGTATTTGCAAAGTTCTATGAGCTTTTCTGTAGAGTATGTCAGCAGTTAGAATTATAAAAACTAGGACGAAATAGGAAAAATACTTCCTTTCTTCTGGCAATGCATAAACTGCCTATTTAGAATTACTGCCATAAATTTTCAGCACTGTCAAACAAGCCTGTACTGTTAACAGCCTTCAGTGATCACTGTGAAGAGTAAGACTCATTTATAACATACCATAAACACATAAGAAAAATGAATTTTTAAACACCATTAAGCAGTATTCCACAGCTATCTAAAAAAACCAAACCAAACATTCTTTTCCTTCAAAGTTATTTGTAATATTTGCATTTTGCTGGCTCAGATCTGAAGACCCAGATCTGAAGTCAGCAAGATGACTGAGAAGAAAAGGGCTTCACACCAGGCTCCAGCATTCCAAACCCTGGATTTAAGTATCTCTGAAGTATCCATGCCTCAGTTCAGGGGACACACAGTCACGTATGTATATATTTCACACAATCACAGAATTAGCCAGCTTGGAAAAGACCTCTGAGATCAAGTCCAACCTATAACCAAACACAACCTTGTCAACTAAACCTCCTTCTGCCCTTGTTGTACAGGTGATTTCTCTTTTTTAAATGAGCACTGACACGACAGAAGTTGACTGCAAATTCAACACAATATATAGCCAGGTATTTTATGGTTTGCAACTCTTCCTGGACCCTCCTGCTTCAGAGGGAGCTCATTTCTCTGCAACACCTTTTTTACCTTTCTGTCAGAGGAAACACAGTCAGGGACACCCTTCTGTGACACAAGCAACAGAGATTTACAGACACTATGTGACCATACACAGAGATCAACTAATTACCCTTCAGCATTTAATTCAGCCAGTGTGCTGAACTGAGCAGGCAGCTATAACTGCCAATTGCCTCAACAATTGTACAGAAAGAAAGTTTTGTGTGAAAAGTTGCCTAACTTTCTTTTTTTAAGTAGAACACAATAATAGATTTACACATGTCCACGTTCCATGTTTACATGGGTGCCCATGTCAGTTTTAGGAGCTTTATCAGAGCAGTGAGGCCAGTGTAGGTGCACAGACACCTGTGGGGGCAATGCCCAGCCTCACCCTTGGCTGCAGCTCCCCACTGAAACAGGGAAATGGGGAAATCCACAGGACTGGCCTGAATCTGCAGGGCTGCATGGACCTGCCTTGGGATTTCTGCCTCACCTTTCCTGCTAGCACTAACTCCCTAAATGCCAACCATAAATTTACTTAACAGGCTGCAAATGCCATGCCCATATTTGCTCAGTCTTCCACAAGTTCCTGGGAATGCAGACAGCATTATTTTATTGCTGCAACAAATAACAATGAATTTTCATTATTCCAAGATTCTGCCTACAACTGCTCCAGGCAGGCAGGTGTGTGTTCCACAAGCAGCCACCCTAAAGCTCCCAGCTTTTGCCAGCTGCTGTCAGCCCAGTCAGTAATTTCCAAAAGGTATTAGAATATTCACAGCCACTTCCAAGCAAATAAGGCATAGGCAGTAAATCATGTGAGATTAACCTGGCAAAACATTTTTATCCTTTCATGTGCAGCTGTTCAAATGTCTGTAGCAAAGGAGATTGTTTCATTCAGCTCTAATATTTGGATTTACCTTTGCAACACAGATGTGGAAGGTATGAAGAGAGACCAAGAAACTCGAGTTTTACTCAGTGTGGAAAACAGTGGGGTTTTTTAAATCCCTGAAGCACACAGACATACCTGCATTATAGACATCCTCCCTGAAAAAGCAGTGGGAAACTCCAGGATAAGAACAGATCAATAAACACAAGGTTAATGGCAAGAAAAAATAACAACAACAAAAAGTGGTTTTTATTTTAAAACCTACACAATAAAAAATGAAAAGGCATATGATAAGCAGGAATGGACACCTGCCACATAAACACAAACAGCAAATAGCAAGCACATTTAAAACTTGGATTCTCCAGATATTTGCTCGCCTGAGTTGAACTAAATTAAATTCAGATTCAAATCCAAATTTTTGTGAGACTATTTTTTCTTAATTGAATTAAGGATTCACTCTTCTAGCTGTTTTTAAACTTTAAATGTAATCTTCTGTGGACATGGGAACTCTGCAGCTGGCCTGACTTGCAATTGTGTGCTCTGATACAATACAAGCCAATAAATATCTTAGACACCAACAGAGAGAATTTTTGCTCATTGACCATCCTATGCCTCCCATTGCAGCCCACATAAAATGGACATGAAACTCTGATAACACATCTCATGACTAAGATTAACCAAATTAAATTAACTCTGCTCTGACAACAAACTTTGATCAGGCTCCCTGCTGTTCCACAGCATTTACATGTGCTGGCAAAAGGTGAAAACTGCTGCCAAGAACAGTGAAAATACTTGCACAAACCACAACTCGACCTTCACAAGAGTTTGCAAGGGTAATTCCTGCCCTTCTCACGTTTAATGTGAAAGGAGTAATGAGGGACATTATGGCAACACACCAGCTGATAACATTTTACTTGGAAAGAACAAAATACACTTTCAGATTGTACAATGCCACACAATACTTTCATCTTAGCCACCTCAGCTCTCCTCAAACTTTCTGTATCCGTGCATTAAGCAGTCTCTGTTTGAAGGAGTGTCACATATTCCAGAGTTTATTTTGGGATACTCGGATCCGTTACATTACAGCAGACTGACTAGAGTCCTGAATAACCCAACTATTTCATGGTAACATATGAAATCATCATCCTAAAGGCCATTAACACCTCAGCAAGAGCTTTTTCCCTTGGCATCGAATATACTTTGGGTCAGGCCCAACAGGGGGATATTAATTACTAACATTTCACTAAAATAAAATCATTTCTTATCCTACCATCTTCCTTCTACTCCCTGCTGTCCTGCAGCTATAAGGATTGAAATGTGGTAGCAAACTCTTCCTCCTCGGCAGAGCCAAACCCCTAAAACAAGTATTTAAATGGAGAACAAAGCTGTATTATGATAAATTTTTAGCAGCAAGATACCATATTTCAGGTGCAAAAGTGTGCACCAAGGCAAGAAAGCTGCTGGCTTTTCTCTGCAGAAAAAAAAACGAGATCATTTGCTGAGGCAGGTTTAGGGCAGAGAAACCAATACTCTTGAGCTCCTGGTTCATGTCCTCAAATATAATTACCCAGCTTTGTGAGCACAAACAAGATTTGTGCCAGTGGAGAGAACAGCTCTTGAAGCCTCTCTGGTTCAGGAGCCAAAGACTAATGGGGTTAATGAACTTGAACTTTGAGTCCAGCCAACATGAAACACAGAAGAAAAGCAACCTGTCTTGTAATGTCCCTGTCCAAACAAATTGATCTTGTCCTTGTCACACTCTACATCAGCCCAAGGCCACTGGTTGGGCTCTCCTGGGGAAGGCTGAGAGGGGAGCCCCAGCAGGTTTGGGCTCACCTGGCTGCCTGCTCAGGGAGAGCCTGCACACAACTTCTGTGCTCAATCTTTGTTAGCCTGGCTATTGAATTTATTCAAGGAAAAGGAGCTGCTGCCACTTCGTTTCCATGACAACAACCCTGAGAATTTTGTCTTCATATGAGTGAGTTATTGCTTTTTGTGCCTCCACAGTCTAGGCAGAAAACTTAAAATAATATGGTCTCAAGAAAGACAATCAAATCTTCCTATCCTCCCAACACTCCTACAGGCAGCAGATTCTTCGATTTCATTACTAGAGGTATAAATGGGTTGAAAAACAATCCTCATTGTTTATTATGGAGAGATTTAATTTCAACTAAAAACTTCAATTAAAGAAGATTCTTTTGATGACCATGTTTGTGTCCACATTAACAGAAGAGAAGAGCTTAGTGTATTATTGCCTATCTGTAGTCTTTTGAAAACAGCTTTGGGATGTTTATCCATAAATTATGGTCTCTATTCCTCTCCATAAATTATTTTAACTTTTATTTATTGATAATGCATTCAAAATATTTTCAGTGCTAGAAAACAAGTAAATTTTTCCAGAACACAAAGCTCAAAATCTATACAAGACAGACATTTAAAACATAAAAACACTGGTATATATCTTTGAATTACTCAAGCTAAAACTACAGTATATGCACCAAAACCCCACAGAATAGGTACAAGGCTACAAGTATCATTTCCATTGAAACAGCAGGGAAACTGCTCTCCTGTGAAAACTGGGTCTGATTTGAGAGATCCTCGTCACAAAAGGACATTTCAAAAGAGTCTTGAGCTGAACAGTTTGGTGACTGACTTGGTTAAGAAAATATTTGAGGATATCTCTAAGAAATTCTAAGCAGTCCCACCAGTGAGAAGTTGAATGTGTTCACCTTGTTTCACACCATTCAGCCCACAGTGAAATACTTCAGAGATGTCAAATGAACATAGAAAACAGCTTTTCAGGAGAAAAAAAGAAAAAGGGTATTCTCTTTCCATCTCATTCAGTCTTGTCTCCTGAATTACAAGAGCCACCAGATCCCCACATCACAGCGCTCCTAGCAAAGGACATAGATCACGAACAAAAGGAACACTACAGGAACTTCACAGCGCAGCACAACCAGGACACTTTTCTCAAAAACAAGTGACAGGGTGAGACAGATCTCATTGTGTCCTACAAACTGCTGCAATTTCACTGCCTTCACTGCAAGGCTTATTACAGCAGCTGAAGATTTGGACCCAGCAGCAGACATTTTTATGCTTGTGGCTATCCTGGAGCTGGCACACAAGGAGCTGATGGATGCTGGGTTCCTTTCAGCTCTTGAAGAGAGATGGGTTCACAGGCATGGCATTGATGCTGTTATCAGGCATGTGAGTGAGCACACGACATCACCCACAGAACAAGGCATGCTTTGAGGCCAGTCGAGCAGGGGAATCCAGCTCTGTAAACAGTAAGGGCACAAAGGTTTTTCTTCGATGAGAAAAGAGGGGAGGGGAGGAAAAAAAAGCAAAGCACCTGTTGACTAAAATATGGTCAAAATATTGAAGAGCCAGGAGAAGACACAACTGGAGGGAAGCTCGGCCAGGTACAGTGCTTGCAGTCACTGCTCTGTAAAGCACACACCTGCCTGCACAGCTGGGCTGGCAGCCAGGAGCTGATCTGGGCCTAACCCCAAACCTGGATGATCCACAAGGTTATCAGATTGCCAGATCAAGGACACCAGCTCTGAGGAACCACCAAGTCTGACCCTGATTCCTAGAATGGAGGGGGCATAAGGGTCACTGAGGTGGTTGAGCAAGTCAGACCCACTTTATAAGGCTACACTTTCAAACCCAATGTCTGAATATTCCTGGTTACCATGGGGAGAAAAAGACTGCTTCCCTTTAACTCTCAAGCATGTAGTTCAGGCCAATCTGAAACCTTAAAACACTGATAAATTCTGAATGATACCAATAAATTCAAAAGGCAGCGTGTTCTTAAAAGGAATAGGGGAATACAAAGAATTAGTTGGTAATTTACACAAGAATAATAAATGCAAAAGTCAAACAGGATCTTCATTAGGAATCATTCTAGTCAGAAATGTAAGTGAACCAGCCGTGCCAACTATCACTCTGAAGAGCAAGAACTGATGCCTGTGGGGATAAAAAAGATTAGGAAACCACGAAGTGGCAGGAACAGATGGGCTTTTTTGAACTGAACTTCACTTAGTTCTAATCTCTCTAATGCCCATTATTATTTTAAGGCAGAAAAAGGTTTCATTTTCCAAACATAATTGCCTTGCTATTTTCTGTGGAATTGCAAGTCTCTCATTGTATCCTCCATATATTCTTTTTGCTCCAATGTTATTTTCTTTTTTATATAATTTACCAAGGCTGATTCTTCTCTCTAATCTCTCTGCAGTCTCCTATTTCACTGCTAAAATGTTGCCTTGAGATCACTGATGACATGTTTGACATTTACATTTTATTAGAAAGAAAATAGATTGCATCTTTCTTCTCTGTTCCTGAAGCATTTCCTCCATTCTCTCACAACACGTTTTTGGGGACAATAGTTGCATCCCCATCAATTTCCTCCAATTCATTACATACTTCTTCGAATACTGACTTTTCAAAGTTTAATATTTGTGTGCCATTCATTACTCCTTGTACATATTGTATCCTCATGAATATTTCAAATCCAATAGCAGTATGATCACTCAACCTTATAAAAGCTCACCAGCATCTATCTTATTTATCATACAGGTCCTGCTTCAGTTCCTGGGATTATGTCCAAAATATCCTCTGAGATTGTTTTCTCTTATAATTTGTATAAGCAAGTGAAAAAACCCCTAGACTAACACATGTATCTTTTCTCAAGCATTAAGCAATTATTATTCCAGTCTAAGCAATTGAAATCCTCTGTGATCAGTGCACCATCCCTTCAATGAGTCTCCACAAGTATTTCTTGATTTTCCTGCTTAGGGTCATACCTTTAGCCACTTCTGGACTCTATTTTAACTGCAGCATCTCAAATTTTTTCTTACCAAGTGAAGTCCAAGCATGATACACCCCCCTACCTGTTCTTCCACTTTTCTGTGTACCCACTGCTGAGCTCAAGCTGTAAAATTCTACAACATTTCATTGACTAGTATTCCTTAAAAACTTATCAGACCCCAAATTTACACAGGATTTTGCTTCTAGCAACTCGCAAACAAGAGTGAAGGTTTAGAGGATTCTCTTTTTATTGAAGAAAGTAATGCAAGGTCCCACTCTGAATTTTTTTAAAACCATCAAAGGGCAGAAGCTCTTCCTGCAGCTCTTACAGAGCAGGCTGAAGTGGGTGCTGTTTGCCACAGTGATTTCACTCCCTGGGGTGACCTGTGGAGCATGGGCTGCTTGGCCAGGCCACAGAAGTGTCCCTGCCACAGCTGTGGGTGCTGTGGATTCTGTCACAAGGCAAGGCTGCTGCATCCTGCCCTTCAACACACCCCTCAGCTCCAGAAACACAGGTCCCCCCCAGAAACAGGCTGGGGCTCCTGCCAGAGCTGCTGTCTGGCTGGGGCTCTGCAGCAGGACCCAGCTGCCCCACACATGAGCTGAGAGGAGCTCAAAGCCCCATCCTGCAGGCTGAGCACCCCAGCACAGCCACCGAAATTATGCATGAATAAACGTGCTGCAGCAAGATCAAGTAGTACATGAGTTATTTCCAAATTATGACATTATTGTATCCATCTGCCAAAATCTATGTCTGTTCGCCAGAGAGTGCTGGCAAGAACGGATGAAGAACTGGCTAATTAATGAACTTCTCTGCACACATCTGTTGGAAAAATACTGAATATTTTACCACCTGCATGGCAGAGAGGCAGCTCCACTGAGGAGCCAACTTCAGCCATGTGAGCAGCAGCTCCCAAGAGACAAACCAGTGGATGGGTGCAAAGCCCCTCTTGGCTTGAAAATATTTTTCACAAATTTATTTCTTATAAAACTCAGTCTTTATGTAAGATCCACAAGCTGCCATAGGTTTAAATATAATTGTAGAATAATGGATTAAAAAAACAAATTCCTAGACTAAGTAACAGGTGCCCAGGTCTATACTTGCTTCAAAAAGCTGGTCTGAAGCCAGGAGAGACAGAAAGCAATACAGAATTTCAGAATTTGTTGCTTTTCTATGCCTGTCTGAAAAAAACTACTCAATAGAATATGACAGGACAGAGTTCTCACCTTCCAGATGAACAAGGCCATGAAAATTCTGAAACATCCCATTGCATGGAGTGGAATGCAGGAAGCTGATGAAACAAGGCAAGAAACCTTTTCTCCCTACATACTCTTTCAGATGAAGATGCTTTTCCCTGCACTGACACAGTAAAAACCTCCAAAACAACTCTGATCCTCGCAAAAAAAAAGTCAGCTGCCCAATAGTACAAACTGAGGGCAAAAAACCCTCTTTGGTTAGAGAATTCCACAGCTTCCAATAGCTTATTTAGAATTTTAATCCCTCTAGGCTTCTCCAATTAAAATCAGATGAATTTCCAAGTGATGCCAACATCCTCAACAGCTCATATTCCTGTGATCTCCATCATTTCTGCACAGGTCCCCACCTGCCAGTCACCTCTTTGCACCAATCACTAAGAACTATTCATCAAGATCCATCTCTCCAGGGTCACCTACAAAAATTAAGGTCATTTACTCTCAAAGCTCTTGGCTGTTATCCTGTATTACCCAAAGTTCCTCTTCCACAATATTTCTCTGCTCTGGGAATTGAAGAAAGTAGGAACAGGGAGTAAGAGGAGACTACATGCAAGTTTTTCATTTTTACACCACAGCCTTTTCAAACCCAGGGCAAATCCTTTCCTGCAGCACGTGGAGATGCTGAAACACACAGAATGCACAAGGAAACCGTCACCCAAGATGTGTACTCCCAGTTACCACAACCCCCACTGCTCAAGACTTCTCTTCAAGACTCTCAGCAGATTAAATTGCTTCTCATTTGGTTTCTTTTCTTAAATACAAGGGAGCCCCAGACTCCCTGATGCACTTTTGTTTCTCCTTATGGAGGCAGTTCCATTTCAGCAGCATGAAAACCATCACTGCACATTGTTTGTGAGCTGTTTTGGATCCTCCAGTATGAAAGTCACTACGTGGTAATCTATTAATAATATCAACGAGGTGGCAACTTTAATTGCATTTAAGTATCCCTCCCTTAGCCTACTCTTCTTTAAAAAACTGTGATCCAATCATTTCAGCTATTAAGGCAAGATAAAAACTCAATATTTGGGAAAAGCCAAACCTAGGTACAACACTCACAGACAAAGGTGGGTATTTTCTGGGCTTTAAAGGAAAGGCAAAGCCCATCACAGCTCTAGGAGTTCACATTGATCTGAATCTCAGGGTCGGGGAGGCACAAAGCTTTGAGCCTGCTTTGGACTGCAGCCTCTGGAGAGCACACAAACACACAGCCTGCACTCCCTGCACCACCCTGTGACCTGCAAGGCAAAGCTGATGGTGCTGCAGTACAGGCAGTACAACACTCTCTGATAGAATTTTAAAGTAACAACAAAAAGTGCAATTAACAGGGTTTCAGTGACTGGGGTCTTGGGCTTGCTCCATGGACAGAAGTTAATTTCTCCATAAGAAAACAAGTGGCATTAAAAGAAAAGGCAGCAAGATTGCAAAAAGGAATTTGTTGGCTTGCACCCAGCTACAACCAACAACATTCACCTTCTGCAAACTACTCAAACAATTACCTTCCTCAGCCATTCCAGCCCAGGTGTCTGTTCTGTGTGTGTTTGGTCTGGAGGCTCAGGGAAGAATGTTATTGATCCTTTTAATGGGTAAGGACCTCGCTAAGTGATAAACTGTCCACCCACTTTCCCTAATTAAGAAAAATCCAATTACCACACACAAGTGTAGAGACTGTAAATACCACCCATCAGTCTTCAGGGGTTGGTACAACTGGCAATGTGTTCCCAAACCATCTGTACAGCAAAGAACTCATTCAAAATAACTTGACAGCTTCTGTACTGGATTGCAGGATTGACTGAAAAGCATCAGCCTCTGGAAATGGTTACAAAGCACCTGAGAATGAGCCACGTTCTCATCAGGAGAGCGATGTGCTCAGAGAGGGTTTCTGGAGTCTGAAGCAGAGTTCCCTAAATTCTGTGCAGATCGATCTTCTCCCCACAATCCCCAAGAGAAGACGAAATGGAAAAAGCTCCTGGAGAGGTGGAAATGTAGAACAGCACTGCAGAACACACAGAACCCATGGAGCTGCTGGAGGGGAGCAGAGCAAACAGGGGCTCATCCCTGGAGGTGGTGTGATGCCACACCTTGGAAATCAGGCTTCTAAAATGACACTTACAGGGGCAGAAGCCATGGGAAGGAACAGATCTGCAACATAAAACCAAGATTGGGGGGAAAAACAGGGATTGCCAGCGCAATGAAGAATACACAAAAATCTTGAAAGAAAAATAACAGTGGAAGAAGAGATCCTCTTAAATAATTAAAGCAAGCCCTCCATTCCTTGCAAATCAAATTCAGGGCTCAGAGCAGAACTGGGTTTTAGTTCCTCTCTTATTTCCATTCCTGAAGTTCAAGAGCATTGCAATATGATGGGAAAATTATTCTGTATTGATCAAAAGAATCTTCAGGAGGACTACAGAAATTTAGATCCTCTTCCCCAGGAAACAGTGAATAAGTGCTGCCATGCCTGTCATAGATTACTCTAAGAAAAATAAGCAAAGAATTAAAGTCTGCTTTATTAAACAGGCAGACTTAAATTTTCTTTTTTTTTCTTTGATCACTAAAAACAGCATAAAGGAGGAAAATTACACTGAAAGGTAAAACATCCAGTAAGGCAGACAGAGATAGTAATAACAAGACTGACAAGCAAATTTATAAATGTGAATAATATATATAGTACCAAAGGGACTAGAGGAGTCTTAAGTAGTCAAAAAGATTCAGAAGACTGGATAGTAATAATAAAAAAAAGGGTAAGTGGCCATATGAAAGAAAAAGGGGGGGAAATGGGAAAATAACTGTAAATGCCACGGCTAAAAGCAAAGAGCAGGAAAAAGAGATACATCATAAGGGAATTACAGGTAAAGTTGGGATATGGCCTTCTAGAGAACTGCACTATACTTGTACCAAAGTAGGAAACCAGAACACCAGGGGGGAGATCAGGTCTTAGGGAGTGAGAGCTCCACCAGACAGTGGCAGTGAAAAGTTGTTACCCAAAGGCCTCCACAGCTGCTGGTACAGCCACTGCATGCATTGATACAGAGCAGGGAAGGCCTGCACAAAGGCATGCAAAACAGAAATTAAATGCATCACCTTGTTCTGGCCAGCTGAAGAAATCAGTGGAAGTTAGAGAAGAAACCTATCCACTTCCATAGGAATTTTACATTATAAGCCCTTTTTTGAATGTGACTAACAGCTACAACCTGTACCCTAAACCCTGTTTTCCAATGGTGTGTGAACACAGCACAGGGGTGGGTCAGATCTTGTCAGATCTCATGGCACCCAGAGGCAGGATCCCCTTGGCACACAGCTGTGACCACTGTGGGATCCTCCTAAAAACATCCACATCCTGCCAAACACAAGTGTGCTCTCCCTGGGCTTTATCTCCTAGAGCAGGAATAAGGTGTGCTCTACACACCATGGGATTTGCAGAGAACTGAGACACCCAGCAAGGGAAAACACAAAATTAAGAGGAGGCAAAAGAAAGATGCTTCAAACACCAAATTTCCATGTCTTGATTTACTGATTTATGTAGTGGACAAAAAGTCATTCACCAATACCCTCTACTCTCTTGTCTGCATAATTCAGCACAAGCAAATAACACCAATCAAGGTGATTTGTTAAGCTAATCTGTATTTTGCAATGTTGATGGTGGATGCCATGCTTGTCTTACAGGGGTTAGCTTCATTTCCTTAAAATCTGAACACAAGTCACTTCCTTTGAATACTACAAGTGTATTCATTGAAGGGCTGGATTCTGACCAACTGAACAAACACCTATTCAAAAATGACTTGTCCTGCACACAGGATCCAGCCCCCCTACACCCCACCAGCACGGGGGGAAGGCCACAGACACAAAGTGGGTCTGGGCAGGGTGTAAGCAATGGGTCAGCCCCTGTGTGCTCCATGCCCAAATCTCCTTAGGGCACACTGATAATTAATGAACTTCCCCCTGCCTGGCAGGGATGGGCTGGGAGCGTGGCTGGAGGTCAGTGAGACAGCACTCAGAACTGAGGGCTGCCCCAGGCAGCCTGGATCAGAATTGGTTTCCTTGGCTGGCAAGCACTAACTGCTCCTTCTGCTGCAGAACATCATCAGAAATGGAAATCCTGCCACCACCTTCATTATAACATCCCCAGCTTGGTGCCAGATTAATGAGTACCTGTGGAATGACACTTGTAAAGTTTGACTAATGATGATCTAAGTAATGACTGAAGCATGAAGGCATCTGCACCCAGAAATGCTCTGGGTTTGGGCAAATTTGTCCTATTACTCTGAAAATCTGACAAAAAAGAAAACAAAATTGTGACTTGGGAATTGGGAAATTTATTTAAGGCATTTTATTTCCTTCTGAAGATCAGATATGGGAAACCACCAACACTTGAAAGAGAATGTTTTAATCTGAAAAATACTAAACATCACATCTTTCTAAGAAAATGCAAATGGACGATTTAGGACACCAATAACCAGACATAAATGTTCTCTATTTCTGTGCAAACAGTGAAATAAGGAGGAAGCTTCTGACACAACAGTATAATTCTATTTCCCTTTTTTTAGCAGCACCAGCTTCCACCAAAAAATGAAAATTGAATAGGAAAAAAGACTTCTGGATAAAATGAAGATACACACACTTCTCTGAAGTAAAAACCAGGGAAAAATGACATTAAAAAGCTTTCCTGTGATCAAGAGACAAGTCCAGCAAAACTAAGGAAGATTAACTGCTCCAAATACATCTGTGGTCAAGAACCAGGAAAGGAAATAAACAAATACTTCCAGCTCATCTTTATGCATCATAAAACAAATTAAATTAGATTTTTGTTCACTGTGTTGTGCAAAAAGTGATTTTTATCAAGAGTCATTGTGATGAAGTCAGGCTGCTTCTCAATCACTGCACAAACGTTTTCTTTAAAGGTTATCTTCCAAGGACATTTAAAATAGAAATATGTGTACATGAAGTTTATGTCTTTCATACCTAGTGTGTTTACTTCAAATGTGTGCTGGGATATTAAATCTACCAATATTGTTGATATTGTTCTAGTTTATACATTTTATTAAAACTAAAGCTGCAAGAATTCTCCCCGGCATAAGGGAAAACACACCTTTTATGACTTCCTACTGGCAGGATTAAAAGACATCTTGAAAAACAACCAATAAAGCCACAAATAGGAATTTTGTGTGTTAGCCCACAGTTTCATAAATATAATGGAAGAGTGGATATGAAGCTGATATTTAAATCTCTTCAATAAAGCCAGAATGCCAGAAGTAGAGGTACTCTGACAGTGCTCAAAAAACTTCAATTAAAGTTTTGCCAGTGACAGACTCCTTATAAACTTGTTCCACATTCACATGAGGAAGATGCCAAGTTTAGCTTTCTCTCCAGAGAACACCATTTTCTAATGTTTGCTTTATTCTCTGCATAAATACGTTTCCTACTCAAAGTCCACACCTTGCCCTGAAAAGTTCTAAGTGCTTCTTTAGGTGTAGTAAACAGGTTAAATAGTTGCCACATTTTTGAAAGAAATGCAATAGTAGATGCAGAAATACAGGAGATGTTTTCAGGATGAAAGCTGTGCTGCTAGAAATGAGTTGGCATACATAGATACATAGATATATATATGACTGTAGACAAGAAAGATTGATAGATCTATTTTAAGCTTTTGCATTTTGACAGTAGGATAGAAATATGCCAAATGATTTAGAGATCATAGGAAAAATGTATTTGCAAGAGAAGCTTGCAATAAAAACTTCTCTCCAAGAGAAAATCCTACCAAGCAAGGACACCTGGGAAAATTTTCAATTACAAAGGTGAGGAGAGGGAAAAAGAAATTTTAAAACATGGAAGTGATTTACTGACTGCAGCACAGGCAGTTAATTAACAGAAAGCAAGCTTTCCACCTAATTCAAGCTTCACTTTCAAAAGGATATATAGCCCTATGGCAAATATTTTTTTAACCAAAGTTGTTGCTGTGTTAAGGATAGATGTTCTCAAATATGCTGAATGTTACCTCTGTGCTTTACACGAACAGCTGTTTAGAACAATGCAGTTGGAAAGTCAGGGCACACACATGGGGCAGAAGAGCTGCTGGACTCTCCACCTGACACAGGAATAAAGCTCAGCACTCCCACCAAGGGCTGATCCCCAGGGGGTGATTTTCTGCTCAGCCATCAGCTGAGGGCCTCTGGACCCACCGCCAGGACAAAGGACACTCTGCTTTCTGCAGAAACTGGTTTGTGGTGCCCTACTTCCTCACAAGCAAACAGCACTGGATTGCTTCTCACATTAGCAATATAAAAGGTTCCTGGGAGCAGACAACCTGCTCTGACACCTCAGGCCAAGGATGCTCCTTTCTGACCCTGTCAGCCTGCACAGGTGGGCTCAGGTGCACACACCACCCCTGGAGCACTCCTTCCAGAACTACTGTATTGTTCTTACAGTTTGTTTTGTTTCAATTATTAGACTGTTCTTATCGCCACCCATGAGTTCTACTTCTTCCACAGCCAATTCTCCTCCCCAGTGGGGTGACAGGAAGGACAAGACGAGTGAGTGGCTGCACAGTATTTATCATCTGGGGTTAATCCACAACAACATCAATTCCTGAAAATTTTTTAAGTAAGAGGTGCACTTTTTGTATTTTTTTCCTGGGTGGATTGATGGCACAGACTTAGCCAGAGAGAACAAAGACCTAATAAATATGTAAGATTACATTATGCAATTACAACAAACATTCCTAATTATAATATTGAAATTACCAATGGGATACCATGGAGGAGTTTGAGAACATAACAGGTTTACCCTGATGAGACTGAAATGGAGCAACACACCTTCATGCCAGCTAGAGACAGAGCTGCCTTTGGATCAGCTTGTGTGAATCAGCACAGCTCCAGCTCTCATCCATTCTGTGCACTCCCTGCTGCAGCTCCCTCCTTCTGTCAGTGAAGACAAAGCTTCTCCCACTTCCAGAGCAGTTCCAGCATTTTACAGGTTCCCATTTCCAAGGTCTGCACACACCTTATACTTCTGCTGTCTGCTCCTACTTCCTATTATGGTGCAAACACCTTTTCCCTCAAACCCAAGTTTAGTGGGAGAGGTTTGACTTCCATGAGGACACTCCAAATACAGTATCACACAAACTGCATGTACATATTTGATCACCTCTAATGGCTGGTCCTGCTACAGAACAGACAAAACAGTAATTTAAAAAACACTCCATTTTAAAACAACAACAACAAATATCCCCACAACCTTTAAAGTCCAAAAATGCATCAGTTAAAAGTGAGGATTTCAAAGCACAGGCAGTAATCACACAGTGTCTCAGGGAAATGTGATCTACCTTTTGCTCTCTCATGCACACAAAGTGACAACTCTGCCTCCACTGCCAAAGCATTTTCGTGACAGCTGAGGCTGGTGAATCCTTTGGGTAACACCCAGCCTGAGTGAAATTGAGTGTCACAGGCTTTGACCTTCAGCAAGGTCTCTTCTCTAACTAAGAAAGCCTGATACTGGGAAGCGGAAAGAATTGTTTTGTTTGCAAGAAAAAGAATTTTTGCTGTCTCTCCTGAAAGAGGAGTATTTTTGCACATCTCTACATCTGGCAGAATAAGCTGAACAAAAGCAGTGTTTGTAAGATAATTGAAATTTATGGTTACGAGCAGAGACAGACAAAGGTTAAAGACATCATTTTAACAATACGTTGTACTTCACATACAAAACCAAGTGTGACACCCTGTCATCTGCTCACAGCAATCTCTGCCTCCTCCCAGGCTGAGCAAACAACCAAACCCTGTAAATGTATTGCTGCTAAAAACACAGCAGAGAACTACAGCAACACAGCATTTCCATCAGTTAATCACACATTTGCTCTGTGCTGACCCACTTTCAAATCACCTTGGGATATGCAGGAAAGAATTTCAGTTATAGGCTGCTAACAAATGAAAAAGAAAGGTTAAATGAAAATTTGAGCCCTCTTTTGGTTTGTGCAATATAGTCATTACCCAGCTGAAGAGACAGAATTATCAAGCACCAGTTACAAGTTCACTTTTAACTCATGGAAAAGGTCTAAGGCTGGAAGCTTCAGCCTTGATTCCCCTTAAAACTCCAGGAAAATGGCTTTTAAAATGTTGCAGAATTACTCTGGCTTTGTGTATACAGCCAAGGCTGGAATTCACCAGATGATGGGAGAGCTGTCCAGGCTTTCCCAGCTAAGCACAAGTGAGAGCTAGAAGGTATCTTCACAGATTGCAAAGAATTATTTCAGCAGCCACAGTATTTAAATCAGTAACCACTGAAAAAAGCCCAGGTGCCAAGACTGAGAACTCCTCTTCCCTTTCTTCTCCCTTGCCTCACAGTAAACAGAGAGAATGTGCCCTTCACTTGAATTAAGAATAACTTATTTAACATCAGAAGCAGAACAGGATACAGGTTTAGATTAGATACAAACCTACCTAAAGGTACAGGCTAAGCTGTGGCAAAAAATCAGTAACCCCGTGAACAAAACGTTCAATTAACATTAAAAAAATGCACATGTTAAGAGTTTGAGCTAAATTAATCAGTCACTTCTTCCATTTCAAATCTGTATTTGCATATGTAAACAGTGCAGCACTCACAGATTTATCTGAAATAAAATGAGAAAATGGGCAATTTCCCTCTAGAAGGGCAGATGTTTAAGTTGTTCTTGTGATTTTTCACAGATGTTCCCCTCCTAGTATATTTTAAATGGGATTTCTATCTCAGTTCTGAAAACCTGTGTTCTCATGCCCAAACAGAGGCAGCTGCTGGAGGCTGTGTGCACATTTTGTGATGCCTGCACGAGCAGCCAGGCCAGGAGGAAAGGCCTTCTGCACACAGGTACCCACGGGTTCCCAGTGGGATATGCCCCACCTCGGCTGCTACAGCTTTTCTGTGGGAGCCAAGGACGGGACTGACCGGTCTTCCCCATAGAGAGTGAAAACTGGGGATTTATTACAAATGTTACAAAATACCACGAGGCCTCAGAGTGCAGGGTCTCCTTGTTCTGAGCACTGCAGAGTCCTCAGCAAGGAGCTGCACCTGCCTCAGGAGCTTCCAGGATAAAAAGATAAGGCTACAAGCTGGCAGTGTCCCTGCTGGTGCTCCCACACGGGCACAGGGGGAAAAGGACACATTCCTGGAGGTTTCAGATTGCTAACACACATGCTTATTGCCAATATCAGAGCTAATTATTGCTAATTAGCAACACACAGCCCTCCCTTACTGCTCTTGCACCCTGAAGAAGAAAAGAAAATGACATTGTGAAACGTGATAGGACAGAAGGGGCGGAACCACCTTCTTCGTGAAAGTCCAAAATCAAGGACAGAGATAGAGGGAGAATGTGAAAACCTCTCCAAACCTTCTCCTAAAATAAATAAATGAATGAAAAATGTCAAAGGGCAGCCTTGTATGTTTTCCTGAAATCAGCTTCTTCACAGACTGGGGGCAAGGTCAGTGGGGAACCACACTCTTCCAATGTCCTTATCCCGCAGGGCACCTGCCACTCAGACTTCCTGAAACCACAGACATTCCCCTGCCAGGCAGGTTAAAAGAACAGAGTGAAACCTAGCAGTGAGAGTATCCTAAGCAACACAAACTACACTTCAAAACAGCTGCTTCACAGCAGTTTTAGGGGCTGATCACTTGCAGAGATATTAATCAGAAATACTATTACCTAAAGTTAACGGCAGGCAGTGAGCAGAGAATGGGCAGCACAGGGGAGGGAAGCCACGAGATCCTTTTGCTGGCTTGTCTTTGCCTTACCAGCTCCCAAGCTCCACAGGAGACAGCACAGGAGCCCAGTAAGACATCAAGACAGAGACACGGGCAGGAAAAGCTAATACAAATCTGAGAGAAATAAAAATGTGCACTTCATAAGGGGAAGTTCAAGAATGAAAAATGGGTGTCTGCTGTAGAGCATTTCAGACTGTCTGTAACCTCCTTTGCAGGCAGAATCAAAGCAGCCCGGACCAGATTGTCCCATTTCATCTCCTGCAGGTGTCTAGAGCAAGGAAATGAGGGACTGAAGAGTCACTAAAAACAGATGGGGGAAAGACCTCTTAGAGAGTGACACCTTTCCTGTCCTTGTCAGCTTGGCATGAGCAAGCTTGTGCAAGAGAGCAATGGTACTTGAAGGAAGCAGAAAAAGTAGAGCAGCTTTCCTACAGCCCAGTCCCTTGCCTACAAAATTCCAGGCTCCAGCAGTGTGTGACCAACTTGGTATTTCACAGTCATGCATCACCTTCTACACAAAACTGCAGTAAATTTGATAAAAATTTTAAATTGAGAACACAGAAGGGTGAAAAGTACATACAGCTTCATAATAGCATTCCTCTGCTTCTTTTTCTAAACCTTCCCTCTGGCAACATCAGGAATGGCCAGGAATGTGGAGACAAGGCGAAGTGGAAGGTGGAGAATGATGGAAGGGACTCCACGAGACACAGATTAAATTAATCTAGACCTACACACCTGTAAAACCTCCTGTGAGACCATCTCAGCAGGTAACTGTAGGCAGAGCAGCTGTACACAGAGGCTTAGTGAGCTAAATAACCCTTGCAAGTTGTCTTGTTGACAAAAGGAGGTGGCAGGAACACGGATGCCTAAACCCTGGTAGAAAGCAGACACGATCTGTATTTTCATCATTATCAGTTTACAACCACACACATAAGCACTGGTCAGAGCACAATCACCTCCTTTTCTTGCCCAGCACTCTGGAGTCCTACTGGAAGCTGAACTGGAAAACCAGTGCCTGGGGGGAAAGGAATGAGGTATAGTTTTACTACTTCTTTCTAATGCAACTACCACAGGTCTTGCAAAGAAGTTCTCTTCTCTCAACTACCATTTAAAATCTGTTTTTCAGATGAAGAAATAGAAGGGGATAATGGTGGACACAAGCTCTGCAAGGGCCCCTGATTTCCAGAGTTCACTGTCAGGAGGTAACTCCCCTCCAACTTCTTATTAGCACCACCTTTGGCTTTTAAAAACAGTATTTTCCTCTCAAGTCTGTGATTTCATTTATCCTGGAACTGAAGTTCCAGCATGAAATTTATCACATCAGAAGCCTTACTACCCTGGCAACACCCTGACAGAGCTACAAATATCAAGCAAGAGACAATAAGTGATTACTGGAAAAAGAGACCTGTATTTAGAGAGAAACATCGCCCTGCAATAAGATTCCTCATCTGAAACACAGCTCTCACTCCAGCTCTAAAAACTGTTCTAAGAACCAAATTTTGTTCCTGTTCTCTTCCCCTCTGCATAGACTGTAGCAGATGCATTGCAATCTGGGAACTGGCAGCCTGCAATTATTTATTTGGGGAATCCAGGGCCCAGTCCTCGAGGACAGTCCTTCAGCACAGCAGCAGAGCGTGGGGTGAACTCCCTGAACAGCACCTGGAAGGATTCACCAGCAAACAAGTGGGTTTGGTGAGGAGAAACATCCCTCCTTCATTTGCCTTCTCCCCTCCCCAGTGATGATAATTAATGGATCTGACACACATCCCAGGTGTGAACTCTGAGACACCTTGGGCACATGGGCTGCCTGGCATGACAACCATCCTGGGCCAAAGACTGTGTGAAATACCCACCCTCCTGGAAACTGAAGCATGGCCATCCTGCTTTCCCAGGCTCAGGTGTTCAGGAGAAGGAGAAGCAGTGCTGGGAGGTGTTCAGGACAAGAGCCAGGGGCTCCCAGGCAGCCCTGGCCCAGAGCTCTCAGAAGCAGTCAAAGCAAACAGATAAATACATGAGAACCAAGACTGAAGGGTTTTCTTATCTGGAGTGTTACAAAAATAATTCAGTTGTAATTGGAGAAGCTGGGATTCATGGAACATTTTCCTTTCCACCAGGCAGATGAATCTATGATTTGTATTCTCTGATTTTAAATGAGGTTCTCACCCATCTTCAGTGGATTTGATTGATACAGCACATGAGGCCACTCAGTAAAATGATACAGTGTAGATCAAAGCATGAAAGATAATTTTCCCTGAAATGTATGTAGCTAAGGGTAAGTTATGACTCTTTGTTTCACAGTTTATGGAACACAATTTCATTTAAAGCCTAAATCTGTCATTTCAGCATTGTTTATCAAAATGTATCCAATACCCTCTCCCCCAGAAGAACGGTGTCAAGTCAAAGGCAGAAAATCAAACCTGTACAAAGACATCATTTCAAATATTTAACCATAAAATAAACCAGCTTGTGATTTGCATACATATTATCCACATATGATGCATTTGATGCAAGCAAAAGTAATTCATCTGCAAGTTAAATATCCAGAGTGGCAAAAGGTGCTGTAAAATTTATGACAGAAAGAGTGCCTGATGTATACCTAAAGATGCTATGAACTGCCTTCACCTGCTTGCACATCTATATTTCATCACTTTGGGTTTTGTCATGTAGGAGCTGAAAAACATTCCCAACAATGCTCATTTTTAATCTTCTTTCTTCATTACCTGCTTTTTTGGCTCACTGGCACTCTGGGAGTAGATTTTTCCTCAAAATTATTTCCCTGCCAAATTACTATGTGCAACATAATTAAAGCCACTCCATTTTGGATTTTATTTTTGGTTGGTTGGGGTTTTTTCATTACAGAAACATGAGGCTGGTTGGTTCAAAAACAACCCTGGCACTTCCCTTCCTCTCAGTAAATCTGCATCACCCCTTTGAGTAAATGTTTACAAACTTAATAGGCTAAAGTGAATTTGGGAGAAATTCCAGAAAGAAAAGAATAGTCATAAGAAAACACATGGAGCAAAGAAGAAGAGAGATGACAAAGATAAAACAAAATTCAAACTATTCTATGCTCATATTTTAATTTTTTTCTTCAGTGTAAATTTAATTAAGACACCTTTCTGGAGAGCAATAAGTGTATGCCAATCACTTCAGCCCTGGTGTCACTGAAAGGGAAATCACATGCCAGGTCTGTCTTCTGTTATCCCTGTGGATCCTTGGATCCTTCAGAATTACTTTTGTGTTCAGCCTGGAGCTGTTCCACTAAAACATACCCAGGTCACAGATTAAGGAGGATTAAAGTCACTCATGCTTTGATCCTTCCTAAAGAGCAGTCCCAGGGTGCCTTGGCTGTGGTCAGGATGTTCCTGTGGCTGTTGGATTTGTTGTGCCTTGGCAGAATCAGACCTGCAGGGCTGTGAGAATAGATGATGTCATCACAGGTGACAGGTACAGCACCATGACAATGTATTGCCAAAGATGTGGTGCTGTGATCTGATCCTGTCCTGCCAACCATTTAAAAATACCAAAAAACCTCTCGCTGGATCAATCACCTCCAATGGACAACAGCCAAGGGAGCAGGATCCTGCAGCCTTTCCCTCCCAGGGAAGATCTGTGCTTTCACAATCCAGCTACACTCACAAATGTAACATATCCAGTTAAAGCAAATTCAGACATACTCATCTGAAAACACATTCATATTAAAACACTCACTTGTGTCTCCAAGCTCGAGAGCTGGACATTGAAGATGACATTAAGCAATTAAGTTATCGTGCAGAAGCAGCATTCAGCATCTAATGGGCTGGAGGACAGCTGCTGTATAAAAGTGCAAAGCACAGTTCAGTGCACGCATTTTGTCAAGGCTCACAGAAATTCAAGGAGTGCACAGTACATTCTTGAAACACATTGTTTAGCTGCCAGCCTTGGGGGAAACGGCAGGCAAAGGCTCCCAGGGCTCTGAACCAGCTCATTCCTTCTCCTCAAGCAGAGGCTGCCCAGCCCTGGGAGCTGGAGAAGGGAAAGGCCAGGGCTGTGCAGGTGTGAGTTCTCCCACACCATCACCTCCACCACTGTCTCCATCCCCCCAAAGGCTTGCAGTGGGGCTTCCATGAGGAGGGAGGCTTTTCAGACAGTTTGGGCTGAGGCCCTGAGGAGATGGAGTGCAGAGAGAAGCTCTGCCTGCTCTTTACCTCCCCAGCAATGGGCAGGTGTTCTGGGAGAGCTGTGCAGGGTAAGGGATGCTCTGAGGTCCTTTGTGCAGCAGCTGCCAAGGAGCACTGACCCCGTACCGAGAAACTCCTCGCATTTAACACCAGAATCTGCACAGGAGCAGGGCTGGCTGGTCTCACAAAGTACAGACACAGGCACCAGAGTTTACGTGCCAGTCAGACAGGTAACACTGCCCTCAGATGGGACACCTGGTGCTCAATTTCATTAAGCTGCAGGAAGGGCAGAGATAAAGAGAGGAACTCAGTCATCAGCCTGTGTCACTTCCCTCTGCTTCAGCACCATGGCTCTTTCTCCTTTCTATAACAAACATGCAATTCCCTGGCTGAAGCATGAAAAGGCTGAACAAACCCCACAGAGAGCCACAAGAAATACACTGCCTTCACAAGAAACTTTTGGGGGCGAATAAAATAAATCATTTCAGATGCACTAAAATACTGTGATTAGTCTATTTGCAGACTCTCTTGCCCTACAAGGCAGCCTGCAGGGCAGTCAGCCAGCCAAGGTATTTAGGCAAGATATACCAGAAAACAGGATTTTTCTTCTAACATAATTCTTCAGTGGAAACAAATTCATGTTATTACCAAGCATAAAACCCTGCACGAAGCTATAAAAGCAGGGGTATTGTTCTGCTGCACAGGAGGAGAATCAGGGTTGCTTATTACCCTGTGAGAAATGCCTACAGGAATCCTGCAGGAGGTTTTGTTAACAATACACTACTTTAACTATCAACAGAGGGACTTCATTTTAAATTTCCACTTAATAGGTTTGTCAGATTTTATAATCAGCTAAAAAAAAATCATAAATGGCCATAGCTCATTCAGCTATTTAAACTAGACAGAAATTTTTCCCTTGTCATAGTTTAATAACAATGCATAAATAATTAAATCTAAGTCAAACCAAAATTAAAGCAAGGTAAGAGATTTTCGTCCTTCTGCCCAATGTCTGTGGATGGAAACATCACAAGGCATTCCTTTCTGTAGACAGAAAAGGCAGCCATACTTCCAGACATCATTTATTTTTGGTGTGAAGCCACATCAGTTTGGAGTCTGAAGTGCTGGATAACATTTGACAGTCCCTCTCCCATCATTTCAGCTCAATCATAGTGGCTTGGTTATGTGCAACTTCTCACCTGCAGCCCTGCTGCATCCCCAGCAGCAGGCAGCAGTGGGATCAGTGAGCTGCCCAGAAACACAAAATCCCTGCAGAGCCCTGGAGGAAATGCCTGGTGGGATGTGCTCCTCCAAGGCAGCCCAGTCCTGCAAGGGCACCACAACCTCCCTCCCAGCTTTGGCAGCATTACGTTATCTGGAGTGTACACGCTAATTTGATTTTTATTTTAACCTCAAAACATTTCTCCTTTCTTCCTTCCTTCACATATGTAAAAAAAAAAAACGGTGGAAGCTTTTTGGGGTCTTATATAATGACTTGAGAAAGTCCTTTTTTCATAGCTGTGTTATGAATGCTTTTGGTTCCTGACCTCTTCAAATACCAGATTAGTCCTATCTACTGAAATGATCATTGCAGTGCTAAAAAGGGAAAAAAAAAAACCAACTCTGTGTTTTATTCATCTTCAACACATGCCAGAGGTTCAGGTCCAAGCTACCTTGCACAAAGGTTAACACTGTCCAGCTGGAGAGTCCACACATATTTGGTCCAAAATCCCTGCTCTATTTCACAACCCACACCATACAAATGTACTTCTGCATGGCAAGCACCAATCCATAAAAGCTTCATCTGTCACACAGTACCCTCTGATGTTCAAGCAAAGCCATTTACCTTTTCTTCTTACCACAGCAGGCTGTGCTTGCCAGCATGAGCATCTACATCACACCTGACAGTAAATGGGAGCCACTCCTGGGAAATCCAATGATCTAATTGAAACAAGCAGGCTGTCTTGAAAAGCATTTATTATTCATTGTGGCTCCATTAATACTGTATGGCACAGAAGTGATCACATTGAAAAGGTTACTGTCAGAGGAGTAAGGAATCTTTGTCAGTACAGGAAGGTCAGCATCTGAGGCTGGGACTGAGCAGACAGTCATTTCTGCACAGCAGGGTGAAAAATGACAGAGCTGGAGACAGACCCACCACTAGAGCTTCACTTTGAATTATTCAGCAATCCTTTTCCTCTTCTGCATGGAACCTGACAATAGTTTGCATATTTTTAAATTGCCCTGATAAGGCCAGGAGAAATGTTCTACTGATAGAAGTGCAGAATACAAATCTGTGCTGGATTTACTTAACTGCCCACAATAGATCATCTTGGCATACTTTTCCCCTAAAGCAACCAAAAGGAGGGAAAAAAAGCAAGGAGTGTTTCACTTCCAAGTGTGTATCAGACAAATGTTTCTGTTTCAAGATAAAACATGAGACATGAGTGAGAAAAGGACAGCCCTAGCAGGAAACCTTTTTCATCCGTGCAAGTGCATGTATTAAAAAAAATTTAAAATCAAATTTCATTTCTTACATTAATTCTTACAATAATGAAGAGATGACCACACACCCTAACAAATACTGGATGAAAGTGTTTAAGATGAGGAGATAAGAATCTGGAAGGAGGGTAACTATACCTTCCTTCCCCAAACTCCACCAGGATCTGAATAAATTTTGAGACCTCTACACAAAATGCTTCCTTCCAGACAGGGCTTGATACAGGATGTGAAGGATCTTTCCTGAAAGCATTGCAGCTCACACTCCTTTCCAGTAGCCAGGATTACTGCAGGAAGAAGCCGACATAACTTGAAGGGGTGGGTTTCCAGCATGATGATGTTCCCCCTGTCCCCCACAATCCAGTTTCCCAAAGCTGTCCTCAGGTGAGCAGGCTGCATCACCTGCGTGAACTGCACAAGGCAGATCCAAGCTGGGAATTCCCTGTTTTCACCTTTACCAAGTTTGTGACAATGCTGTCAGTGGTGCATTCACTTCAATTCCCAGGAAAGACCAATGTCCCTAGATTAACCTGTGGAGGGAGGAGAATCCTAATACCTTTGAAAGGGATAACATCTGATCGACTAACTTTCTGATAATTAACTAAAATGTTACCAGCTCTCTAATTGAAAAATGTTGAATGTATTCCCTAGAACCTTCCATTATTTTTTTTTCCATTACCTTAATCATTAAAGGATACCTGCTACAGATTACCCCTTTCAAACACAATCTTCCTGATGAAGAAAGTCAGGAATGCTGGCAAGGTCAAATGCCCAGCTAAACCCCAATGAGAGCAGGCACCCAGTGATTAGAGTGCTTGGTCAGATTTAGAAAATGTCAAACTGATAGATGATGGCTTTCCAGATTTAAGGCAGAGCACATGCAGTGTAGTACACAAGTCAATACCTGCCCATGAATAATGTATTTGCCTTGTGAGGGGGTCCACATGCAGCCTGTTAATTCTCTCCCACCTCATGGGAACTAACTTAAACAAGCTTTAGGTAGGATCTGTTTATATGAAATACAGAAGGAAGGGGTTTACCTTCTTTAGGTGATAGATGTTCCATAACACCTCAATCCTCTCCCCTATTTTTTTTTTTTTTTGGGGGGGGGGGGGGGGGGGGGGGTTAAGGTTTTCATGCGTTNNAAAGGTTTTACTGCTTGTTATTAATAGTGGTTTTAAAAATACACTTAATATCAGTGTACTTTGACTCCTTCTCAGATGCATAGAATCCATCACTACATGAATTCATAATCAGCAGAACAGTGAATAAATATTTTTCACAAGCATAAGTTATTTCTGTAGATGGTGCAGCACAGGAGCTGCCAGTGATTTGTCCCTTAATTGATACCTTTGGAGATCAGGGAGAGGGGAAGAGCTCTGAAGTGTGTTCCATCACACCCAGGAGGCAGCTGGCATCACTGATATCTCTTTCCTTTTTTCTTCCTGCTTCATCATTTTGTCTAATCAATATGAATGGTCACACACTGGTAGCACTACAGGTACAAGTATTTCACACACCCTGATACAGAGGAGTCGCTGCAGAGACAGAACAAGTCTACAGCCCCAATTTAGGGCATGCAGCTCGTGGGAGGGGTGCTCATGATGGAGCACCCACACAGAGAGATGTGGCCAGTATGGCATGGAAAATGAGACCTAAGGGAGGAGTCCTGGGGGACTGGGGCCTGGGAGCAGCCAGAGATTGATGTCCCTCTTACCCCCTTATAAAGAAAATTAGGCAAACTGGCAATGAGAAGGTGCCTGCTGCAAAATAACATTTAACACTAATATTTTCCCAAGGCAGAGCTTTGTGGGGAAAGCAATAATTAATATCATCCTATGCACAAAGGCAAATGAAGAGCACAGGGTACAGAGCCTGATGGCAAAGGGAGGCTGTCCAGGGCAGAACTGGGCTGGGAGTTCACCTGAGAGCTCTTGCATGGCCAAGCTAATTATGAGCTTCAGCACTTGGTTACAGCAGAGCCTTATTGTTCTTTATCTGGCATTCCCTGCTTGGATGAACATAACTAGGCTATGTCTTCCAAGCAAATTATTGCCCATCTTCATTGTTTAAAAATAATCCTTACCCACAGAGATTATTTCAATGAGTGAGAAATTAATAAACAAAGAAGTGACAAGCCGTGTTTGCTAATGGCACATCTCCAGTCACAGTAGGGACTCAACCCTTGCTGGCACCTACAGCTGATAAACCATATCTATTAAAGAAAAACACAACTGAAAATCAAAACCAGATGAAGATTCATATTGACTAAAAAAGCTACACTACCTATAAATTATTTCAAAAGTGGGTAATACTTCTGCTACCAAGTGCACAGGAATGGAAAATGGTTCCTCAGCCAACATGCCGTTTTGAAGTTACAACAAAACAGAATGTAGATCTACACCTGCACATCCCCAGGTTCACCCACTGACAGCCTCCCTGCCTGGATGTTGGGCATCTGCTCTGATTCAGCAGTTTGGCCCCCCTAACCCCAAGGCCTGCAGCCATGGAGCAGCTCCTCCTGAACAGGAGGCAGTGGGAACAGCAGCTCAGGACCCCAACCTGTGTGGTGCTGACAGAGGGGAAAAGCACCAGCAACTTGATTGCCAGGAGTAGTTCCAAAGGAGTTCAGGTCTTCAGTCCACTGCCATTCCAAATAAAACATCAAACATGGTACTTCAAAGAACTGTGGATGCAACTTCACAGAACCCTTAATTCAATGAAGTGAAAAAACAAAACAGCCCACAGTTATTTGTTGCCTTTTCCAAACTTTAAGGAAACGGGTCTTCCAGCTGTGCTCTGTGTACTGAATATGCTTGTTCAGCAATGCTTTAATGGGGAAACCTGTACAAACTTCTGAACTGTGATTATGGTGGTACATTAAGGTTTTCAGTCACTGGTGGAGTTTATGGTCCCTGCACATGTCACATAATATATGGCTTGTCTTACACACACAAAGCACACACCAGAACTGCAAACACTTGCCCGTGGGACAGACTGCTTTATGGCTTAATATGCTTATGGTTGTAATAAAATTTATTTTAGGAGAAAGCAGTAAAACAAAATTTAGAGAGTAGAATAATGGGATAATTATGCTCTAAAACCAAATGGGCTTTCTTTATGTCACCGTTTCATAAAGTCAAAACAATTTATTACAGCAGTACCTCAATAACCTCACTACCTATTGGTCAGTTGCCACTTCAATTATAAATTCTGCTTTTCAAGACCTTCAGAGAGCACAGCATTTCCAGCTTGTATTAAACTAAAACTTGCCATATCGACAAGTTATCAGCACAAATGCAGTTCTCCACACCTCAAATGGCTAAAATCCATTTTTAGGATCAGGATGTATTTGGGGAGAGAGAGTCTGGGGTAGGAGGTTTGCTTCCAGGAGCACAAGTGAACAATAAGATAATATTAGCTATAGAAATAGCACAGCCTTTTCGAGGTTCTCATTGTTTCTGGCATTGCAGGGATAAGGAATGGAACAGATCCTTAGGCTGGTTAAAGTAAAGCCCATGGAGCCAAAAGTAGGGGCAGTGGGGAAGAAAGAGGAAGCCCAGTTATTTATGTACTAGGAATAATCTGTACCATGTATTTTACAGCTTAGACAGGGAGGCCATGCCCTGAATTTCCCTTATGTGCAAAATTTTTATTCACTAGGTATTGAGGAATCAAGAGCAGTCTCTTAAGTGAAAGAGGAGACAAATGAAGCAGAAAAAAAATACTTCAAAGCACCAATAGGCTCTCAGCTCTACACCAGAATCCTTATATAAACAGTAATCTCATAAAAATTAATAACAGACATTTTTTCAAGAGAAAGTTAGGAGCATTCTGTAACTCTTAGCATGCAAATGAGACAGTAGTAACACATGCATTCAGGCTGAACTTTTGCTAAGTTCCAAGTTTTTGAAATGAGTCCTACAGAAACAGATATTGTCATTTCTCCTTCCTCCAATTGTTCCTTGCTCCTGCTTCCTTTAGAAGCAGCTGCAGGTCCCAAGTTAGCTCTGGGATGCCTCCCTCAGCACAATCTTTCCCTTTGCTCTTCTCCTTTGGGCAGAAGCAGCCCAGCCCCGGGCCAGCCACAGGTAATCAGCCTTGGGGTGGCAAAATCCCAACTGCCCCACACGCTGGGGAGCCCTGTGCTGGCCCTGCTGCAGGGGAAGATGCTGCTGGTGACCTCAGCAGTGCCAGCCAGGGTCCAGCCACCAACTGAGCTGCACGTCTGAGAGCCAGAAGCAATCCTACAGTCAGGGAGACAGCCCCTTCCCAGGATCCAGCAACAAAGCAAATCCTTCAGGCAAGAAGAGTCTTCATGAGTCCATTTTAGCGAAACAATTTGCAAGTCTATCCCACATATGGTCTGTAACCACGTGCATGCTTCTTCTGTGTCTGGCTATTAGAATTGAGTTGGCACTCAGCACCTCCAGCAAGAACCAGAAATCAGTAGCACCATCCTGCTGGAGACATTCTACACAGGAGAATGGTACTACAGGGTCATCTGGAAAATCACTGCTTCCTTCCCCATACTGTGGCAACACAGCCTAAACTTCCACATTAATTCTGAAGCTTTCCAATTTACCACTTCCTCACATCAAATATAGATTCGTTTCTTTAATTGCCCTGTATAAATTCATAGCTGAAATGTTTGGCTTGCCCAGAACAAATTGTCTGTCAGGATGATGTTTTGCAGCCAAGCAGATAGCTTAATTGGATATTTAACTTAACTGCAGGATTTGTTTCTTCACATTTCAAGTCTTATGCCTCAGTGTTTGCTGAATTATGCATTCTGAACACATCTCTAGTTTGTCTGACTTTAAGTTAGTGTTCTGTTATTCTTTGAAAATATACATGTTTAACTATTAGCTTCTAGCTCCCTGCCATTCCTACATGATTTTCCCATATTCCAAAAAACCCATGACAGGCAGGTCCCTTCAGGACATGAAACACAAAGCAACTCTGCTGTCCCCAGTTATTTGGAGAATTACAATCTAGAAATATTTATTTGCAGATGAGAAACGTCCCTGGCAGTGAAGCAGGGCACATCTGGATAGAGCACAGCTTGGCAGAGGTCTGGCAAGTGCAGGCTAACTCAGCTGAAGGAACAGGATACCACCCAAAACTCCTGCTACTTCTATGATTCCAGACTTCCTGTGTCAAGGATGTTCATTTATGCTCAGTGGGTGCATCAGCTCTGCCACCTCCCCCTGATTCTCTGACTTCCCATGGAGCTTCCACCAGGAAACCAAATTGTCATTTCAGATCCCAGCCCCCTTTTCCCTTGGCTGCTTTCAGGGTGGAGAGAGTGCAAATTATGAAACCTGCAAATTGAACTGGCAAATTATGAACCACTCACAGTCCATGCAACACATACCAACCCAAGCTGCCAAACTCTGACTCAGTGGACCATGTTATAATCAAAGGAGGAGCCTCTGCAATGCCCTTGCTCCCACCATATCCTCAACCTTCTCCTGGTGAAGTTTTTCATATTTTTGTGTAATGATAAGCACATAAGAGAAAACAGAACATATAGTCAAAATTTATATCCCATAGCATATGGCAAATTGGATCAAGAGCTTAGTAAAGTGAATAAATTACATAGATTGGGATGCTTCTGATTTTATTATCAACTTTGTCTTTGGGCATCTGTTCTCCTTGAAAGCTGCACAACTTTTGCTGATAATGGCCTCCCCTCCTCCTACTCAGCACAGTGTATGAGCCCATTGCCTACCTGATTGGACATTTGATAATCATTTTTCAACATCCCTTATTCTGACATTATTGATTTTCAATTGCATCTAATTGCATGACACTCAGAACTTACAGGAAAGAAGCTTTATATTCTGTGAGATGAGGTCAAAATAATAATGTTGGCAGTCCAGCAAGTGTCAGAAAACCCACTGCCATGAGTCTTTTATGCACTTGTAAGTACATACAATACTTTTAGTGCCCCAGGTAAAGCCAACCAGCTCCCAAAGGGTCTCAGAATGACATCCTAGCATTAGATCTCACACCTGGATTTCCAGTCAAAGCAACACTGGTTCTGCCTAGGACAGTCTACTGAAACCCATCCAGGAGTTGAAAGCCATTTGCTGTGCTGATTTCTTCATTTTTATACCTTATTATTAGTAATGACAGGATAACCTTCATTACTATTTCATAATTTGCTTTTAAACAAGTTCAACTTCATATTTTTCTTTTACTTCATTACATGACAGAACTTGGCCTTTTGGAAGAAGTCCATTGCAATGCAATTTCTAATCTCTTCTTTAGGGTTGGAATACAGATCTCTGAGGATATAAATCAACGTGGAATGAAACAAATCTGCTCTACAGAACAGGGTGCACAAGATAAACTGATTGTTCATCTAAAGTATGAAGGCAACTTTAATTTAGCTCTGAAGCTATGTTGTATCCTGCTTTGATAAAAGGCTTGCACTGCACACAATACATCACTCAACATGCCCATGCAGTCAGAGCAGGAGCAGCAATGGTCTCATCAGTTCAAAAGCATCTCATGGGAACCACAGTCTTCTAAGTCATGACAAAAATCAATAATGAACACCTACTGAAACCAAGACAGAGAACATTCTATAGAGTAGATGGTGAATGACACTATATATACACACACAGAGCTGAGATGTTGCTTTTCAAACAGTTCATGAATAATTAATGGCGCACTTGATGAAAGGAATTTGCTTATTTTCATAATTTCCATACTGTCAAACCCTTTGCACCTACATTAAAAAAAGGGACAGGAGAAGGAGAAGAAAATGGCAATTTGTTTGAAAGCCTGCTTCATTAATATTCAAGATCATCCATTTTAAAGCAGCCATTTACAAATCAAACAGTCAGTGTGTGCCATTTTGCATACCAACAATATAATATGAACAACATCAAGTCTCAATTGCAAGCACATGAAGCCAAAATCAGCTCTCAAGCAGAAGTAGGATAGATGAACAAGCATGCTCTAAATTCTTAGTGTAGGACTTGATAGAACTTTTGAGCTTTCTCTCTGCTCAAAGAAAATTATTCCTTTGTCCCACAGGCCAACATGAAGAATGTATTTGGTTTTCCTCAACAGATCTGATTCTTTTCAGCTTTACACCACTTACATATCAAATGAAATGAAGCAAGCTAACAGAAAATGAGCTCAGCAGCCTGGCTTTTGCTCATGTTCTCTCACATACCCTTCACAGATTTTACCCTGCCTATTTTAGCAATAAAATAAGATAATTTAAAAATATTTATAACACTTATTTCTATAAAATCCTAACGTTAACTGTTGGACACAAATGCACAGAGAAAATCTTCGTGTAGGTAGAGATTCAGGAATAAGTGTCCCCAATCCAGAGTGAAACTCCTGCATTTCCTTCACTGTACAGATTTAAAACTGTAGGTAGAAGAGGAATCTGATTCTCACTCTTGAGGGCTATTCACTATGCAGAACCTTTAGTGGTGATGTTCCCTATGACAATAAAGCCAGCTTGGTTTACATCAAGCTCTGCACAGAACCAGGAGGAGACTGTGCCCTCAGCAGCTTTTTCTGTGTCACAGGTGCAGGGCAGCAGCTGTAGGAAAGGAAACCTGCAGTGGAGCCTCAGATCTCCCTGCTCCAAACATCTCCCAGTACAGATTATGGCTTGGTGCTCAGGCTGCTCTCTCCTCCTGCTAGTCTCCACTTTTGTCCTTTAGGCACCTCTAAGGAAAAGGCTGCAGTGAAAGCCACTCTCAAATGGTCATTTCAGCATCTCAGCTTGGTGTCATTGCAGTGGCTGTGTTCTGGTTGCTCTGCCAACCTGTAGAAAAGCTGATAAATGCTATTATCACATCATTTCAGCAGGTATGCTCCTGAGCATATCCTGTCTCTCAATCTGGCCACAGAAACGCCCATCACAAGTGCTTTGTAGAAATATTGGTAATTAGTAAGCAAAGAATCACCATCATGAGCTAAGCCTAAGTACTGGCAGCTCTTCATCTAGTTTAACCTATTTTCCAGCATTGACAGTACTTGTTAGTGAAGAAGCAAAGACAGAGAAGCATTCTTAGATAGGGGAGTAAGACCAAAGAGCTCTTTAAATTCAGGTAAGAAAACACAGAACTTTGCACATTGTAAATAGAAGTGAGATTTCCCTCTCAGCAAGGTTCTGCCAGAGTTTGGTAGGAGTCCCAAGTTAGTTTCAGTCTTCTCTGAAAATAGAAAAAAAATTGTTTGAAAAACTTGCAAGCTATCAGAAAGTCATCCAGATTTCAACTGCATAACAAAAGAATCCCTGGGGCTCAAGCATGTTTACTGAAAACATTAAGCCAAAGCTTCATTCAGAACTCCTGGATTCAGCCTGACTGCCAGTGCTGAAAGTGCTGCCAAAGCAGCACAGACAGGATCAAAAAAACAAACAAACCACAGAAACAAAGTCATCCAATCTACCTGGTGACATAGAGAACCTTTTTTCCATGTGGGTTTTGCCCAAAATGCACATGGCAGCAGCATATTACAATTACAAATAATTAATTTGCTGCAGTGATCAGTAAACTTGCTAATTACCAGTTGACTTTCCATCCAATCTATGCCAGGACTGGAATAAACTGAAATCAGAACGAGCAAAGGAACTTATTAATTCCAGTAGCAAACCAGTCACAGCTGGGAGGAAGCTTGGTGCTTCAGTTTCCAGCTTTGCCCACTTTTCCCTGCTCAGGACTGCGTTAAAACACACCCACCAGGGAATTAGGCTGAGCAATCCACTGTTACACTGTAAAACACAGCAGTTTTGGACTGGGGCTTCAGGAGACTGACTCAGTTGGTGCACTTGAGGACCCACACAGCACACTCAGCCCCACACAGCACATACATTCACCCCCACAGCCAGGCAGGGCCAGGCTGCAGTCAAACCAATCTGAGCAGTCAGGAGTTCTGCATGCAGCAGTAAGTTCAGTGCCTAAAATGTTTACAGAAGAGGATGGATTGAAACATGCACTCTTGGTGAAGGGCAAAAGGGATCTCAGTGGCCTTTCTGGCACAGAGGTGTAGCTGGGATTTGTGTTTATGTAGGTACCAGCAGCTCCTGAAAGGTTTGGTGTGACAAGAACTTTGCAATACTGATGATGCACAGAAGAATTGACTCACACAGCATTTACAGACCAGGAGCAGCAGGACAGAAATGCTAGCAGGTAGATCAGAGGGTTATTAGAAGAAAAAGAAAACCCAAAACATTATTATAAAATATCTTCTAACCCAAACACTTCATTGCTGGCAGGAGGGAGAGGCCTGGAGATGACAACAAAGGACTCTGCTGTGGATGCTCAGCAAAGCCACCCACAGAGGCCACTGAACTGGAGCAAACTGATCAGCTGGAAGAGCAAAAGGGCAAAACAGTGCAGGTCTGAGCCACAGAGACCAGGCCCCCAGCTGGGAAGGCTGAGGGATCAAAGGTGCAATTAAAAGTCTGCAGACAGGAATAGAAATATTGACCAGCAAAGTTACACAGCTTCAAATGTAGAAACAGCAGGTAACTCCACAGAGGGTGGGAGATGCACTGAGGTCAGCCCAGGCAGGATTTCAATCAAGAGGAGCAAGGTAACACCTGGTCAGAGGCTGAGAGGGCATGAAAATTCATCTCTGAATGCTGCAGAGGATCTAAGGGGCTGGAAGAGGAAAATTCTGGTCCAAACTGGATGAATATAACAGAGCAGATTAGCAGGCACTGTAGACATCCTGCATCAATAGACTTGGCTAACCCTGGGTAAATATTTTTATTAGAGCAACACCTGATTACCATTCTGAAAATATTCTGGTCTTTATCTGAAGTAGTAAATAGCAAAGACAGCTTTATTCTCTCAACAAGTACTGCTGACCTGGACAGGATGTGGCCATCCCTTCATACCTGGATCTGGTGTGGGTTAACTCCCATTCCATTAAAAAAAAAGAGCTGCCAACTGACTTTTGTTACTATAGAAGAAGTCATGTTTTATGACAATCTCTCCCAGAAAAGTTTAGTCCTGTTTTAGCAATATAAATGGAAAAAAAAAAAGTAGTACCCTGGTTTTTATTCCCATGAATGCCTTTTAATAAAGTAATTTTAATCATCTTTTTATACACTAAGTAGATTGAATTCATATGTTTTTCACTTGAAGACACATTCTGAAACCTCTGAAGCATTTTCTGATTTTTTTTCCCCAAACCCTAGAATTTTGCAGCTTCCATTTTAAAAGTCTCCAGGACTATCTGCAACAGATGTTTGCCTCTTGTTCCCCAAATTTCTGCTCACTATTGCCCAGAGTGCCACATGTTCCTGGTGCTCTGGGGTATCACACTTCTCCCGATTGCCCAGGATATTCCCCTTCCAAGAGTCCCCACTGGACTGTTTTTCCCCCAGGATATACTGTTCATTCAACATCTCTCACAGCCCATGTCTTAGACTGCATGTGACAAAAACCAGAGTTTGTTTAGCACAACTCACCTGTCACTCCCAAACAATATTAAACTTTTAAGTTACTTTGTGATCACTGAATAAACATCAATCATCAGGTCCTGGAACACATCCCACAGAACTCTGGACCAAGCAAATGATGCTCTATTGGCATCTGCCTTTGAGATTTTTCAGTTTGCCCATTCTTATCCATGTGCTTCAGAATTAAAACACTGTGGATTTCTAAATCAAGAACCTTTAAACAGTTTAGGGAAGTTAAATTAACACAATTATATCCAAACTTATAATCTCAGGAGAAAGCTGTAGGCTTGCCTAGGGTTTTTTCCAACAAAGCCATGTAGATGGATTTTAATTAAATCCTTCTACTTATAGAATTGATATTTCCCAAGAGCTTTTAGGCTTCATGCATCCTTATTAAAAGTTACACACATTTCAAAAATTCTGCTTAGAACTGGTCCTTTCCTAGAAACAAAAATCACTGCTTGTACCACCCACCACTCAAGGAATCTCCCCTTTTCCTTCTGTTTTCCCTCCCACATCCTCCCTTCAATATTAACAGTTTTTTTAACCTGTAATTCATATTTACCAGCTTGAATCCCACTGCTGTACCTAAGAACATGCAGATCTTATCTGTAGTTTCAATAAGAAAACCTGAGAGCAGACCTACAACAGCAGATTTTTCTGGAAGAACAGAAATTCCTTTTTCAACAAAGTTCACTTACAACAGTTTGGTCATGCAAGCCCTTCCTAGGGTATCATTCTGCACAGGCTGAAACATGAGGAGCTTTTCCTGCTGCAGGAGTCACCTCCCTACACCAGCATAAAAACCCCTGGTGTTACTCTGGATGCTCCTTAAAATTATCTGGAGATACAGATCTGAGTAAATAATGTATATATTGGGTTGGTAACAGAATCAAAATACATATTAGAAGTTCATTTGACTCATGCAAAAAGTAGAATGTTCAGGATTTTTTGAGGAATACAAACGTAAATTCCTTTTTCAGATCAACCTCTGAAGGATTTTTGAGGACTAGAAGTTTAAGAACAGCCTAACTGCAAATACCCATTTCAAAGGTTTAACAACCAACATCCCTGAAGAGTCTTCTGCCACTTATGGAATACTGGATTATGTCTGGAAAAGATGCAACCCCAGTTTAAGAGATCTGTCTCCTCAAAAAATTCAGCAAATTTCTTCCCTAGAAAAAAAGTCCCTCAGTCCTAACTGCACATAGATGTGCTTGAGCCCCTGCTTTTAACAGCCAGTGCAGAGTTCAAGGATGCAGGAGCAGTGTGGGCTCCCAGGAGCTGTGGCTGGCCCCTGACCTTGGGCACATGTCCTGCTGGAGAGGGGTGGGAAGAAGTGATCAAACCCTTCTCCAGCAGCAGCCTGGAAAAACTCTGCAGCCATGCAACAGGCCTGAAAGGTCTCAGGCCTCGTGTACTTCCATAAAATAAGACAAAGCTGAATCAGTGACAGATCAGATTGATTACACAGGGCATTAACATCATTTCCAGTCATACAGGGACACTCAATAAAACCCTGCCTGTGCAGCCACGTCACAAAGCTCCTCACTATGGCACAGCCTCACCTAATCCCACACAAATCTGGTTATCAGCAGGCTTCACTGGAACCCTCTTTCAGTCCATGCAAGTTCAATTTTGGATATTTGGATTTTCCAAAGGTGTCTGTTAAGAAATGTGCTTCAGACAACAATTGGCTTTCAAAGCACATTTCACCAGACAGGGCAGCTGCATTTGCATCCTGTCCATGTTCTGTAAAGAATTAAGTACCCAGTGGTAAGAGGACACTTCAAATGCCATGAACAGAGAAATGCATTTTTTACAAATGGGAGGGAACTATGACAATGCATTACTTTAGGTCACCAGCTGTATTTCAGGGATGAGACCTGAAACTCTGCCTCCTTCTGCAGTTTCCCCATTAATGCACCAAAACTGCCAATGAAATGTCTTGATCCTCTCTTTAGATCTCAAGTGTACTTTTATTTATAAATAAGATAAATTATAACAGGTATAAAATTTAAGAGATGTGGTTCATTACACAGGAGTATAGTTAAATCTGACTGGGCTCCTATGAGCTTCATAGGAGCCACAATAAAATCTCCTTGGAATAAAAATAAATAATATAAAACAAATGGCTGAGCAAATTAGATTTCCTGGTGTTTTATCTAATTAATCCACTCTTAACTCAAATTTGTTAGCTTTTTAATTAGCAGTTAATCTCATCCATACAATAGGGGCTTTTCTGCTCATACTTCTTTAAGGTTGACCATGATCAGTGGGGTCTTTGGGTGTGTGGCATTATGGGGTTATTGTTTGGCTTCTTTGTAAAAAAGGGTCTGGCAGGTTTACCTTCATGGGCATAATATTAGAAGCAATAACAATATACCCTCCCTGCTCAAAGGTATCACTGTCTAAGAGCAGCCAGATCAGACTACATTTCTAATGCTTTGTCCCTGGTACAAAAGAAGAGCATAGAAATCTTCTTAGCTATTGACCAACTTTGCTGTAATGCAGAGGATTCCTCATAAAGCTTAGATTGGGATGAATTACAGAACGTTTTTGGATATTATGTAAGGAATTTTAAAAGGAAACATTTTTGCCTTACTTCCCATATTTAAGCCAGAGATTTAAAACAGTATATTTAGAGTGACCAAAATTTAATCTTAAAAATGAAAAAAAAAAGCCACAAAGCTGTTTGAATATGATCTATGCCATCTACCTCTAAACACTCAGACTCCAAAATGCTACTCTGTTGAATTGATGTCTTGCCAATACAAATCACAACACTGTTTCTGGTTATTTATGAACAAAGGGGGACTGCAAAGCTAGTGCTTTTAGAAGCCTTCATTCATTTTTAAGTGTCTCACACTTGCAAGGAAATTGCATTTTGCCACCAGAAGCATAATTCACAATGCTGTCCTCCAAATCAGCTGCCATCTTGTTTGGCTTACAATGCTTCAACTAAAAGCTGAAAAACAGAACTTCAAATTTGAAATTTAAATAGCATAGGGAGTTTTCTTGGTCATCCAAGAATGTTCCCCAACATGAATTCCCCAGTATCTACACATCCATATTTCCTGCAAGCACAGTTTATACCTCCCTTACAGTAAACAGCCATGCCTGTCAAAGTCAGTCAAACACAGAATCACACTTCTTGAGCTTTCCTAACAACACAACCATAAATCACAAATTCTGCAGACAAATTAAATTTATTGAACAGTTGATGCTGCTCCTGAGGAGCTCCCTGTACAACCACCTCTGTCCTACTTAGCTGCAGGTAGAGAAGCAAAGCATATTAACTGCTATGGGCAGAGTACATTCATTGGGTAACCCAAACGCCACACAAAGATATCACAGGCTTTTTCATTTAGAGAGAAGAAAAGAACATTAAACTGGTTTTCCACAATAGGAAAAAAAAGAAAAAAAATCATAAATAAATGAGAAAACAAGTTAAGTGCTTGATGCATTTAAGTGCCATTGAATTATGTCATTTGGTGGCTGAACACCTCCCAGGGTGACACTGCACAGACAGCACAGCTGCCTCCTGGCTACTTTGCACATCCTGCTCCTCTAAGCCAGCTGCAAGGTGCCACAGGAATCCTGAGCACCTGACATTTCTTGACTGCCTGTCTCAATCCAGACTACATCCAGAGCAAGTCTGGGATTTTATACCTGGGGAGGGGCAGCAGGGGGTGGCCCAAGGGGAATATTCAGATTTGAAGTTCTTTAATCTCCATCCAGGACAGTCATGAGGCAGTGCTAGAGGGCTAAACATTATTTATTCTAAACATCTCCTGGCAAGAGACACTCACAGCCTTTGAAGTGTAGTAAAAAATAAATTTAAAGAAAAGGCAAAATTTAATATAACCTCAAGATTTATCCTAGCATCAAAAATTTAGAAGGAGGCATCATTTATCACAGTCTGGAGGCTGGGAAACTTCACTGCAGGTGCATTTATCCTGGCAGAATCTCTGATATCTTACAGTTCACCTCTTGAAGGGCTAGAGTTATTCTAGACACATAAACACTTGCCAGTAAGATCTGACATCAAAATTAAAATGCAGTTGTGTAAGTGTAAACAACATCTCAGAGTCAAAAAACAGATGGGCTAGATGTTAGCTCAAGAGCTATACAAAAAGGCAAGAATAGCTTAAATAGGGAGAGACTGACATCAAAAAAAGCACTAACTACATTCCTACTTCACCTTAGGAGGCATTTTGACAGGATTATGTAAAACAATCAAGTTTTCCTGGGAAACCATCCCGGCAGATTGCAGCAGTATGCTCCATCTGATCTCACCACCTTTTCTGGGCACTTATGGCCATCTCCAGAGAGCCATGAGGTGGCAGCAAGATGGATGCAGACATTTCATATATTTTCATAAGTTTATTGCAGGCACAGATTAATCCAACTGTGTACAGCCACCAAAGTCTGCTGCTTTGAGAGAGTCTGCACCCCTGGCTGCAATTTAGATGCACAGTATTTCCATTTAAGCCAAACCTTCACAAAACCTTAGGTGCCCCTGCCCACGACAGGGCATTGGAACAAGATGTTCTCTGAGCATCACCTTCCAACACAGATCTCTCCAGAATTCTTCAGCTGCCTCACATTTCAAGCCCAATCATTCAGATTTATCTCGCACATTCCCTCCCAACTCTCCTCCTCCCACTCGAACTGCTGAGCCTCTGACATCTGCCAGGTCCCTGGAGCCACTGCCAGACCAGAGATGGTGAAATGCAGCAGAGTAGAGAAGCTGAGTTCCTCCAAGAGGAAGGGCAACAAGAACAGCCAAGTTCTGCTGCATTACCTTTCCCTACAACAGTGACAAGTTTCAGCTGCTGATACAGCAACACCAAGGGCTTTAACCAAACCTCACCTCCTCAGGGACTGCACAAAACAGGCATGGTGTGAGGAAGAGGGACAAAAGCCCCAGCAGAATGGTGTATGCATCGTCAGGGTATGTGCATCATGTGTAGGTTATAAAACCTGATCCTCTCAGATAACAACACCTATGATGACCTATTCCCAGAAGGGCTTCATGAAATTACACAGGGCAGAGCTCTTCATCAACATCAAGGACACAAGTGCCACAAAACTGATGCTTGAATTATGCACACTGAAATCACTGAATGTCACCTGTGCCTCAGTCATAGAAATCCAGGAAAAGGAGAAGAATTATTTGTGTGTGTTCAGTATGATCCACCTGGGCTTAGATTGCTCCAACAGAAATATCTTCAGCCTGAAACTCTCACATATGAGATTTACCATCAGGCCCCTCCACATTTAACAGACTCCACCAGTCCCTTTGCACCAGTTGTCTCACTAGAATTATGCAGAATTCTGTAATATCTCTGCTGAAGAGGAATAACATTTGTGTTCATACTCTGCAGTATTTCATTTGTCACAAAAATCAATAGAAATTTTCAGAAAGGGCACTTTGTGCTCTGAATGTGCTAATATGACATTCACCAGGCCAAATTAATTCTCCAGGCAACAGCTGGCTTCCTGGAGTTTTGATTCAGAGCAAGAGCCCAGTCTATTTCTCTCCTCCCCCACCATCTGCAACAAGGGAGAGTCCACCCTTGGTGATGTGCAGCTCACAGCAAAGAAGTCAGGACAGTTCCCCTTCAGATTTGCCACCTCTGTTTCAGTCAGTCAGTCACTCTCAGCCCCCGAGTAAGAGACACGAGGTTTGTCTGCTGTGATTCACTCCCCACCATCCTCTCCTTGCACTGCACCTCCCAGCTCCCAGTGGGAGTTGGGCACACTTGGGCTGTTGTGCATGCAATCCCATTCCATTTCCATGCTGAAAACTCCATCCTGGACAAAACCTCAGCCACCCCTCGGGGGTTTCCAGGAGTCCCATCCATTGATGGGATGCAAGAGCAGAAAAAGGTGCTTTGATTTGGTGAATGCAAACTAAGAGAATGGGTTTATCACAAACCCAATGGCCTCAGATCTTCAGGAGAAACATATTGGCTTCAGAGCCCTGGCCTTCTGCCAGCAGGCTTTGGCAAGTGAAAAACCTTAACTCAGAAGATCTGTAGGTTTCCAAGAGGAGCAGCAACAACACTATGTCAGATCAAAAAACAAATATCTTTCCAAAGACTCAAAGGATGCAGTGACAAGTTAGTGATGACTTGCAGGCTCTGCTAAGGATTTTTCAGTAAAAACACAATAAAGAGCACAGGTAACCCCTGAACCAACACCTCAAAAAGCCTTTTAGGTCTCCTGCCCAAACCATTCCGCCCCTTTCATGGGGCCATGTCCTGTCCCCATGTCCCAGCCCTCAGAGGGTGCCTGCTCCCAGCTGGGTCTCTGGCTGGTCACCAAGCTGTGGCCAGGCCCAGCTGAAGGCTCCCTGCCTGCCCAGGACAGCTCAGCAGATGGGTTTCCCTGGGTCCAGAAGCACAAAGGGTGGGCAGCTCTCCCACAGCCAGCCCTGGATGTTCTCTCTGCAGCAACATCAGGTTTAGAAGCAGAAGCCAGCAGGGACCCCAGCAATCCCTTTCCCCTCCAGCATCCTAGAGAGCAGCTCAAGAGAAAATAAATCCACAAAGGCAGCAAACATCCCCTAGCAGCAACATTTGTTGCAGATGATCCCTGCTCTACTTTCCATCTCCAAACAGACCTGGCCTTCCCTTGGCATTCTCCTCCCTGCACAGCCAAACCCACGAGCACTGCCTTAGAGGAGAAATGACCTGAGGTACAGACAGACCTGACCCGAGGATCAGAGAGCACCCTCTGCCAGGGGACAGTGCAAAAGGCTCGTCCAGGTGCCCCCAGAGCAGGTTCCTTGGGTGGCCAGAGAGAATGGCCTCCTTCATGCAGTCTGTCCTCAGCCAGCAGAGCAGTGCTGGAACACCAAGGGTGTGGAAGTCACACCACTTAAGGGAGCCCAGGCAGCCACAGCACTCAGAGTGCTTCTTTAAAGACCTCA
>WAAE01003759.1:181852-217417 GCA_013400495.1 Nicator chloris | reverse complement strand
AATAGGGTATAGAAATTGAGAGAAAGAAAAATGGAAACTAGGAGGAAACCACCAAATAAGAAACTGCTGAGAAATGCTTATGAATATGTATAAATACCAGCAAAGTCTAGCAGTCAGGTGTGCAGCTGGAGGGAAGACCCCCCCCCACTGTACCCAGAACTGTTTGCTCACATTTTACTACCTGAATTAATAAATTAATAAATGGAATTGCTGCTTGATATATTGGCTGAGTCAAGCTTCTCATTTATTACAATAGTTTCTTTATTGTTGCCTGTTGTCACAAACACAAACACCTGAGCAGCAGGGGCATCTTGTTCAGGTTAAGTTACCAGCCTCGTAAAAAACAACAAGCACTTACAGATTGTAACAGGCCTGGAAAAATTAGGAAGTGTCTCAGCACATCTAGAGCACAGCTTAGCAGACAAAACTTTATTTACTGCTCAGTACTGGGAACTTACATCCACCAGCTGGGCCCATGACCTAAGCAACTTCCTGCAGGGAGAAGAGTATTTTGGGGATCTGCCCCCCTTACACACTCCTGGTGACAGGCAATTGATAAAAGGAATGGAATATAACGATGCCTTACTTATCCAAGTATGGGAACAATGAGTTTCAAATACGTAGATAACAGAATGTAAAAGTAGACACACAGGATGCTGGAACCAGTGGCTAAACAGATAATGAGGAATATAGTGGATTTTGTGCCAAAGCCATGTAATGAGAAACAATAGTGCTAAGAGAAATTTACAGCAAAATCATCTATAACACTGGGGACACTCGGTGACAACCAGAGACCCCTTCAGACCCTCTAGGACCATTAAAGGACTTCCAGTAAGAAGTAGATGTATGCAAATTAGTTCTAGGGAAAGTGATGTTTATGTATTAGCTAGGAAGTACATGTAATCAATATATATTCTCATGATGGAATAAATACTTCCTTGTAAAGTTTCATGACACATCAGATTAGAGGAAATATCCTCCAGCTGTCCAGCATGCTGCAATAAAAAATGCCTGCTTTCTAATGTGGGAGGATGAATAGAGTGAGTGCTGAAGGCAATCTCACCTTCAGCAATCTGCAGTTGTGCCAATTACCAAAGAGTGGGAACAGTCTTGCCCTCACAGCTATGTCCAATAAGGATAGGAGTTATAAAAGAGTGGGTTAGCTGGTTGAGAGGTAGTCAGAGTCTGCTGGCTGTGCTGTGAGGAGGAAGGGTCAAGCAGTTGTGCAAGGGACAGATAGGGTAAGATGCTATACAAGGGACAAACAGGGTTAGGCAGTTGTGTAAGGGATAGGAAGGAGTTAGTCGGTCCAGCAGAGGAGAGATGTAGGAAACGGCACAGAGAAAAGGTAAGAGATAGCTTTTAGATAACAAGGGGCTGATGCTTGGAGCCTTCTTTGGTGTCAGCTGTACCTCCACTGTCATTCTAATACTTCAAAATTGTGTTAGAAAGCCTCCTCCCTAGCTGATTTGGGTATCACACTGCAGCCCCAGCATCCTCATCATCACACATAGAGAAGGAGGAATGTCCAAGCTCCAAGCCCTCAGTGGACACCACAAATTTTCTATAGTTCATAGATATTCATCTTCCCTTGATATCCCTTCTCACACCTGTCTCATTTGCAATTTTGTTTTACATTTGTTCTCCTTTTACATTACAGTCAAATTCATTATTATTCTCAGTGGTAAAGCCCTATTTCCTACCACCCTCCATTAGAATTCATAAGATTTATGAGTGGTTGTAGAGATCAACTCCCAACAGAAAGGTCCAAAGATATTCCCTTGATATCCCTTCTCACACCTGTCTCATTTGCAATTTTGTTTTAAATTTGTTCTCCTTTTACATTACAGTCAAATTCATTATTATTCTCAGTGGTAAAGCCCTATTTCCTACCACCCTCCATTAGAATTCATAAGATTTATGAGTGGTTGTAGAGATCAACTCCCAACAGAAAGGTCCAAAGCAAATCTAAACGTGCAATTCAGACCATCACTAAGATAATTATAGTTGTCATCTTACCATCATTTCAGAGATAGCATAATTGAATAGACACAAAACAATCAATGGGCTTGTGAATTGGTGGGGGCTCATGGAAATTAAGTTAATTACCCATTTCTACCAGGACAAAGCAATTGAGCACTTCTAGCTATTTTTTGTGAATTAACATAAGTGATTATGGTAGACGGAGCATTTTAAGCAAGGGCTACAGCATGAGCAATTCAAATGCCTGCAAAGCAAAAGGAAACAAGAACAGCTGGAAAATGTCTGTTAAGAAGATGCACAAGGTGGATAAATGTTGATTGGATAAATGTTATAAGAAGGTTATGCAAAACACAGCATGTGTATTGGGGTGAGCAGAAAGGAGTTCAAGTGAAGCCCATCTCCCAAGGAACAATGGGAGAATGAGTGAAAAGAAACAAGAGAAAAAAGCTACTCCAAGAGACTCAGCTCCACCTCCTCTAAAATATTTCACCACGATGACACCACTGGCTGCCTTAGGACGGCTGATCAGCTTCTGCCCAAGCAAAGCCTTCCCTCACAAGCCCTGCCCAGGGTCCATCTCAGTGCCACATTTCTCTGTGCTGCTGGGCTTCTCCAGGCCAGATCCAGCTCTTTGTCTTCCTGAACTATTGTTGCCTTAACTTGTGCATACCCGAACTCTTAACACTAAGCAATCCAGGGTTAAGTAACACATTAAATTACTTCATCTCTTTAGGTTAGGCCATTTCTGGGATTGTTGGAGACAATACCTGATTTTACCTGATCCCCTATAGAATTGACTGTACCCCAGCAGTGCTTGTGGACTCCTACACAAATACCACCTCAGCTCCAGCTCTGAAATGAGGGCTGTACAAACTACCTTCCCCTTACCTGCACATTACCTGTGATTTGAGCCCACCATCACTGACTTCTAGTCACCCTTTGAAGGGACAAAAGCAGGATACAAGGTCTGCTCTCCTACTACTATGCAGCAAGTCCAGTTTCAAGTGGCAGAGACCACTGATCAGACACAAGTTACACTGGTTAAGAACATGAGACACTTTTCATAAGAAAAATACTATGCTTGTTAGCATGGAAAGAGCATTTTAGCATTCATACAGGCTAGTGAACCAGAAAGCAGTGGCAGTTAGTGACTGCTAGGCAAAGAAACCTGGCATCAGAGATAAGGTACATGCTATACCCTTGAAGAGTGTGTTCCTTGGTGCTTACCAGTTTTACTGCTCTTAGTTATCTTCCTGCTTAGAGACCAACACAAGGCATTCTTTTAACTTTCTGCTCCTTTCATGTACAAATGTTACATTCGCAATCAATTCAGAGTAATTGCAATACTCTTACTACAAATCTCAGTCGGGAAACCAAACCAATAAACCTCTATGTGTGTTTAACTTCTCTAAGTTAATGTAAGGTGGCGTATCTTTCAAAATCCCCATGAACTGCCATTGTCTCTGGTAAATTGTTCTAGCAGTCTAACGCAATCTCTGGATAATTGTATATTGCAATAATAAAAAAGCAGGTACTTTTGGAAAGGACTGTCGCTGTTGTTGTGTTGACAAACAACACAAACTCAACTTTTCCAAAGGCTGAAGAACTCTATTAAACTAACAAACCCCTTTTACAGAGTTCTTACCCAGCTGGACATGATTGGTCCATTGTTCAACACCCCATCACCATGACTGGCTAATTAGAAATAACACCTCTATGTAAACAAGTTCCAGGTGCAGGATTATTTACATTTTTTCATCTCAGTTTTTCCCAGGGTATGTTTTGAGGAAAAACAACTCTCTTCAACAGGCCTCGCTGCTGCCCAAGAAAACCAGCAGCAGCTTAGGAGGCTAAAATGAGACCCACAAAGGACATTTTCAGATTACCTTTTTTCCACTCTTCATACCATGTGACACTTGCAAATATTATTTTCAAAATAAAATGATACAGTGAGACCACTCTTGTTGACCTCAAACAGCATAACGTTACACTTGCTACATCACTCTGAAGAACTGAGGATGGTTTTATATGGGGTAGTCCAAGAAAACCAGAACTTCCATGAATAATTAGAAACTCCTTAATACCTGCTATGTGCTAAAAGGCTCTATGTGAGAAAAATACTGTAATATATAGATAGTTAACAGTCAAAAGACTTGTAGTATAAAAAAAATGGAAGCCATTCTGAATGTTTCAAACTGAGCATGATAGATGACTAAGATTTAATCTGTAGTTTAACGAAAGTCTGCCAGTTGTAAATAAATAATCAATTGAAAATTACTTTGGGGTGTCTAAATGTCCCTTCTTTGCTAGAAGGCTGTTTAGGCAGATGTCCTTATCTGTGTCTCTTATTCCAAGACAGGAAAAGATTTCACCCTTTGCAGTGAGGCACTCCAGGCACCCTGTATATGTGATGCATTAACTATGTCTGAGAGCTGCAGTCTCCCACACAGGGATGTCTGTACGGATCCCTCATGGCTGTCATTCTGAAGCTCTGCAGCTGAGCTGGGCTGGCTAAAGCTTTCAAGAGCCCACATAATACATGGGTTCAAAATCACAGAAAATTAAAGCTTCACTGAGTGAATCCCATCATCTCTTGTGCCTGGAGAATCAAGCCATCACTGTGTAAGTGGAAAAAAAAAAGCTGTCAAACAAGACTGAGTAGAAACTATAAAATTGTTTTACGGCTATTTAAACTCTGTTTCCTTTTTTAAATACAGCTCAGTGACCTTCTGGCTCCTTAAGCAGCAAACAGTGCTCTGAATTGCAAATCAAGATTTACAATTACTTGCTTCAGCATAGGTCCTTCTGGTGTCAGAACCTGAAGGGAATCAAATACATTTAGGTAAACCCGATATATCACTGTGACAGTAACACTGCCATAATTAAACAAATAGTAGTAACTATAATGCAAAAGCTCTATGTGTGTGTGTGTGTAGTCTCTAAAAAGAATTAAACCTTGAACAAGAATGCATGCACAATCTATTCACTGACTCTAAATCAAGAATGCCTGTTATGCATAAGTATCTTAAGAAAAGATTGTCAAGATGCCACAAAACTCTGTCTGTATTATTAGAAAACTGTACCTTGAAGGATGTCTAAGAGAGAAAGGCACTGCCTGTTGGAATATCAGCCAACCACTGGGTCATGTAACTTTTGGTCAAGAATTGTATAACAACCATTGGAAACAGCATGATCTTTATGTTCCAAAATGAACTAGTTATGTGTGTGCCATTGTTTCACAACTAAGTATGCAGAATCCGTCTGGCATTCTTTAATGCTTTTTTTGCAAGTGTTATTTTGCTATCATTAAAGAAAACAAACCAGGAATGCCTGTATAGGATCAAGTATCATAGTATCCAGTTCTTGAGGCCAGTCCTGAGCAGTGAGCCACCATCCCCCCCGTTTTATTGTTGAGCATGATGCCATATGGTGTGGAATATCCCCTGGGTCAGCTGGGATCAGCTGTCCTAGCCGTGTTGCCTCCCAACTCCCTGTTTTGTATCCAGATGTCAGCACAGGCTGCCAGTCAGATCAGATTGTAGTGATATTGCAATATACCTTTTCAGCTGTTTAGAGTTTTTAAAATTACTATTCCAATATGCTCTCTGGTACCTCGTTCCTTGCCAGCATAATTCTCAGACATGTTAATACTGAGCAATAACAAGATTTAGCACTACTGCTAGAAAAATTTAATAGTCCCAAGAATCTCTCTTGTTAAGCAGAACTAAAAGAGGCAGTGAACAGCGAGAGCAGCAGTGAGTGGGCCCATGCCTCTAGATCTGGGGCCTTCTGGGATCATTGTCAAGGGACATCTAAGAAGCCTTTGGGAAGCTTGAGATTGCCTAATGCTGTTGGGAATAGACAGGAGGCCTTGACTTCTAGCAAGGCTAGCAGGGCCAAAAAGCTCTGTCAGTTCTCTTTGATTAAAGGAGCCCTTGGAGGTTTTGTTCTAGCTGATATTGATTGGGGGGGGTCTGGTCCCCCACTCAGCCTGAGAGCTATATAAGAGCTGGGCCTAAAACACCCAGAATTTTGGGGGCATTTGGTGTGGGAAGGGCTGGAGCCTTATCTCATAGCAGCACACTTCCTCAGCAGTGGTGAGGGTGTGCGACAAGATGTTGTCCTCATCAGCTTTTAGAAAAATCTCCTGTACAACCTGTAATGTTGTAGGTCTCAACCCCAACAGACCTCCAGAAGGTTGGTGCTGATGTGGAGCAGAGGGAGAGACACACCTTTTGAATTGTTTCAGTGAGCAAAGGAGCTGCAGGAGTACGTTAGTGTGCTATGCATCATCAGGGGTTGTGAAAGAAACTGGATCTTCTCTGAGGCCCTACAGCTTCAAGAAACCATAGAGTGATGCACTAAAGGAGAGGCACGCTGAGTCTATCTGTCTGGGATGTAAAAAACTCTCAAGATGGTGAAAGCTGGAAGCTTGACATTCCTGCTGCTGGGATGAATGCTTATGCTCTGCCTGCACATTTGTTAGTACAAAATATGCTCAGTGCTGTGGTTGGAAAAAAGAGGCTGAGAGCTCTGCCAAGGGAACTGCCTGAGCCCTACAGGAGCACGAGAGGGAAGCACTGAGGGCTGCTCCCCTAATGCTGACCCCTCTGCTGAAGGGAGCGGGCCTGTCTGCTGACCTGTTGTCTGGGGGAACTTTGCTGCTTTTCAGGGACTCTGATTTATTGTGGAGAGCCTGCAGAAGCATCTCTGGCTCTCTGATTATTGATGCCTGATGCTTTTTCCAGTGGGCATCAAATGCTTTCTAATTACTGGAGAGACCTGGATAGCATTGAATATGATACATATAGCTCTGGAGTGGTGGTGAAGAGGAATAAGAGCCCATCTGGTATATACTTGTCAAGCTTAAGCAGGAAAAAGAGAGTCTGCTGCTTGTTGTAAAAGTAATTTATTACATGGCTGGATCAGTCTCATGAAGGTAGAGTGTTACAGTCCATGCCATTACGCAAAAAGCCTTCTAGCACAGAGTTCCCATGTCCCAAGCAGAAGCAGCAGCAGCAGTAGTACCCCCGATACAATGCATTATATTCATACATCATCCAATCAGCTACAAACAAGATGCTATTACTGTCTTTTTTCACCTATCCTGGTCTAACACAGTTGTAGGACAATGGTCGTCATTTCTTACACAAGGCCTATGCATATAGCCTATCTATTCCATCTAGCAATGTTAGCACTGCTATGTTATCTTTATGTTATGTCTAGGATTTAGTTAACTTTGTAAAAGGTAATGCTACTGAACTTTAAACTGGACTTCAGGGCTTTTCTATTAACTAACTCAGTCTCTTATTTGCTTTAGGCACTTAAGGCATATTTTCATTTACCTAAGACTAAAACTTAGATTCCCACTTCATGTCTGTGTGACTTTATGTATCTCAGTTTGTCTGAGGGTTTCAAACCAACCCCTGCATTCCTTTCTGCCTCTAAGGCTGTGTGCACAGGGTCCTGGGAGATTTCTGTCTGGTTTCCAACATCTCCTCGACCCGCTGGTCAACTATGATGGGATTTTGATTTCTATGAATATGGTTTGCTCTTTGAGGCCTGAACATTTCTTAGAAGAGTTGGGGTACACAGGACCAAGGTGGGGGAGGCATCCTTCCAACAGAATGGTGAAGCTGGTAAGAGCTTTAAAAATGATGAGGAAGAGAGGATGACAATCAAATGAAGATGTGATGAATGAGGTTATCAAGCAAATTATGTGGGCTTGTGCAAATAGAGGGGACTTTATCATCAACCTGGGTGTCACCCAAGAACATGCTTACAAACACAAGGTTCAGAAAGGATTCCCTTGCTTTCTAAACTTTGAAACGAAATCTTAATAATTATCAAGTAGATTAGTATTACCCATACTGATGATCATGGGCAAATATTTTTTGCTCAGGCTCAAGGATTAACCTTGAGAGGCCTTCCCACTCAAGGGAGGAATCTCTCCACACTCTCCTACAAGTCCTCCCTGCTGGAAGATGGGACTATGCCTTTATAGCACAAAGTGATTGGTTGTCAGTCATATGTTGCTAGGCTAGTCACTGCCATGCCAGCTTTATTTTTAAATAAGATATTTTCACTTGTTTGTTTTTCTGCCTCTGTAAATACCTGTCTTTCACATTCTTGTCAGTGCCGGTCTTTGTCAGGAAACATCTATCTTTCATATCCCTGTGATGGGTTTAATTTAGGATTGTTGGTCAGGCTGATCTCAGCATCTTTCAACACTAAAAACAGTGTTTTTACTGGAAATTAACTCAATTTCAATGGCATTCAGCATCTTGAAAGGAGGAAGGAAGAAAAAAGCTAGGACTGTTGTCCTGGACTTCAAAAGGCTTCAGCATGTTCAGGGATCTACTTGGGTGAATCCACCTGATATGATCCTGAAAAGAGAACAGGTCCAGAAAGACTGGTTTTGATTGGTTGGATTTTTCTGTATCTCATGAGGAATTAACTTTCTACAAGCTCAAGAATGGCCCATTCTGTTGTGCAGGAGAACCTGCAAGGACGGCAGGAGGGTTTGCATGGATGTGCAAGGAAAGCTTGACTAAACTCAAGTATGAAAAGGAAGCATACAAGCATACAACATATAAGCACAGGTAACTCAGAAGGAACTGTCTAACTCTGCGAGGATGAGTTAGGAAAACCAAATCCATCTGGTCAAGGGATGTGAAAGGCAATAAGTGCTTCTACAACAGAAAATGTGCACCTGCCCCTGAACGTGACTGGCACCTGGTAAAAAACAATGCTGCAGTGGGCCATCACAAAAGGTATTGTAAAGGTGGGTGATTTCAAGTAAACTTAGGCAAAGTTTAAGGCTAGGTTTTGGTTGCAGAGATGCACGTTAGCGTGAGGGATTGCTGAGCCTGAGCATACAACGTGTGCTGCCACTAACAATGCAGTCTGTGTGTGCTCTTTGTAAGGGCTTGTTCCCACGGGAATGTGTGAAAGTGTAATGCTTTCAGCAAACCTCAGTGTGTACCCTCTAGAACATTCAGTATTGTACAGTAAGAGATGGATGGATTTGTTTTACTTGGAAGAATACTGTAAAGATGTGAGGAACAATGAGGCTATTGAACCTTGCCACAGAGCTCTGGACAGCAGTGGCTCCACCACAGAGGACTGTCCTGGTCTGCTGCATTGCATGTTTCCCAGCATTGCAGGAGACATGTAAGACTAACTTTTAAAAACACCTTTTTCTCTTAAGCATCTTGTGCTTTTTTTTCCTTTTGAGATCCAACAGAACCAGAATTTCACACTGCAAAGCAGACATAGAGAGATTTAGGTTCTCAATGCCTTATTTGCCTTAGTCTTTATAATGTAGTTTGGGTTGAAAGGGATCTTTAAAGGTCATCTAGTGCAACATTTGTGCAATGAGCAGGCACATGTTTAACTAGATCAGGTTTCCATTGAGCTTGATCAGGTTTCTACCCAGTCCAGTATGGACTAGATAATTCTATAATGAGGTAGATTGGAAACAGCTTCAACTTCTGGGTTCTAAGGATAAGCAGCACAAAGGCAAGCTGGAGACCAGTCCCTTGCTTCAGTACTAAGGTCATATCACTCAACATCTTCCTTAATGACCTTGACAATGTGACATGCAAAGTGCGTGCTCACAAGTGTGTAGATGATTCAAAACTGGGAATAGTGACTGATGTTACTGATTGTTCCCCAAAATGGGTTAAAATAAAAAAAAAAAAATCTTAACACCAATGTAGTATTAAGAAGCAGGTGTTCTTTATTCTGTGCTGGATGCACTAGCGGATATCTCCTCTGAAATATAGTGCGTGCTGAATAAAGAAAAGCTCCTGTTTAAATACTGTATTTTACATGCATATTCATTGATTTTCCAAAATAAACATACATATGATAATAATTTCCTTAAAATCATTAACTTATTTTTCCTGCCCCTTTATGCACGTATTCTTCTGTCCTAGAGGTCTCTTAGCTGGTCCCTGGTGGTTGACCTCAGAGTGATACCTGACTGCTTGGTGAACTGGTAGAAGTTGGCACATGGGCTGGTTGCTTTCCAGTTCTTCTTGCAGAATGCAAATTGTGCAATTCCATAGGCCAGTGGGTTTTGAAGAATAAGCATTGTGTTAGCCCATCAGGTCCAGATGATTTTTCATCTGGTGACAACATGATGTCCCTCTGAATAGGGACAACTGACAGGTTGGAGAAATCAGCAGATTTCTGAATGAAGCCAATGAAGCTCAGCCAAGGCAAGTACTCTTCTGCACCTGGAGAGGAATAACCCCATATACCAGCACAAGCTGAGGCCTCACTTTTTGCACAGAGTCTGTTCAAGCACCTCCTGAGTCACTATCCATACAGTTTCTCCAGATATTCAGGCTGATGTGGCTGAAGTCCTTCCTGCAGCTGCCTGCAGTCAAACTAGTGTAAAAGCAGTATGTGTCTGTTTCTTAGGATAATCTGATGTCAGTTTGAGATACAGCATAGGTGTGTGAAGTTTGGCAGTTCATGATCTACTTCAGAAGCAGCTCCTGAGGTTAGACATTTAAAGTCACTGGGCTAGTAATTATTTAATTACTTCCAGCTGAGAAGCTGAGGAACCATAAACCTACCCTCAGCACAACCCGAGTCATAATACTCCCCACTTCCAGAATCACTGATGGAGAAAGTGGTGAACTGAATCTTGTGAAAATAGGAGAAGAATTGGTTACTCATCAGCCAGGCCCATGTGCTGTTTAGGTTTGTCACTCAGGCACACAGAGTATGTCAGTACCATACAGTTTGCTACAGCTTTATGATGTCTCCTGACCCCAGGAAAGGGATCTCCAGGGAGGCCTGCCAATGAAACCAGGAGCTTGTAATTAACACACGTGAATTTAAGTATTGACATGACTATTACTTAACAAAATAAAGACTTTATTTCAGAATAACAGAATAGCTATCAATGGGAAGGAAATTTAGTGAACCAAACTGATAAAACAGGAAGACAAGCAGCTGGATGTAATATATACCTATACGCTTTTGCAGGGAAAAGATGAGGAAGACCAGCTGGTTTTGCATCAACAATAGGTCAAAAATATAGCAGCTTGATGGAATGTATACCTGACCACTTGCTTATTGAATACTAACCAAAAAAGGAAAAAGGGAAATGTAGTAAAAATGCTGTATAAACCCACTGAAATCTATATGGAACAGAAGTGCTTCTAGAGAAGCATTTCATAGGGCATGGGCTCTAATGCTTTCTCTCAGACGGGTTAATAAATGCTTTATTACAGACGAAAATTGTTTGTCTGTTGACCTGTGTTTCAATGACTGGCTCATGACGACTGAATAGCATTGCAAGGATAAATATTTAATTGTATGCATGAGGTGTCACAGCCAAATTGATCACATACAAGCAATTTTTCTTTAGGGGCTTTTATAGCTTTCACCATAATGGTACGATTTGAATCATCCAATTATCTACTAATGGATATTTCTAATTATCTAGTCACAAAATATATTTTGTAAGCCTTGCAGCATCATCATGCATCAGCATCCTTGTGGTTTATTTGTTAATCCAGATATTTCAGCTGTTGATTTAACAAAGTTATCAGGTGTTACAATCTGCTATGTAATGGTTGGCTTTTGTTATTGTGAGAAATTAAGTAGTGATTCGTGTCAATTAAATAATTGTGTGTAGGTGTGGAGAAATCATGGGATGATTGTAAAGATGAGTTTTTTATCAGTAGCTAAATAAAGCATGGAAAAGGCTTAACACAAACAAGAAAATAAGAAGTTGTGGTCAGCTATGTTCAAGTTGTGTAAAGCTGTGGTCAGTTATGCTTAAGCTGCTAAAAGTAATGGTTAACTATAATTAGTTGCTTAATTAAGTCTGTGCAAAGGGGACTGAAGAAGACTACTGCCTTCCTCCCACGTGGTCAAAAGAGCCTCAGATGGCCACCATCCTGAACCCACACATGCGCCCTGAGCAGCACCTTGTGTTTTGTTCAGAAACTAAACTGGGAGGAGATTTCTGAGAACTGTTTTGCATACAGCATGAATATGTATGAGCTGTTGGCATAAAAGGAAGTGTGTTAAAACTCCTGGCATGCGTGGTGGCCGAGCGGTGACTTTCCATGCACCCAGCACTGCTTGTTCACCCTTTATCGAACAAATTAATACATTGGCGTTTTGGCTGGCTGTGCTGGAATTGAGCCTTTTATTTATAACACTATTATGTATTTGCTTTTGCAAATTATTATAAATTGTAACCACTTCTGTATATATAGTGCATATTATAATTGCTTTTGTGAACTATATAACTAAAACTGTGCACGAAGCAAGGCTATCACAAGGTGTAAGCATGCTTGCAAAAGATGTATCAAAAGATATGACTGCTCTTGCAAAAAGTATAACCAAGATAGGCCAGGCAGAGAACAAGATAACATAAAAGGAAAATACCAAGTCTAAAGTGACATCAGAAGACCACCCCAGACTGTCTCCCTGACAGACCCTCGGAGACTGTGCCTTATGGAATGCTGGACTTATGCAATGCTCTGGCAACCTGAGGTGGAGTTGTGGAAAAGAGGCTCCGAGAAATGTGCAAAGTTATTTGGGGAAGTAATGCAGCTGCAACAGTATAGAGGACTGCTTGCTAAAGAATTGGCTGTGCTTCTGGCTGTTGCACACACCCAGCACTGTTACTTTTGCTTTATTGATCTGTCCCTTGTTATTGTTATAAACTAATTAGCCGATTAGATTAATAAAGAGATTTTATTGGTAATTTAAACAATAATTTCCGAGAAAGCCACAAGCAAAAGCAGTGCCGAGCCCGGGGTCGGCACTGGGTGAACCTAGGTTCGGTCTCTATCGCCCTGAACCTCCCTCTGTTCACCAATTCTGCCTTCGCAGGTCCTGATTTTCTACAGTTTTTTTCGGCTGGGCAGGGGTTGTCTCATTCTTTTGTCCTTCTTGTTCTTCTAACATATTCATATCTGACATTTCCGACCCCCGGTTTTGTTGTTTCCGAGAAGGGAGGAAATACTAATCCTTTTTACCGGAACCTGGTATTGAGATGCAGTCTCTGACGACTCAGATTGTCTTATCTCAGATGCATATCGGGTGCTGATCACGGTCGTTGCCAGACCCGTCTCTGGAGGTAGCCCGTCTCCTCTCCTGTGCTACCCTCTTTTCAGTTGTAAATGGGTCTGTTCTGCTGTCGCTGCCCGCGCTGAAATTTCTGAAATCTTTAGTTCTTAAGCACGAATTATATTTTTATACAATATATATTACATTATCCCTTTTTAAACTCTTAAAATTTTGAGGAGTGGGCTTCGTTTCTCACATCAGGCACCAGGAGCAACCTGTGCTTGTCTTAGATGTGGATCCTTCCGGTAATTTTGTGAGGACGGGCATTTCATTCTGTCAATCACATGCTCTTTTTAGTAGGGGTAGGTGGTGCGTCTTGGGTCCGAAGATGATGATGCAGTGTTTATATACTTATAATGCTGCTAGCTTCTAAGGACTGTGTGGTCTCAATTTATACCACACCATCTAGGCAGAAATGTGAAAAGGAAAGAAAAAAACCGCACCATAATCAAAAACAAGGAATTAACTGCAGGACGAAAGAGCTGGCAGACAGCAGGCTCTTATCGCTGCAGATGGATGGCGGTAATATGAAACCCGGTGCTGTGGAATGCCTCCACTGATGGCAGCAAAGGAGGGAAAGGGCCCTTAAAACCACTGAGGCCCTTGCCTGAGAGCTCCCAGCCTCCCCTGTACTTCTTCCAGGCTTAGGAAAACACTTTCTCCGAACTATTAAGCTCTGGAAATGGGGAGCGAGAGGCCCGTTTTTGCGGCTGCGGGGTGTTTCAGTGTTCCCGGCGGCTTCAGGAGGCGCTCCCAGAGCACCCCCGAGGCGATCCAAGGCGGGCCGGGAGCGGGACTACATCTCCCGTCATCCCGCCGGGCCCGCCGCCATCTCGGCACCGACCGCCGGGCCGGGCCGGCGGGCCCGCATTCCCCGTTCCCCGCTGTGTTCCTCGGGCCCCGCCGCCTTCTCCGCTCGCCGCCATGAGCTGGGACGGCGCCGGCGAGGAAGTCCGGCTCCTCCTGGACCTGTGAGTGCCGCCCGGACAGCCACTCGCCTGCCCGCCCTGCGAGGGGGCCGGGCCGGGGGCAGGGAGAGGGACTGGGCTCGGCAGGCCTTTGGCGGCGGTGGTGGAGCGGGTGCAGTGAGTGTGGGTGCTGGCAGCGTCCGGCAGCGTTCAGGAGCTGCAGGAGAGGTGGCAGGGTTTGTCAGAGGTGCCCCCTGGGGAGGAGTTACACGGCAGGTGACAGCGAGTGACGGGTGACGAGGTCTGGCAGGGAGGTCACAGCATGAACCTTGACAGATCCGGGTGGGGAGAGACGGCGGAGGATCTCCGGCTTCACCTGGCCCCAGAGACTCCAGTGAATGCTGTTCTGCTCTGAGTTTTTCTCCATGTTGATACCAATTTTGGCTAGAAAACAAAATTTCTAACACAATTTAAAGTATTAGAAAGTAGGCACTCTTTATTGCATAGCTGGACACATCTGGAGGATTTTTTCTCCAGAAATTTTTCCTTTATACCAAGCGGGTATATCGTGGCACTTTACAAGATGTTTATTCCATAGTGCTCGTACATATTCTTTAAAGCGTACTTCCTGTCTAATACATAAATATAACTTTCCTAGAACGAATTTACATGCATCCACGTCTTACTGGAAGTCCTTTTGTGGTCCTAGAGGATCGTTTGAAGGGGTCTCTGGTGGTCACCAAGTGTCCCCAATGTTGCAAAGAGTGACTTTGCCTTGAACTTCTCTTAGCGCATGCACTGTTGCTTCTTGTTACATAACTTCAGCACAAAAGCCACTATATTCCTCATTATCTGTGTTAAAAATCACAATATATTACTTGATTTCACATTTATGTATTAGCTTTTGCATGTTGTTATTGATCATAAGTATTCAGATATGGCACAATTTATAACTCCTTTTAGCTCCTTGATAATATAACCTAATCTATCATTTTAAGTATGCACCATATAGCTTATAGAAATAGTGGTGGGATGAATGTATTATATTGTAGGCCTCAGCAAAACATAAAGTGACAAAGTGCTTCTGTATAACTAAGAGAACATGTAAAGCAATTATGTTGTGTTCCCACATCTGCTAACTGACCTCTCCAAGTGATAACAGTGAACCAGAGAACCAGAGAAGAATTAGAGAAGAACTTGTTAACTCTTCTTTATCAGGGAAGTGTGACACAACAGGATAAAACCACAAGAAAAAGTAAAATGTATTGACCTGATCTGCAGGATGTCATGCAGATAAGTCAGAACGTAAAGCCAAAACAAAAAAGAGTTCCTGCAACATCAAAAGCTCCCAAGAGTGTTTGAATAATATATGAAATATGAATTATTAATATGTATGTACCCCAGTAAAGTAACAGTCTATAGATAGCACTGCCTTAATTTACCTGTGCATTCTTTGGCCAATAGCCAGGAACACCCCCAGTGCTGGACATTGTCCCTTTTTATCCCCTTACTAAACTTCTAAAAATATTCTAAAGCGTGGACTTCATTTTTCACATCTGTTTATTTACTGGTTCCAGCTAGGTTTTGTATCCTGTATGTCTACTTTTTTATTCTTTTATCTAATTTGCTAATTAATCTTTAGGCTGTATCTTGCAGCTCCAAGGGGAACTGAAAATTTCTGTTCTCTGCGTTGTCAATGTCAAATTCCTTTGTGTTCCGGAAGAAGTTAGAAACAGCACGGGAATAAAATATTTCATTTGAAAGATAAAAGAAAAATAGCTAGCAAAGAGTACAGTTAGCTTGTTATTTGTACCTTAAAGCACTGAAGATAAGATTATAGTTGCCATGGTGTAGCCAATAAGTGTTTCATAGTTTCCTGTAGAGTTACTGTGAAAACCTGTATCATTTAAATGATGAGTTGTTTAAATTGCAGATCAGTATTGTACTATGAGAATATCAACCAGCTTTTTGAAAAGAACGTGATTAATCTTAATAGCCATTCAAGCTAAATTTAATATCCCATGGTAAGGGACAGTTGGCATAGCTCACAGTGATTTCCATGTATCCGTGCTGGGTTTGGAGTATTTTCTGCAAATTTGAACTAAGTAGTTGGTTTAGATTTAGAAGCCCCTTTTGAAGCTGCATTAGTGAGACAAACCCCAGCTTTCTGCTCACCATGTTGCACAGATCCTGCCTGTGAGCAGGTTCACATTTGTGGTCTTCAGACATGATAATAAATGGTGTGTGTATTCTCTTTGATAAGAAGGGTTTTTTTAAGAGGTAAACAACTGTTCTTAATTTCTGCAGTCATGTAGAGGAATGTTGTATATAGATAAGCTGTTTAATCTCAAAACAAAGAATGTAGGTGGTGTAACCTATATGTATGGAGACAGAGCTTGGTACAGGCTTCTCTGTTGGTCAGTCAGCCAAGTTCATCCAGCAGTCACTGAGGTTCTGTGAAGGCATGGAATTCTTGCACATCTCTGCAGGAATGAGTTAAGGGTGATCCTGGTGTGTGCTTGGGTATATAAGGGTCTCTGCAGGCAAAGCCTGGGTTTAACTGCCCACATTCTGCTTGATATGTCTCCTCCATACAGTGTCCTCTGCAGTGACCTGCTAGAGGTGCTCTTCCTACACTGTATGAACTTCAGTGGTTTTTTTTTTAATGTGCTTCCATGCTGGCAATCTTGCTTCTTTCCTGCCTTAAGTCTGTGCTACCCTTCAGATTATAAAGCATTACTATTTTAACCTCTTTAAAGTTTTTACTTGGTGTGAGTTTAATTTCCTGCAGTTTGGTGGCATTCTGATGCCAGACAAGGTTTTGTTGCAAAACCAGTTGCCTGTAGGGAGTCGAGAGCTGTGGTTATATGCTAAATTTAATTTGACATTACTACGGGCTGCCACTGCCCCCTGCACTCAGCCACTTGTCCTGGCAGTGTTGTTTCTGTCTCCTCAGAGTTTTAGTCAAGGGGATTTTCATTCAGATCAGATGCTGAACAGCGCACACTGCAACTGCGAATTTCAGAGACAGCTTGAGGAAGGCACGGAAAAAATGGTTGAGGGGCTGATTTTGCCTTCAGCTGCTTAGGGAACGGTTTCACAGAGGGATCAGCTTGTCTCCAAAGGGCAACAGCTCAATCAGTACTAATGATTTGAATAAAATGGATAAAATCACTGACAAAAGACTCTCTAACTAGTTAAAATTAGAAAGTGATATGCTTTATTCGAAGTCAGGCAGCACGGGAGTCACCTCCTAAAGGTGTGCGCTCAAATCACAAAGCTCTGACTCTCTATTTACAAAAGTCTTACATACTCAAAAATGCTTATACATATGCATAATCTCAGCATCTCCCATTCCCACTTTTGTATTATAATGAGCCCAGAATCCTTTACACCTGCACAATTCTTCTCTCGAATTGAGTTGGTGGTCCTTCAAATGGGTCAGAGGTCTTGAAAGATGAAGTCAGAGACGTCTTCCTTGCAGTGACCTTTTTGCCTTCATCTTGCTGTCAGGCTACATGACCTTTTGGGCATAGTCCAAGCTCTCCTGCCTGATTCCAATTAGATAATTGGACACAATTCTGTGTCCAGGTGCATCTGTGGTTTCTTCCATTATCACAGTGGTCCATCTATCTTATTTCCTTCTACAAACACTACTAAAACAAGCAAGTAATATATTACTCATGGTCTAGCTTAAGCATCCAATAATTATTAACTCATCTCTACTCTTCTAACTTAAATCCTAATCAATATAAATTGCTTGTATCCCTTAGCTAAAATCTTAACTCTTTAAATTCTTAACTCAGTAACATGGAACAGCTGAAACTGGTAAGGTCTGAGGGGCCATAGCTGGATGCAGAAGATGACAATTTGTGGCTTGCTTGTTCTAGTTCTGCTATGTAATACCTCCTTTTTACTGTACTGTCACTTTCCTTTCTTTCAGATGCCTTCAGTGTTTGACAAAGAACCTGTCCAGATACTCTGCAGATATTAAGTCCTTGCCACCCAATATAAAGGATAAACTGATTAAATTAATGAGTAGGCAAGGGCAAATAACTGATGCAAATATCAGTGAGGTAAGAATCCATTCAAAACTATACTGTCTGTTTTGGGAGGGGAAAGTAGCCTCTCTTGTACACCTGTCTGTTCCTGAGTGTAGTGTGTTTTGAGATGCTCATGCATAATTTATTATATTATATAAAGGATTTCAGCAGCTTCTTAGAATTCCATTGGTAGAATTCTATTGACATTAAGCACACAATCTCCATATAATTTATTTAAATTTTGGTTTCTTGAAATATAAGGATGGCAGAGCTAGAAATCGATAGTTCATGTTCTCCCACCCCTTTTGCACACTGATGTGTGTCAGGGTTTCAATATGACACCAGTAAATGACATTTCTTTAGCTGTAAATTCAGGAGCACATCTGTTTTGCTATCTGTTTACTGTTATCTTGTTCAGCCTCAAAGGGAGGCGTGAGAATTCAGGGAAGCTAAAGACTGGCCTTGGTGAAACAGAAAGTGAATGACTCCCTGTGCATTCCTGCTTTGACCTGTAACTCAAGAGACAAATATTATCAGTTTCTCAGAGCCAGGATAGTGGAGCCAAGACTAGAGGCAGAAGCACTGTGGAAAACTTACAAACAAAACAATTTAGCTTTAGATAAAATGATTTTGTGCTTACACAAAGTAAGTCTTTGAGTACAAATCAAATTCTTACTAATTTATCTTATTTTGGAAAAATTGACTGGACAAAATCTGGTTTAAGCTAGCTTTTCAGTAAGGAATAATTCCAGAACATCCTAAGAGATTATATAATTAAACCATGTGTGTGTATGAATGCACAAAATCCATTAAGGTATTTTTAGTCTGGAAATAAACTAGAGAACTTAATTTACAGACTTTTCTGCTGTCTCTTTCTAAAGTCTCCTCTGTATTTGTCTTCATTCAGCAGTTGATCAGTGCCTTCTCCTGGAGCCTATTTTCCATTTGACTGGGAAATTCTCCTCTGGTTCTTTTTTCATGTGTTTTTCCTTTCTGTGTTCCTGCAATTTCCTGCAATTCTGTCCTTAGTTGTCATCATTTTCCTTGGGCATATTATACCTTAGCTTTCTTTGCTAGCAGCTTCCCATTTGTTTTTATATATGTCCTTCATGTCTTTTCTCTGTTTTTCTGGTTTTGTTTTTTTTCCAGAATATTGCTTGGAGTTAAATTTCAACTAAAATTCTGTTAATCTGAACTTCTGTGTAAACTTCTGTTTAATCTCTTACCTCCCTATTCTTGTCCAAATTTGTGTTATCATGCATCTTTTCCCCCCCCCCTTACTCTACTTTTTGCTTGGAGCAGCCATCCACGTGCATGCCCAAGTCCTTATTCTAAATCCCTTTTACCATAAAGTTTTATAAAGCCATTCACCATGTGTCCACACATAAGCCTGTATTTTTAAATGTCTTTTTGTTGTGCTGCATCCAGACAACCCTTTGTCTATCTAAAAATCTTATATATTCGCAAAACAACCAGTTTTCCTTGTAAGTATCTTTGTTGTACCTTGTTAGAGTGAACAACAGGAGGAATAGGCCTTTAACAAGCCTGTCAGCTGTGCTGTTGTTTTTGCTAGTTTATGGAAATTTATGTTTCTGTCCTTGGGAGTTAAGGAAGGGAGTATATGGCTATTGTTACTAAAATCTGAGATCTTCCACTGCTTTGAGTCTAACTTTCATAAATGTTCTCTTGGGAAAGATTTCACAAAAATTCCAATCTGAATCTTGTGGGAGTGAAAGATCCCATTTAATGAGGATTTGGTGCCGCTTCATGGTATGGTAATGAGAGAGCTTGTTTATGAGCAAGTGTGTGTGGGCGAGAAAAATACTTTGGGGGAAAGTACCTTCCAAATATAATTCTTGTCTGTTATGCAGGTTGAAGTTTTGATCACAGTCAGTATTTTTTATTTTGCACTGCAGATTTCTGCCCCTAAAGTTGTGCCAGCAAGTGTGAAGGTATTGTCCTGGGTACACACGTAGCATGTGAACCACCAAGATTGTATTTCTATTGTTTAAGTAACAATGTGTTCCTACTCCATATGTCACAGAAACAGTTCATGCTGTAGGAGCTCAACTGTTGCACAAATAGACCAGATTTTTTTTAGTTTTTATTTCCTAGGACTGGTAATCCCACCGTCTATTGCAAACTTCTATGTGATATCTAATATAACATGTATTTTATGTAAAAATGCACGTTTGATGGCATAGCAGAGTTTGACTGAAATGGTGGGTTTTTATTACAGGTATTGCACCCTGCTGTGGAGTCTCTGGACCTCCGAGACTGTGATATTTCAGATAATGCCTTATTGCAGCTTTATAACTGCAAGCAGCTGAAAAAAATCAACTTAAATTCTTGCAAGGAGAACAGATTTGGAATTACTTCAGAAGGTGTGTTATCTGTGCACAGATAACTGGAATCTTATTTCTGGCTTATTTTTCTTGTTAGATTGGAATAAATTGCAAAGAAAATATCTAGGGTAAATATTGCTTAAAGAAATATCCTATGCCACCCCAGTACTAATTAGAACTCTCTCCATTGGTGTAAATTTCAGGCCTAGAGCACTAATTATCTTAGGAGAGAGCTATCATGTTACTCTCCTGCTAGATTTCTGGTAAAACCGTGCTATGTTTCCCAGTTTATCTTGATTATTCCTTCCTCAAAACTTGTTCCAGAGCCTTTGGACTCAGCATGGTAGCTATGTTAAAGAATGAATAACTCTTTCAAGTGTTGTTTCTTTGGCAGGACTCATAGCACTGGCCTTATCCTGTCCTTACCTGCGTGAAGCATCTTTCAAAAGGTGCTGTGATATAACTGACAGTGGAGTTCTGGCTCTTGCACTCAACTGCCAATTCCTACAAATAGTGAACTTGGGCAGCTGCTCAGGCATCATGGATGCATCTCTGCAGGCACTAGGAGAAAACTGCAAATTTCTTCACAGTGTGGACTTCTCATCTACTCAGGTAGCTATGGTGGCAATTGGCCAATTGACTTCCATTTGTTTCTCTTTTTAAGATTGTCATGATAAAGTTCAAAGGGGATGGTTTTAGCTCGACTCTTGACAAGATATAGGACCATAGTTTACTTCTAATTTCTGCCTCTTAAGGAAAAGGAAACGTATATTTTGCTTATTGGTGACTGGAAAAATACACATTTTGGTATTAGAGCATGTATGGTGAACCAAAGATAAACTTTTGTTAGAATCTACCTAGGGGTGTTTAGTTTTTGCTGTTTTTTTAGTATATTTATTTAGTGCAATCATTTTCTTTAAGTTGTAAAGTAATCCTAAATACTCCATTTAAAGAAAGGAAAATCTTGGACAAATTATTCCCTGCTTTCAGTTAGGACAAACCAATGTGGGTAATAATCTAGGATGTCAAACAATACAAGCCCCTAGTAGAACTAAACACTCCATAATTAAATGATAGTTTAAGAACGATTGTCCTTGTCAGAGTTACGTTACAGAGTCAACACTGAAAGAATGACATTTTAAGTGTCAGAAATGGGAGGGAAGAGGATTTAACAACAGTATTTAGCATGAGAAGGGGGAGACAAGCTGCAAAAGCAATCCTGTAACATATTTCATAATTACAGCGAGATAATGAAGCGAGGGAAAGGTTTTTTGCAGTAAATAGAGTGTTCAATTGATGCTGATGGTGAGCAATTACGTTGAATGTGAGTCCAGTACTGAGCATTCACAATGAAATGTCAGTTCTGTATATCATGTAGAAGGTTGTTATTTTAGATGCTGTTCTTTTTTTTATTTTTCCTGAAGTAGGGTATCAAAAGAGTCTTAATATTTCATTTGGTAATTTTTACTTATTGCCATTTAACTCTTATTTCTCCAGACTTACTTAATTGCTTTTTTATTTCCTTGCCTCTCTTCCTGTACAGAAAATAGCTGTTTCCCTGTGTTTATTTTAAATGAGGTAAAAGCTTCTTGAGTAACTATATATTTACACTATTTTTTTTTCACTTTGCTGCTATGATTACTTTTTTCCCCAACCCAAATTGGTCTAGGTAGGGCAGAAATGCTTTTTAAACCTATAAATAAAAAGTGCTGTGCTCTGACCATATTAGTGTACCCACTGTTAAATGAGACAAGGAAACTGCAGAAATAGCAGTTCAGTTGGAAACATCCTTGCAGAAGGCCAGGCTGGGTCACACAGCAGGAAAGTGAAACAGTATTTAATGGAATGAAAAAAACACACCTTGGATAATTTTCTCTACAAGTTTAGTTGGGAAGAAAATACTGTAGTGTTAAGTGTATTCATTGACTGCAGGGAGTGCAGAATAAGAATTTTGCATCCACATAGCTGTGTTTGAAAAAAACAGCTTTAATCCATTGTGGTTTTTTTGTCCAGGTAACAGATGATGGTGTTGTAGCACTAGTGAGTGGAACATGTTCGAAGAATTTAAAGGTAACGGATTTAGCCTAATGAGAAAGGGATGAACAAAAGAAAATACCTGCATTTTAAAATTAATGTTATTATCAGCAGCATTACTTCTGAGGGAGGGTTTTTACCAACTGACTTTTGTTTCTGTCCTCTTTCAAAATCCTCGGAGTTTATAAATTGGAAAAACTTTCCAATAAGACAATGGGGTTTTTTTACTTTTACCCTACGATCTCCAAAATATATTTTACCAAATCCTAATTTCACTAGATTTGATGGTCTTTTTTCTGCATTTCTTCTTATATGTTATATTTATTGGTAGGTAAGGGAATTTAGAGGAGGGGAAAAAAGTTGGTTATAATCTGTTTCTTTATTCTGCTTTTAATGTTTTCCTAGCATGTACAAGAGGCAGTAGTTGTACAGCTGCAGAGAAATGAAGAAAGAGCAGGCTTTCATCTAATCTTGAAGAAGTTCTTTGATTTCTTTTAGGAACCTGTAGATAAATAGAAATACCAAAAACTTCAGCAGAGGCTATTTTGGGAAATTTTGGGAAACACCAGAATTTAATTTGGGTTGTGTTCTCCTGGACAACCAGTTGGTAGGAGAATGTCGTAGGCAAAGTGATGGGACTCAAACAGCATGGAATCTCACTGAAGAGTTTTCTCAGATGTCTTGAATGGTATGTGTGTATTGGGAAAACTCAGCTTTACATTTTTAGTTTAGACTCTTTACATAAAAGCGGTCTTATTTTTCCTTAGGGTATTTTCCTGCTCTGTACAGGACCACATATGAGGTCAATGCACAGAGGTCATAATTCCTTCTGGTTGGGGATCTCTGAAACTGGTTGAGCAAAGGAAAGCTTTGCCTCTGAAACTCTGGGTGTTCTGACAGGCTGTTGTCTTTCCTGTTTTCCTAACAGGAGATCCACATGGAGCGCTGTGTGAATCTGACAGATGTTGCTGTGGAAGCTGTCCTTACTTGTTGTCCCAAGATACACATTTTTCTGTTCCATGGATGCCCACTGATAACAGGTAGGTCTAATCACAAGAAGATAATTACTTGCTGATCATACCTTCTTGCTTTCTGAAAAACATACTGTATTCCATAAGTAATATCAAACAAATAATAACTTACTGGATAAAATAATCATCGTACACTGAGATTTTAAAAACAAGGTGAGAGTTTTGCTTTGAAATGTGGCAGCCTTCGGAGAGGGGATTTTTTGTTGTTGTTTTGGAAACTGGATTTTTTCTTCCTTTTTTTAACTCCCTCAGCATGCTGATGGAGACCCAAAGACTTCAGAAAAATATTAGCATCTTAAAACCCTACTCTATTCCAATAGTGTGGAACAGCATCCATTCAAGAAATGGATGTAGGAGAGCCTGTGCATGTTTTAACTTCCGTTGGTTGGTGATGCTTTTCAGTTAGGTGATTGGAGAAAGAACCAAGAGTGTTTGGATTACTACAGATGTATCTGAAGTATGATATTGTGATAGAAAAAGAAGCACAAATGCAGATATAGAATTCCTGTACTGTGTTGTGTGCTATTCCAAACACCACCTCCATATTTTGAATGAATAACAAGAAATTCCTTTGTTGTTTTTCAGATCGTTCTCGAGATGCTTTAGAGCAACTCATCGTATCAAACAAAATCAAGCAACTAACATGGACTGTCTACTGATTATTTATCCTGTACATGTGAGTGTCAAGTTTACAGGTGGGAGAGCTCCTTAAGCAAAAAAGCACCTTGAACTAGCTGGTGACTTCTGTGCCACCAGGTTGCATCCCTTCTGCTTCCCACTGGAGGTCTCTGTTGCCATTCCAGTCTTTGCCTGCGAGCCTGGGTTGTCTCTCCTTAGAGCCCTGTCTGTCTTTGCATTGATCATACTTCATTAAAAGGAAAGTTAAACTATAATTAATATTACAGGGCCCTTGCTCAGGCTTCCCGAAGTGCTGGATTTGGCTGCTACTTAGAATCCTTTTGCAATTTAGCTACATGTACAAACCCAGTTTAGGTAAGTCTGTGTTATGAGTTTGTATTCTGGGGTGGTACTTGCAATTAAAAGTACCAAGCCCAAATGGAGCATTGACACACAGAAGTGTCTGTAAAGTTGGGAGTTTAATCTAACAAATATCAACAGAGTTGGTGAATGGAGGTGGAAACAGCAATACAAATGTACTTTCAGTAGTAACAAAGAATCAATCTCCTTTCACCGTGTACTTTTGCTAGGTCTGTAACAAAAAAATGTAGGTACCTTTCTTCTGATGTTACTGATGCTGCAGATTTCTCTTCTTACTTACCGTCAGATACTTGCTGGATTTTTACACATCCAAAAGTACAGCCTGTGAATGTGTAAACATAAACTTGCTTTGGAATTGTTATGGTGACTTTACAAATTTCAGAGTAGTAGCTGTGACCAAGAAAAGGATGTTATATATGGGCAAATATTTCATTTGCTCTGGCTTTTGCCTGTGTTTCTACATGAAAATCCTTTTAGGGAACAAAACACTGGTACTCATAAGTGTATCTGTGAATGAAATAGGACCAAATGTAGTGTCTGAAGGCATCAGTTGCAGGATGGTAGAGTATGTGTTCTGCTGTATATAGTTCATTATATATCTAGTGGCCCCAAAAGTTGAAAATATCAATAAATTTATTGTTCAATTATAGTAATATTAAAAAATAATTTTTGAATTGTAGAATGAGTTTATTACATGATGGAACAGTGCTCTCATCACAATTATAAGTCATGTTCCTTGGCTTTCTTGAACCAGCATAATCTCTAGTGAGAATTCTCTGATTTCTGTATTAAGCTCCTTAATGCCAGCATTTTAGCTTTATAAGGGCATGAAGCACACTGGGTTCATCCTCTGGATCTGGAACTAGAAGGGCTTAGCTACAGTGGTCCTACATGGATTTGATGATACTGGAAACCTAAAGAGTTTAGGCAACCATAAGGAATATGTTTACTTCACCATTTAACTCTGGTCATAGCCACATGTAGGTGTTGCAGAAATAAACAAGCCTTATATTAATATATTTAAATTTCAGGTCTAATTGCAAGGAAGGTTTTGTTGCCAATATTAAAGGATATTATGATGTCTGACAATAATCTTTGTTCTTCTGTTGATTATATGGTTTATGAAAATACAAGTCTATTTTAAAAAGTTGTTCAAGTCTAAGTAAAAGTGTATTTTTCCAAAAGCAGCACCTAAATCCCTTACTGTTGTTCCATGGCTCAGCCCAGTGATGAATGTGTTCCTATGATCGCTGTGGGTGTAACTGTGAATTGTTAAGAAACAATAAGGTTACAGACAAAGACTCTCTAACTAGTTCAAGTTACAAAGTGCTATGTTTTATTGCGATGTCGGGTGGCACGGGGGTCACTGCCTAGAGTCGTGTCCACGCAGTACGAGCCTCTTTGCCCTCTGTTTATTTCCCAAAGTCTGACATACTATACATATGCATAACCCCAGCACCTCCCATTCTCCACTCTGTATTAAAATGAGGCCATTAGTCCTTCACACCTGCGCTATTCTTCTCTTGAATTGGGTCGGTGGTCTCGAATTGGGTCAGTGGTCTCGAAGGAGGAAGTCAGGAATGTCTTCATCACAATGACCTTTCTGCCTTCTCACTGCTGGCAGGCCTTTGTGACCTTCTGGCACACTCCAATATCCCCTGCTTTGTGATTGATTAGTATAAAGTCCAGGTGCTGGTTATGGTTCCATTGGTTTCAATCTGTTCTCATGATGGTTGATCTATTCTTCTGCTTGCTTCCATAAACAAAACTCAAGCACATAATAGCAAGCAATGCATCATTTAGCTCTAGCTTAACATCTGATAATCATTAACTTATCTTTTGTTTTTCTAACTTGCATCTTAATCAATATAAATTGCTTCTAACCCCTAGTTAAAATCTTAACTCTTTAAAATCTTGACTCAGCTGCACCAATACAAACCATTGGTGCAAGTAGTTGATTTTGCTACAGTAGCCACAAGCATCTGACAACTGTCACTGCAGCAAATCCTTGCACCAGGTAGAGGCCTAATCACCTAATCTATACGGTTTTATTTCCTTTTTATTTTTTTTGCTAAAGAGTAGTTTATTGTTATGCCCTGTGGAATATGTGGGATAAATCAGGGCCCATCATTCCTTTGAACTCCTGGACAATAAATCTGTGTTGCACTATTTTTGATATTGAAACGTATAGCTGTTCAGGCAGCTCTGTGAAACAATGCTACTGCTGACCTCAGTGGCAAAGTTGTCCTTTTTCCCCCTGCTAATATAACCTTGGATTTGTCATGTTGAAGGCAAATGCAGCTTATACTACTGTGTCCTTAAGTGTGCCTGTAGATTTACCATCTTCCCCTGCAGCCTCTTCTCAATGTTTAGCTCAGTGTTACATCCTCACCTGGTGCTTAAAAAGCTGTACAACACTGCAACGAGGTAACACTGTATTTTTAGGTTTGAAAGTTTAATGTAAGTTACTTAAAATCCTTCACCATTAGAGCTTGAATTTGCCCTTGCGTGTTTAGTATTTGCATAACTCTAGTAGAATGTTTTTTGGTTCACAGTAATTTTCAAGAAATGTTTACAGGCACTGGATGAAGTGGGAGAAGAACCTCATGGATGTGCTTACCACTTTGTATTCTCTATTGTTTGGACATCATTACTGTTGTGAGCCTTGCAGAATATTCACATATTGTTCTGAAGATTGAAGTTTAGAAGTGGGCTGTTTGGATAGTTCTGAAAACTTGTTTGATTATAGAACCATGTACATCTGACTGTGCTTCTAAACCTCCTACTTCGTGAATACCATGGTTTTCTGACTGAGTACCACACACTTTTTCACATTTATAAGCTTCCACCACAGCACCTGGCAGTGGGAGAGTTGTAGGTCCACCGTATTGGATGGTACAGTTATTAGCTCCCCATCACTGCTTGTTCAATACTTGACTACTAAAGTTGGCACTTCCTGTAAGACTGCTCTGAAAACATTGGTTTCTTCTTCAAATGGCTACAGTTACAGCATCTTATGTGAAGATCAGGGTGGTTTTTTTTACCATGTTTGGCAAATGAAACTGGTTCTCAGTTGGCGGATAAAACTGATTCTGGAGTTTGTCCAGCATCTCCTCAAGAGAAGAGCAAAATAAATATATCAGACTTTTATTCCCTGTTTTTATTTAGTTATCCTCTGTTTGTTACAGAAGTAAAGACTTCTTCATTCCTCAGCAGCTTCCCAAGGTGATAGATAGCCTAGTTTACCCTTGCAAAGGGTAATGTAGGGAATGTAGATCATTTGAGCCTACTCTCAAGGGGATGAAGTTACCCCATAGCTGGTACTATTTATTCACTTTTCATTTATTCAAGCTTTTACGCTGGCTGGCAGTCAAGAAGCAGAGTTGAAATTTGGGTGCAACTCCTACATAAATCTTCTTGCAGTTTCAAGGAAGGGGAAATTTTTATTGTAGAGGGAGAGGGGGAGATTCATATTAGTTACTTAAACATTCAGAAGAGATACCCAGAAAAAGAGCAAGGCACTTCAAGTTGAGCATATTATGAGCTAATAATCTAGTATAGAATTTTATGGAGGGCAGCAATAATTTTCTATATTTAGAAAATTTCTATAAATAAGTTACAAAAGCCTGTGGAAGCAGTGCAGTAGTCCTTCAGCCACAGCCCTCTTCCCACAGCAGTATGCTGGACATCCAAACCATTTCACAGTAATGTCAGCTAGACACAAATATACATGGGAAACATCAAGCATGCAAACTCATACATGTAAGTTCTCTGTAGATCTGCACTTCAGTGCAGTTTGCATGTAGCTTTTACCTCAAATTGAGCAAAAAGCCTCAGTGAGTATGATTGAAATCAGTCCAGTGAACGTACAGTAAGCTGCTTTACTTTAACAGATAATGTTCCTTGTTTAATTCCCCTTTTCATTTTATATACCTGCAAAAAGCCAACTAAGTGAGACAGAATCCCACATAAAGGCAGCTTCAAGAGTTGTCTAAGCTGTTTGAGGGCTGATAACTCCAGACGATACTTGATGTTAGCCCGTAGTTTTCTTGTCTCGTATACTCAGGCAGTGAATATTCTATAACTTTGTGCAGCTGTCTGTGAATGCTGTGGCTTAAAAACTGGTGCCTGCCAGGGTCACCAATCAGCACTTCAGTCTGGTGAATCCTGATGCACTTCTGCAGCCAATGATGCAGACCATCAGCAAGTTGTTCATCATAAAACATATCTCCTAGAACTATGAGGTCCCAGTTGCCAGCCTCTGAATTGATGATGTTCTTAATGGTGATGGGGAAGGGATTCAGGTGGTTCAGTTCACAGTTCAAGATCATTGCCACTCCTGCAACTGAAGAAAAGTCATAGGAAAATTAAAGTTACATTTTAGAGGAGTCTGCCGTTCAGTTATGTATTTCTGTGACAGATCTTTCCTCTCTCAAATGTTGTTCATCCTATCTAGGGGGCTTCCACAGTTTTTATTATGAGTCAAAATCTAGCATGAGGTGATGAAATTTTATCCTCATTATACCATGACACAGGGAAGAAGTATTCCTAGAATGGATGCCAATGGAAACAAATCATGGAATTGAAGTAGAATATAATAACTGCCTTAATCTATGGATATACTTCCTTTCTAACTAATGAGTAATTAAATTATGAATAAACTGTATTCATAAGTCAATAATGGAAAGACAGTCTAGAGGAAAAAAGACAAAATCTAGGTCCTGATGTACATGAAAGTATAGGAAAATGCTGTGGTCCTACAGAAAAGCCAACTTGCTGCTTGTGCTTGGAGTTCTCATCCAAACCAGCTGTGATGTTGTTTGGGCAACACTTGACAGAAACTTTCCTGGCTATGGAGATACACCTGGGCCAAGAGAGACTGGTACAACCCAGCTTCCAATACTGGCAAAACCCATTCCTGTTTTTAGCATTCTTAGGATTCTGTTTGGCACTTGAATTTCTCCCAAACAGAGCAAAGAAAAGCCTGTGTTAAAGGTGCTTTAAAAATGTCAAAGTATCTTTACACAGAAATGAAAAAAAAAAAAGCCTTACTAGGGTCAATGTCATTGGCAAGGACTTGGGATGCACCGCTCATCACAGCAGCTATTGCTGTTGCTCCACATCCACTTCCAAGATCCAGAACTGATCGCCCTTTAACCACACGTGGATTATCTAAAATATACCTGAAAAAGAAAATCTGTTAAAGCAGTGAACAAGGGTGTGCATATTTCTCAGGTTTACATTACACTGCATGACTTTCTTGCCAAACATGTAATGAAGTGTAGTACCTTAACACTATTCCACATGTGCAGCTGCCACAAAACTCCTTATTTGTCTCAGATGATATAAAAATCAAGAACCATCATTTTTCTCCCTTACTCCTCCCCCACCCACAAACAAAAAGAAATTCAGCCAAGTAAGCAACATTTTAATGTCAATCAGCTCCCCCTCTGACAAGTTTTATTGTAGAGGGAGTAGACACAAACTGGTAAGTAGACACTTCTAGGTAACTAGAATTCATCAGAATGCATGAGAAATAGTAAAGTAAGGATTTGTAGAAATTAAAAGCAATCTGACAGAACAAACATGATGTATTCAAAGCGATGGTGCCCACCCAATCTGAAACTTGCTTATACAAGTGCTTGGAAAAAGAGGAATTTCTCCTCTTACTTTTCCTGAGCCATGCAGATAGAGATGCAAACACTTTGAAACTGCTTAATGTTGCTCCTGACTAGCAATGAGAAAAAGAATAGAGCTGTGGTGAGCAAAAAGGGTATCTTCAACTAATTGCTGACACCTGCCAAGAGAAATCCTGAAAAACCTTTGTGCTGGAAGTGGAGAACTGACAGAAGGCAAGTAGCAGTTACTGTTAAATGCTACGAATTGTATTATAACCATTGCAGAGGGTTCAGAACTTTAACAACCGCCTTGAAATTCAACTGGCTGCAAAAGGAAAGCTCCGAGTGACAGGGAGAAGAGCCCTAGGTGAAATGAATTACTGCACACTGCCATAATTTTACTACCAATTTCCATGACTTCTTTTGAAGTAGAAACAAGAAAGTATTCTACATTTGTGTTATCTTCTGGCAGGGAGAGTGATGGCTGACTCTTAACAGAGGGCTACAGGTAAGCACAGCTTTTGCAGGGAGATTCTAGTGCAGATAACCATAACAGAAAGACTGTTGCATGTTGGGAATGGATGGATGGAAATGTCTGGGCCTGGAGGCACCAGCAGGAATGGCACCAAGAGGCTTAGTAAGCTTGTCAAGTGCAGGACATTCATGTCAGCAGCTCAGATGTTTAACAGCATTCCCCTAAGGCCATCACTCCCCTAAGGACAGCCCCTAGTTTACGACCAGCACCAAGAATAGGCATAGGATCTCCACAGAAGTGCTGTGTTTCTCCCTTCTAGGAGCTCTGCTTGGATTTGCCATGACTTTCCATTAGTAATTTGTATTGGGCATGGTGTGGCCCTAATGCTGCAAACGCCTTGTTTCCAGCTGAGTGGTTACTGCGTTACTGCTGCTGATTGTGGTGACTCAGGACAGCTGGATGCTGCTGTATCCCCTGGCACAGTGCACACAGTGTCTCTGCCCTCCTGGGTTAACGAGGGATCTTGGATTACACCAGGAGTAGCAGCTTGAAACAGGAGACTCCTGATGCTGTGGAAACGCCAGCTGTGAAAGGAGGACAGTTATGGAGGCAACCATATGTTTTTGTGCTCCCTTTTTACTCTTCCAAATTTTGCAGTGGATTTCTGACGTTTCTTAATACATCAAACCAGTGCATAAACAGTAAGACAATAAAGTAATGAAATGCCAGATAATTATTATTGCTACCCAAATATCTGAGCATACAAATCATATGGCAACAAAATGAAGAGATTAACTTATCTATTTTACATACCCCATGTTTAGAAGCACTCTAGTTCATCTACATGGCAGGCTAATCAACTCATAATTCAACAGTAAAACTCATCTTTTACCTGGTCAAAACTGCCTTCTTATTTATGCTTTCTTGCAGAAAAACAGTAACGCCCCAATTCAGATTCTTCCCTTTCATCTATGTGGGGACTCTCTGACAGCTTGTTCTCTGCTGTAAAAATTAAGATTTTTTTTCTGCTGTTTAAGTGAGAGATTAGATTCTACAAAATAAAAGAACTGTAGTTTTTGGGAATCAGCAACATTAAAGACATTTTGACAGCGGCCCGAATCAAAATGTGGCTTCTGATGTGACTAAAAGCCACAATAAGTCTTGACAATAATGCTGCTGAAATCCTAGATTAGGAGAGTTATTCAGGCAAACCAGCACTCCAAGTGCATCACCATTAAACTACTTTTCCCAACAGACCAGAGGCACATCCACACTCCTGTCTGTCTCCAACAAAAAATCCACACACATTATGACAAAATAGCAATCCTCTTGTTTGGAATGATAGAATTGAAACACCTCAGTAGGTTTTGATGGCAACTGCACAGCCCTTCCATGGATCCAAATTCAGCCCTCTTGTCAGCACATGCATGGCCACTGAATATAACAAATTTCTACTTAAAATATGCAAGTTATTTTACACAGCAGGTGCTGGAACTCGCTGCCAGCCAGCAGAGATTGGGACACTCCAGTATAAGCAGAGAGGAGGATGGATCATGCACCCATAATAGGCAAACACACATCAGTAGGAATTGCTACAGAGCCAGATCTGACATCGTGGCACACTGGACTTATCAGCTGTGGTGAATTGTGCTGCATACCTGGAGAGGGCTTGGCCTCCTGGCCAGTAAATTGCCCAGAAGGGATCCCCATAAGGCCACAAGTCAGGTTTCTCTCTCCAGAACCTGCAGCGAGGGGTGAGGAGGCGCAGCCGGATCTCTGGTGTGAGGTGCCCGCTGTTGGTGACCTCGGTGTTCTCCTCCAAAAACGCTCTCACCTCGGGGTCCAGAGACTTGCCTGTGCTCCAATGGCAGCAGCGCTTCCAGCACAGAGAGGGACCTCCCCTCCTGCTTCTCCACACCTTGGCAAGGGTGTTCTGCCTGCCCAAGAGGAGGAGCCACTTCCACCCATGGAAGGCCATGCTTCCCCAAGGACAGCAGCCTTCCCCAGGAGAGCTCAGAGCACAGCTTATCTGAAGCAGGTGATGAGGCACAAAGCTTCAAACAAACTCACAAGATGTTGTTTGTCATAGTGATGGATGACAATTCCTGAAAGGAGAAATGCTACGTAAGTGATGTTTCTTCAGTGATTTCAAAGCTTTGCACCACCAGGGACTTGAAGAAGAGGAGGTCCCTGTGCTCTCATGGCTTGCCCCTGCCCAGTCTTAAGTCTGAAAGAAGTGGTATTTGAGGAAGAAGCTATCAACAGATCCATTCAGAAGAGTACTCTAGACTTATCCACTAAGAAGCAACCAGTTAGTGGGACAGCTGATAGAGCTAAAAATTAAATGTGCAACCTTTAACATCTCTGTCCCTCTGACCTGAAGATATACACACAGCAATCTACTGCCATTTAGGGTTCTTCCATTGAACCTTCAGATTTTACAGGAAGACTCTGGCATTGCAGGGCCTGTGGACATAGCAATGGTTATCAGTAGGTTGTTTGAAGAGACACCATTAATTACCAGTTTTATAAGGGTAACGAATCTTTATACAAAAGCATCCTTTTAAAGGCAAGCAATTAAAGGATATCCTCTCTCTCCCTAAGATTTATCAATCTGCCAGCTCCAAAATTGACAAAAATAGAAAAAAACCCCCAAAACTGATTCTAACCAGAGTAGTCCCAATTCATCGCATTTCAGTCTGTATTTTAAAGGATTGGTAAGTCTTATGGTGCAATAGTCTCATGTGGATGCTGTCAGCTGTAGAAGAAAGCAAACCTCCATCCCTGTAGCCCATTCTGAGACACTATATAAACATGCTCCAAGCTGTCTGAAGAGAGAAACTGAATCCAACACATTTAAATCAAGTTTTTAAAAGGTGACACATTGAGACTGGATGGTCTTGTCACACCACTCAAGGTGTGTAGTACACTTCACACAAGCAGTGAAGGATAATGAAAGATTGATATGTCAGAGTTTAGATTCATTTAAGGATCAAGAGAATGGAGAGTGGAGAACCACAGCACTGAATTGAGAGGCAAAGGAAGAGCCTCTCAGCACTTTATCACCAAACTTTCCTCACCCGCTATCTCTTGCAGACCCTGGGCCTTTCCTATGCTGATCCTGCAAGTACACTCAGCAGGGAGAGCCCTGAAGGGAGAGGAAATGTTTTCCAGCCTTCCTGCTTAGATCTCTTTCACCCATGCTTTAGTATTTCTGTATCCTTTTCCCTTCCTCACCTTGCTCTCTAATCTCTTTTCAAGAACTCAGATTTCCTTGCTTCAGGGCACAGCTTTTGAACCTCCCCTGAAACTGACGACCAGAGAAGCATTTCAGGCCTGTGCTTCCACGACAGCAAGACTGCAAGTACAAACAAACCAGAAACAGAACTCATTGTTTTGCAATTGTTTTCTCTCTTCTGCAGTGGTTTTCACAAAACAGCAGAATGATGCATGAAGAAAAACAACTTTCATCCCAGCTCTGACAATTTTTCACAACAGAAGAATCATGGAAAACTTCACCATCTAATAGCTGTGCAGGTTGTCCTTAAAACTAGACAAAGGGGCAACAGGAAGAATATGCTTATGAAACAGTGTTAACACTTTGCAATTCATTAGATCAGTTTTTCTTTATTTGTCTGTATCTTTAGAAAAAAAAAATCATACGTGTTTGGTGGTATGTTTGTTGTTTGCTGGCCTCTGCTTTAAGTACTTGATTTAGTTTCATCACTTACTAAAACATTAAGCTGTGAACTTCACACTTTGCTATTTAGGCTGATACTCCCACTAAATCTTTGTTTAAATCATTGGCTAAAGGCTTTATGTTCCTATTACAAATAAATACACACGATCAAACATTTTGCATTTTTCCAGACTGGAGAATGCCATTCAGCAGAGTCCATGTAATTAATGAATGCAATTAGCAAATGCCTTCCTTCTTGAAGGCAGAGCTCTCTAATCCTCATCTGCCTAAGGGAAGCATGATGTTAACTGCAATCAATTGGAGAGATAAATCTTGTCACCAAAAGCTGTATGCTGGCTTTTCTCCACGAATTGCTGCAAATTAGCAGGGCTGAGATTCTGTAGCGTTTATTTTGCACGGCCTATCACGATGGTTACTCTCCTGAAATTAATCGTTAGTACAGAAACACCTGCCAAGAGCTCAGCGCTCAAAATGCCAAACTGAGCTTAAGTGCTTAGTGAGGGAAGGCATCAGGATGGACATCCCTGTGTTGGACACTCCTGGCCTGCCCGTTTCCCTGGGAATAAAACCAGGATGGATAGCCAGACAGATATCCCTGTGTTTGACACTCCTGGGCCGTCCATCTTACAGGGAATAAAATCAGGATAGATAGGATGGATATCCCTGTGTTTGACACCCCTGGGCCGTCCATCTTACATGGAATAAAATCAGGGTGGATATCCCTGCATTTAACACTACAGGCCTGCCCGTCTTACTATAAATCAGTGGGCGAGTACAGAAGACAAAACGTAGCAAAACACGTAAGAAAAAAACNCCATCGCCGCTCGCCCGGCGCTGGCTCCGGCGGCAAAGCGGCCGCAGGCCGTAGGAGCACGGGCGGCTCTGGGCCCGGGCAAGGGGACAGCCGGTCCCGCTGACCCAGCCCGGTCGGAGCACCCGGGCCGCACGTACCTGCTGTANCAAAAAAAAACCCTGAATCCCCAAACGAAATTCCAATTTCTATGCATTTTAAGCGTGGTTTTGTTTTGTTTTGGGTTTTTTCGGTTTGTTTGGTTGGTTGGGGGTTTTTTTTAGGCAGCAAGAGCCGTCCGAAGCCCATCCACCCCGCCCCACCTTCCCCTCGGGGGGTGCCAGCCCTACCCACGCCCACCCGTACGAGGGGGCAAACGCCGCCCGCGCCGCGGGCCGAGCGGCCGCGGCCGCCCCGCCGCCATCGCCGCTCGCCCGGCGCTGGCTCCGGCGGCAAAGCGGCCGCAGGCCGTAGGAGCACGGGCGGCTCTGGGCCCGGGCAAGGGGACAGCCGGTCCCGCTGACCCAGCCCGG
>WAAE01003759.1:166791-180805 GCA_013400495.1 Nicator chloris | reverse complement strand
CATCGCCGCTCGCCCGGCGCTGGCTCCGGCGGCAAAGCGGCCGCAGGCCGTGGGAGCACGGGCGGCTCTGGGCCCGGGCAAGGGGACAGCCGGTCCCGCTGACCCAGCCCGGTCGGAGCACCCGGGCCGCACGTACCTGCTGTAGCCGCCGCCGCGCTCCCGGGGCCGGGCCGGGCCGCGCTCCCGCCCGCCCTTAAAGCGGCAGCGCCGGAGCGCCCGGGCCCGCCGGCCCCGCCGCCCAGGCCTCCGCTGGTGCTCGGGCCGGTTCTCCTTCCCGTCCTGCAGCGCCTGCCCCTCTCCGAGTCCGGAGCCCTGCTCGGTGCCGTGGGCTTGCTCCGCTCCTAATGCGTTTGAAAGGCTTTTCTAAAAGACTTGCGTCAATGTGAATTAGCCCTGTGTTTAAAAACGTTGATAAAAATCCACGCGGGAAAAGGAGCGACAACACACAGTCGAACAGCAGGGAAAATGACGGGGTTTTCCCCCTTTGCACATCAGAGATGAAGGGCGCTGTCGGTCCGGCGCGGCTCAGGGAAAGCTCTCCAGCTTTTTGGAGACAGAGCAGCTACCGCAGGCAGCGGCCTCCGAGAGAGCGCCCAGTGCCGGCTCTGCCCCTCGGGCAAGCGGGACCTCTGCCTTCTCCTCTGCATGTTCCCGTTCCACGTGCTCCATCCGTCTCGTTCGTATCTCTGCTGCTCGAAAGATCCCTTCCCTTCTCTCCCCAGACCCTCTCCGGTGTGGACAGGAGAGAGGGGGCTGCCCGTGTTGTTGCTGTCCCTCAGGCGGGCACAGCTCTGTGCCAGGTAAGCACCCGACACACCTGCACCTCCAAACACTGGTGTTTGCTCCGAGGCCTCCAAATGGCAGCGGCACTGACTCATTGGGGTGGGACAAGAAACTGTGAAAAATGAAGTTCACTCTTCAGAATTTTTAGAAGTTTAATAAGGGGATAAAGAGGGGCAATGTCCAGCGCTGGTGTGTTCCTGGCTATCGGCCAAAGAACACAGCATTAACTTAAAACAGCGTTCTCTATATACTGTTACGTTACAGGGATACATACATAGTCATGAGGTTTATACATTATTCAAACATTCTTGTGAGGTTTTGATGTTGCAGGAACTCTTTTGTTTGGTTTTAACCTCCGAATGACACTCTGTAGATGAGGTCAACATATTTTATTTCTTCCTGTGGTTCCATCATATTGTTTCAGACTCCCTGATAAGGAAGAGTCAATAAATTCTTCTCTGGTGCTCCGTTTTTTTTTACTGTTGTCTTATCACTTGGAGAGGCCAGTCAGCAGATGTGAGAAACAACATAATTGTTTTACACCATTCCCATAGTTACATAGGAGCATTTTAACATTTTGTNTTATATTATATTATATTATATCTAAAAGGAATTATAAATTGTACCATATTAGAATACTTGAGATCAATACCAACATGCAAAAACTAATACATAAATGCGAAAGCCAATATTATATTGTCATTTATAGCAGAACCAAACCGACCTGCATCCTCTCCAATTCCCCGGTTTCTGAGCTTCACAGAGAGATTCCCCCCAAACGGGCTCACCTCCCTCTCAGACCCCTGTGACTCCCCAACAGCTCCCACCTAGTCTCTGCCCCATCTCCAGTCCCATCTGCTGGGATTTAGGGAATATGAGCAGCTTCTAACAGGAGTGGCAAATGTGGGGTTCTCTACCTTCCCGGTGGGACAAAGTGTACCAAATTTCTCGCGCTGCGTTTTTAAAAGGCTCTTGTGCGTTGCCCGAGGTGATGATTCTGCAGCACTTGGGGTGCCAGGGATTTAAACCTGGCTGTTCTGAGCCCATGCCCGAGTCCGCCCAAATCTCTGAGGTTACGAGGCCATCTAGTGATCTGCGAGCTTGCTACAATTAAAATGTAGTCTCCAGGGTCGGAAAGCTGCTTTTACACCAGGATCTCTTCTTTAAATGCGGGTAATCTGCAGCGTCCCGAGAGAAGGTGACCCCTGCACGCTGGGCTGCAGAGTGCCCAGGACCCAGACAGAAGCTGGTTCCTCCTGCCACACGAAGGAGTCTGGAATCCACAGACATGTTGAACTACAGGGATACTTGCATGCCTTCTACTCTTCTGAAGCAGGAGCCACACTCAGTCTTTTTAGAAATGATCCCTCAAATTGTATAAACGGGGACCTTTGTGGTTTCAGCTCAAGGAAGAACATTATTTCTTGGAGCCCCTAGGGGAACTGTGAAGTTTCAAAGGTCTTTCAGCAGCCCTTGCTGGTCCTCTCCAAGAAGGGAGATATTGAAAATACTCATAGCACCCAAAATTGTGAATAAAACATGGGGGTTTGTGCCCTCTACTCACTACCATGGTAGGAATAAAGAACTCAGTAACGCTATCAACATCAGCTCAGGATGCCATGTAACATATGGTACCAGGATGCTGACAGGTGATGATACAGCACTACCTTGCACATTTTATTTCATGCCTGACATGGTTCTCAGGGAAGCTTTTACACTTAGATCACCCCCCTCTTTGATTGATATTTTAACAAGTATCTTCTCAAATCTAGTTTTTTTGAAATTCTGATACATGCTTTTACTTAGTAGCTCTGTGAACCTCAGTAAAGTCACTGCTGTCTAATGCAGACCAACATCACATTTTAAAAGGCAGTTAAAAAGGATAGAATCATACAATCACAGAGTGGCTTGCGTTGGAAGGGACCTTAAAGATCATAGTTCCAGCCTCTCAAAGAAGGTGTCTGGCTGCTCCCAGCTGAGAGATTTCTTAGGTGCAAGGACAGGTAAAGTCTTTGCTTCCCAGTAACAGTGCCAGAGATGTTAGAACCAGAATTTTTTCTCATTTAACTACAAATAATTAGTTGTGATTGTACAGATTCCTACCATGACATAAGAAAGCCCTGATACCAGTGATAGCTGCCATACCTCTTGTGAGAGTCTAGGTGAACCCTTTAACCTTTCAGGACAAGCTTTGTGCTGATTAATTCAGCAAAGTATCAAAGCCTGTCATCTGTGAGAAAAAGAGTTTAATTTCCAAAGGCTTTTTGCTTTAGATGGTGGCATCTTAAGAATTTCATCTACAATTTCTGGTACCCTGTGCAAACTTTTTGCTCTGAGGACAAGGATGTCTTTGATCACCACGTAACATTGATTTGGTGTATCATGGAGGAGTGCAACATTTGCAAAATGCAGTAGTAGAGTAGCACACAAGGGACTCCCTGGTGTCCAAGGGTATTACGGGATTACTGGCTGATGCTACAACTGCCCAAGTGTCTGGGGAAATTAATTGTTCAAGCCAATTAATAACAAAGAAATGGAGCTGCCCAAGGACAGAGAGGAGGGCAAGGCAGAGAGGAGCTACCTTCACATTAGCAAGCCCACGACTCATGAATCTTCACAGATACAAAGGTTAAACTCTAAGGAAGGCAGGCCAGTGGTTCAGCAGCCAGGTGATGTTCCCAGGTCACTCTTCCTCTTCCAGCTGGTACAGGTGACAAGGCCAGATGCTCCAGTTTGCTGTGGTCAGAAGACCTCTGTGAATTTCCTTGGTGGAAATTCACCAAGGGGAAAATGGATGGATTCAGGATGCTGCTGATTTGTAGAAAGTGTTCCAGCAACTCAGTATGAACAGTCAGGATTTCTGCACAACAGGATCATTTTGTGATTGCCAAGAGGCTGTGGAAGCAAGTCATTATCAGAATGTAGCTGGCTCAAGTAGCTACGGTGAAATTGAAACTGAGAGCTCTGGCTAGGTAAGGGAGAGGGAATTCAGTTATTCTGTCATGCCTTCAGCTACAATCCAATTTTAGAATAACAGTACATCTTTTGCAGTTTAAGAATAGGCATTTTAACATAACAACAATCACATACTACCTGTGATGTGTCTTGAAAGCACTACATATGCTTTTCATATGATTACCTTTCCCCACTGCCTTGCCAGCTGCATTAGGTTAGGAGCAGGAAGGAGCAGCAGCTAGCAGAGATGAAGGCAGCAAGTGCCTTCTAGCAGTAGAGGCAAGAAGGGGAATTTGTAAGCTGCAGCTATTTTTCAGAGTGGAGGTCGGGTGATGAAGTGAGGAGAAACTGTATTAATCTGACTCTTGTGCTGCTGTGGGTTCAGGTTTTCTGGCACAGAAAAATCTCTCTTCTGTGAGAGCCTTGTTGCAAAGAGTGAGAAGTTGAAAACTATTATCTCTGAGCTCATTCTTGATTTTGTTTTTTGTCCATGTCTGTGATTGAATTATTCTTGGCCTTAGCTGGCTGGATTTATTCATGTGCAGTCAGACACGAGAGTACGTTTTTAGCATGAATGAAGATTGGAAAGATGAACAGAGTCAGGTGCCTTGTGCTTCTCTTTGGTGTATTTTTGGATATTTGTTTTTCTCTTAAAACTAGAGGGCTTATCTTTTCAAGCCCTGTCTTAGAACAGTTGAAGCCTCCCTGAGCTAGTGGGACTTTGGCTCTCATGTATTGCATGCAGTAATGACCCTTGGGCTCCTGAGTTTCAGGTCCCAGCAACATTTTGTGACTATCAGCCGAGTAATGGTTGTGCCTGGCATCAGAGCATTTGTTTGTTTGGGGTTTCGTAATTGTTGTAGGCATTTTTTGTGTGTGTATTCCTGCAAAGCCCTGAAAGTTGATGGAAAGTGAGTGAATATGGGCAGCCAGGAAAAAAGGCTGCTTAGGCACCATGGAGTGTCTCTGTTCTGGTCTCCAGACAACAGGTAGCTAAGTTTTCCTGAATGACACAAAGACATTCTTCATGACCTCATGCCTCCTGACTTCCTGGGACACTAAAACCCATCCCATCTGTCTTCCCTGTGGCTTTGTCCCACATTCTCTCCATGTGTGATACATCAAGGACGATATGCAAATCTGATTATTTCAGGGTGTATATTAGTCCTTAGCTTTTCCCAGACAGGCAAAAAGAGTGTCAAAGACCAGAGCTCAGCCAACACTTAGTCTGGAGCATGAGATCATGACTGACAGCTGGGGCCCTAATGCAAGTGGTGCTTCCCAGTCTTCTCCGTGTTGCCAGGCAGGCTGGATTCACTACAGTGTTTAAACCTCTAATTCTTTGTTGAATACTTCTGGCTAATTTCTTCTCTTTTCTCCAGGTAGAGTAATTGCTCCATCTTGTTCCAGAAACAAATCCTGAAGCCATAATACCTTTGGTCATCTGATTTTAAGGATCATGCTAACATCAGTTGGTGCCAAGGAGCAAGGTAAGCAAATCAAGTTTTCAAGGAGCTGCATCAGTTCACAGCAGCTAGTTTGCTTTTGCAACTCAAATTTTCTAGTTTTCCACTGGTGTTCAGATCCTGGCACCAGCAGAACTTTTCCTTTCACCTTCTACATGGTAGTCTGGCAGAAATTTGGACCCAGGGACAGAGTGAAACAATGGAGATCTGAGACAGACAAGATAGACAGGTGGTGCTTACTCTCTAGAGCATCTAGAGGAAGCTCTTTCCCAAAGACCTGACACTATATGCTTCCTCTTTTGGCTGATGTTTGCTATTGTGTCTTGGGAGAGTGTCAGGGTTCTCAAGCAACATCATTGTGAGTCAGGATCATGTTATGTCAGGACCTGTGCTATTCATTATTTTGCATTGATATCCAGAGGACATGGAAAACAAGTGATACCACTGCAAGGAAAGGAATGGACACAAAACTCCACTGCAATACCAGCCAGCTCCCTCCCATGATGAACAGGGTGAAACTGAAGTTGGATGTGACCAAGGGCAGAATAGCTACTGTTTATGCTACTGTTTATGGACATGGAGGCATGGGAAGGTCATGACAAGCTGAAAAATCTTAGTCTTTGAAACTCCTCTCAATTTTCATTGATATCCTACAAAGCAGTATCTCCACTGGCTTTCTCATCCATAATTACGCAGCATATCCTCTAAAATGGGGTGTTTGGCATACCTCTCCTTTAGGATACAGGCAACTCTGTCACTTTTGTATCAATAGACTTCAAACACACTTGTGAGCAGACAAATGATTGGGGTAGAGGATTTCAAAGGTCTTTTCCAACCTAAACGATTCTATGGGCTTGGTTTGCAAAACAACTTAAGCTGACATTAGCCCATATATAATGTCTTTGTGTATTTCAAGCTTCTGCAAGTTTGGTGTGTTGGCAGTACACTGCAATTTGTTTCCCTGCAGCAGAGGACATGGTGCAGTGGCACCCAAATGCCATGTTGGGTGCAGGCTTGCTTGCAGCTGGACCTGTTACCTGCAAGGCTGGGCAGGTTGCACGGGGAGCTGCTTGGACACCTCCTTGTCACAGCTCCCAGGGCTCAGAAGAGCAAAGGGAGCCTGAGAACCCCCAGCCTTGTGCTGTGTGATCTCACATCTTGGGTTTCATTAGCTGAGGTGTCAAGCTTCAATGCAAGCAGCTGCATCAAGTGGAAGCAGCAGTGTCACCGTGACCCTAAAGCTCTGTCACTGTGACAGCAGTGTCACTGTGACCCTCTTCAGCTGTGGCACCATGAACTGGTGCTGGGGGAGCCAAGGCAGAAGCACCTGCAGGTGAACTAATCCCCAGTATGAATAAATGGCCCAAGAATAATGAAAGACACAGGCTCTGTTATCTTCCAGACAAGAAGGTAAGCACTTCCAGCACTGAAAGCAGCACATCTCAGCTGCCTGTGCTGAGTGTCAGGGCTTTGAAGGCACTAATGGGTCTTACTGGCCCTGGCTCTCCCCACACCCTGCCCACAGCCCAGGACCCTATTTCAGCACCAAGTAGTGTCACTGCAGGGCTGGTCTCTAGCTTCTCTCAGTCCTGCCCAGTCCATTCATGGATCCCCAGCAAGCCATCCTCCCCCCTGGCCATCCCAAGGCTGTGTTTCCAGTCGGGCTCCCTTCAATGTCACCCAGGACATCAGAGTTGGAGCTGCCAGGAGCTCTGACAGTGCCTGGCACCAAAGGTTACCCATCATCTCTTGCCTTCATCCCTGCTGGGTAGTGTTGAGCACCAGGAAGCCCATGGCTCTGATTTAGCTGGGAAAATACTTTTTACTGGGTTTTCCCAATAACAGCTGAATTTGAGCCTGGAGGGAGGTACTGAGCTAGCTCATTGCCACATTAGACAGTGTTAAATGCTCCCACCCCCAAAGGATGTGCTTGATGGGAACTGCTGGAATTGCTCAGCATGGATCCAGGCTTAAATAAGTTGTGACTATTGCATTGCAAGGAAGTCACTAAGAAATACGATCTTCAAGGAGAAGCAAACTGCTTTGATCTCTGTCCTTCTGGTTGAGCTCCTCCGTGTGAGCTCAGAGCTGATTTCCAGTAAAGCAGGAGCACAGTCAGCCAGCACAGAAAAGCTGTGCTGTAGCTGCTGTCAGTAGTAACTCTCCTAAGCAGCAAGTACTGCAAGGACGTGCTGTTCCTGGGCATGGGGATCAAGTGGCAGAGAGATATGGCTGAACCTGTGGATGTAAATGTTTAGATTTTTCCTAAAAGCACTAGTAGGGAAATTGAAACAGACCCTTAATTAGTATGAACTGCTTCTAGATTCAGAACCTGCCACCACTGCAATGATGTGATCACAGAGGACAGAGCAAAGGCAGTCCTTGCTAAGTGACATAACAATTTGCAATGCATATTCATTGCAGGAAATACTTTTCAGCCGTCCTTGATTGCATGTTGTATATTGGCTATGGATTCGATGGCTTTGGATTTCTCTAGCATGCCCTTGGGCTTTCAAGTGTGCTAGGATGCATTGTAATGTAGATGCAGGGTGTCTGGCACTTCTTACTGAACGAGGCTTCAAAGGGAAGTTGGAATCAGACTCTAATTACATTTAGAATAATGCCAAAAACATTTTTGACAAAGAAATGACCTGCTGTTCATGGATAGATTTTGTCCAGAGCACTTGAAACTGGTGGGGTTGATTCACGCTTCCACTGGTATTGGCAGACATGAGATTACCTGATTTTTGGTAACTGAGATAAAGGCAGGCAATATTTGTGACTAAGCTTTGAACGCAATGGTGTTACTCAGGTCGATGTGACAGCTTGAATGCATCCTCTCTGGAAACTTTCCCAGTGCCAGAGATCGTCTATCTGGGAGCACAGACCACTGACACAGCTGTGCCTGAACCCCTGCCACTGCAGACAATATTGCTGTGGGCATGTGGTCCAAGCAGCTTGCCAGGATCCCCTCATGCCTTTCTCCTTGCCACAATATGTGCCTTTGAAGCTTTAGTGCTTTAAAAAGAAGCCCACAGCCTTTTCCACATGCTTTATGTGGGCAGCTGTATTGTGTTGCAAGACTCTTCTACCTGCTCAGGTCTTTCCCAAACAGACAGTTTGTAAGGGACGGGGGCTCTGGAGCACTGAAAACAGAGGAATTGGAGTTTAGAGGCAGGGAAACAAACACCTTGAGCAGAGAGCATAAATTAGTTTGAAATGAAGAACAGAGGTTTGCTGTCCTCACTGAATGCCCGCCTCATCTCTGGCCTCCCGTGAAAGGCATCTGTCAGCAGACGATGGTGTTGGGACGCGTGGGCTGGAGGGACTCGGCGTCGGGGCTGCTGCCTGTGTAGAGGTGCATCCGCCTCCTGGTGCAACGCCATCGGGCTGGCCTGGGGAACAATAGAGCTTTGTGCCTGGCAGATGTTCAGGCAGTGTTTGCTTTCTTTTCCTGAGGGCAGTTGAAACACAGGGAGTGCAATAACCTGCTTTGCAAAAGGGTGTCTGGTGCTTCTGCACGTCGGGTTACAAGCAATTTGGCCAAGGTCATGCAGCAAGTAAGTGATGCTGTCAGAGATAGATGGAAATCTCTGTGTGGGTGCTTTAGCTTGATGGCCCCAGCACAACACCTCCATTAGTGAATGACATGCTAATGATTTATCCAAGCAGTACTTTGCTCATTAGGTTTTATCTCAGTAGCAGTGAGAACAGTCTGTGTGTCTTCTACATCCAAAGAGCAGAAAGTGTACCTTACTCTGAGCAAAATACAGTCTTTGACCCAAGGATCTTGGCACTGAACCAAACAAAAGGTAATGGTTACATATGATCTTTCTCCTGACTTCATGGAGTGAGGGACTGGAGCAAGCCCTCACCTAATGGGCTGCTTGGCAGAAGGTGCATTTCACATGCTCAGTATAGAATCACAGGCAGAAGGGGAGGAAAATGGCAGGAATCACCACAGATTTTTGCCATACTGTGCCACTGAACATGGGGAAAGAGTGGGGCGGTGAAGGACATAAACCTCCAGAAACCAGGCATGGCAACTGTAGGACTTGCCTAGGAGTGGTTTCTGAGGCGGTGTGTGAAGTCTGAAGTCTGTGTGCCCTATCTGCCTGGGGGGTTGCTGTCACTTCCCCCTCCAAGACTAAACTCTTGAGGAGGCCGATTCAGGCTGGGGGGAGGTTTGAAAGGCCAGAGAGGAGGCCAGTCCTGAAGCAGAGCTGCCTCCTCAGCAGAGGGATGAGCTGCATGCTGAGAAGCCTGGCTTGCAGCATGATGATGATGTGAATGAAAGCAGACAACACAGTTCCATCCCTGCCTATATTTTGGGATCTGTTTGCTGATGGTGAACTGGATACACTAAGGAGAGGCAGATGAAGCTACAGATTTGTTTGTGAAGGAAACAGTGGGAACACAGAGCCATTCCCAGGAAGGAGGGGAGAAGAAGGTGCTATAAACGATTGCATAATTTCAGTTGCCTCATGAAACCTCTCCCTCAAGGATACTCTCAGAAAGCAGATAAGGATGGAATGCATCTATATGTTTTTGCAATGCAAGGGCATGTGTATGATGAATGTACACAAAATTAATAAAATGTAATGGGCTACAATAGGGAATTAGAAATTTAAAACCTTCAAATTTTAAATCACTGGAGCTTCAGAGGTCCTATGGCAGAGATTCTGGAAAGTAATCATCTTTTACTTTATCTGTAAGCCTGCTGTATAAATAATAATGACACACTGTGACAGAGGAAAACCATGTGCTTTTACTCAAGTTTAATCTTCACAGATATGAGGCAGGTATAGAAGGTGAGCTACTTCCTTTAATGGTATTATAATTTGATTAGATATTAGAATATGTGCCTGCAGTATCTGCTTTCTAAGCAAGGATGGATTGGGCTGGAGGAAGTGTTCTTTGCCTTATGCCTTATGGTTAGTGAGCTAGTTTATTTGGGTTTAGACCCTAAGGCAGCCAACACCTTTCTGATGCTCTAAGCAGTCTTCTTGCATAAGCTCAAAGCATGAAAATTGCATTCTTTATGAACCTCTCTATAAAATATTCTGCTGTTGTTGTTTTTCCAACTTCTGCTGTAGACTCTTCCACACTTTGTGACAGAATGACTTGTATTTTGGTCTTACAGTCCATCCTTATTCCATTTCTTTCAGGTGGCTATTCACATCCAGCTCCTCGTGAAGAAGCTGACAACACTGCTCAACTGAGTCAGCCAAGGGCTGAAATATTCCCAGCATTACAAAGGTTCGCATTGCATCTTCGTGGTTTTCCTTCCTTCCACCCTACAGGATCTCATGATCCCACAGATACTATAGCAAAACAGCAGAGGCTTTCAATGGAAAATCAATGTGGCTTGGCAGCTTGTGAAAGATCTTTGAGAGGGAGCTGTAGAGCTGTGTGAAGGAGCGAGCAATCCATCACAGCAGCATGATTTCCAATTCATGGAAGAACGATGAAGAAAATAGAAAGTGAAGCAACAGTGTCACAGCAAGGGAAGGGACGTGACCTTTAAATAGCAGGTTTTTCCACCTCTCTGAAGAATTGGGCATTGGCTTCTTACAGAAGTAGGACAAAGAGCGTGATGGTCTGATCTTTTATGGCAGATCCTAAGGGCAGGGGGAGCTGACACGCTTGTTAGCATTTGACCCAGTTTAAACGAACAGGTTCTGAGGAACAAAGACTCACTGAGAGGTTACGGAGAGGGAAATCTGAACCAAATTGACATTGAGAGAAATATTAATGGTCACTAGAGATACAAGTGCCTAAGGAAGAAGAACAAATCTGTCTAGCCAAAAACCTTCCCTGGCTTTGTTGTATCAGTGGCAATCCAGCTGGTGAAGGAACAAAACTGCTGCCATGGGAGAGCAGATCAAAGTGAAAGGTCACAGGCAGATCTGGTCTATTCCAGTAAGTTTTTTGTGCTTGTCCCAGCCTGAAATTCTCAGTCCTACCTCATCCCTGTTCCTTGGAGGAACATCTAAGAAGTTCTGACACTGCTTTGTGCTCTGCTGTTTACAGAGACACATCTTGGCGTTATCTCCCTGGGGTTATTGTTAATATGATTTGAATAGAGTACACCCATCCTATTCAAATCCCTTGTGGAACTTTAACACTTTTTGTTGGTGAAAGGAAAAAATACTCATAATCCCACCCAGTTATCTCTGATTATCCTAGATGTGTTTCATTGCACGATCCTATCAGATACAGCTGCTTCCCAGGCCGTACAAATATTTTTGTCATGGCATTTGGCTGATTAGTTAGGATGTGCAGCACTTCGTGATGCTTTTAAGCCTCATCTTTGTTTTTCTCTCACTCTTGCAAGAAGCTCCATAGCATTTGTGGACCTGCAGTGACTTCTGTAAAATTTAAGCACTTGATGTTGAAAGTAGAGCAGAAGTATTGAAAGCAGGGCAGTCTTTTTAAGGAGGCACTGGTGATCAGTGCAGGGTGGGTTTGGATGGTGAAAAGACAACCAAAATGCCTAGATGCTGCTAAAATGTCATAAAGTTACAGATTCCTTGGGGTGAGAGCCAGGATGCAGGGAGAAAAAACCCCATGAGAGTGAAGAAGAGTGACCTGAAGGCAGTGTGCAGTATCTAAAGCTAGATCAGCTTGGAGGGAAAGACTAGAACAACTTAGATGGAGGGGTTTAGGGGAGAAAATCCAGGCCCAGGGACATAACATGGCTTACCAGAAGCCAGGCAAGCTGGGTCTGCTGGCACTGCTTGGCAAAAGATCTGAGTAGCCTCCTTAGGATTTCTGTCTCAGGAGACAAAATCAGTGCCCCCACAAAATTCACCCACAAAAAAGTGTCTGTGGGAGCTGGGCGTATAGAAGTGGGAGTTCAACCTCACAGCTAACGCAGGAAGAATGAGTTTATTAATTTTACACCTCCAATCCCATGTGTTGTGCTTTTTCCTCTTGTTTAATGCTATATGCACTACTGATTTTATTGAAATTGATGTGTCTGTGCACTGAACTTTATTCAAGCAAAAAATGCTGCCCTCTACAGAAGAGAGCTAAACCAAAGGAATCTAGAACCAGCTAGCAGCTGGTTTTTACTTTAGGTAAAAAGGTCAGAACCATTGTGTTAATTTTTGAGTTATTTTTAGAAGCAGTCTTAACTCATGCATCCTTTAGAGAGGCTGATGAAGCCTCTGTCTCGAACTTCCTGGAGACATCCATGCCATTGGGCGTCGAAAACCAGAGATACCTACAATTGGTCTTGAAGGAGAGTCAGAGACTGACTTGTCAAGCTCTTACCATCTGACCTAAAGCTGAATAAGCAAATACATACAAGTTAATAAACAAACCAAACTAAATAAAACAACCTGGCTGTGGTGCAAAGTCGAGAAAATGACTGGTCTCACGGAAAATTTCTCTGCAGCTCCAGCAAAGTTGTTATTGAGTGCTGCAACTGGGGATTGTGAGAGAGGATTCATCTTCCTTTTAGTTTTTTTTAATTTATTTTTTATTGGAGATTTGGGTTATTGGGAAGGGAAAAAATTAGTTTAGCGCTTGTCTGCTTTCACTAGAACACTACAGGAAGCTAAGAAAAAAAAGGGCATAAAATTTGTTAGTTTGATGGGATGAAGAGAGAGAGAGATGCTGACCTACGTGGCTTCCAGGTCAGACAGTTAATCCATGTACCTCCATAAAATGTCACATGCTGCATGAAATATCAGTCTCCTTGTAGGCATTTTCTTATCAAAGGCACTTGTTGAGCCAGGACAAATGTAAACCATAAAAAGAAAAGATGTGATTCACACTGCTAAGAGGTAAAATAAAAGGGTTATAGGAGTCCACAGTAAGAAAACGACGAGACTGTAATTATTACAGATGGCATGGACCAAGACAAGTAAACAGATGAAACGCAAAATGATAAAAGTGAAAATACTGAATTCTGCCAATCTCCTTATGATATCCAGATGTCAGAATTATCGACGTATGGGGGGACCTCATCACTTTGGAGAAGAAAAAGAACTCCAAAAGAGTAATCTCTGCCCTTTTAAAAGTAGGTGCTGCTCCTGGAGCTGCCAGTATTTTGGCATCGGGTGATCCTAACGAGAAGGATTCTAGCAGCGGGGGTAAAATAATGCAGATCTCTTTCTAGACGCGGCAGAATGGCTAGTAAATCTTAAATAAACTAGGAACGAAGCAACATTTTAGATTTTTGCTTGGAAAGGGAGTGAGAGTAGCCAAGAAATAGCTCTCCCTTAACGTGGTACGGGTGCCATCCATCACGGAGCGGGGATGGAGACCACACAAAAGCCATCCGCCGCGGGTGGTAGCTGTTGCTTCCACGTTCGGCTTGGGAGGAGAAGAAGCCGTTTCCCCCGGCAGGATTCCCGCAGGAAGCGCTCAGCGCAGCTCGGGCGCCGGGCGGGGCTCGGCCCGTTCCGGCGGCCGGGCTGCGGGAGCTCCCTCCTGGGGTGGGGGGGAAGAGACATTCCCGATAGGAAGTGGCACCCTCTCCTGCTTTATTTAAATAAAGCCAACCTCTCCTGCTCACACGCGGGGGAGCTTTAAGCTTTAATCGCGTATTCCAAGGATTGCGGATACAACGGGCGACAAAGCCGCCCGCGGCTCTCCCGACACGCCGGGACTGCTCGGCCAAGGCGCGGGGCGGGGGCGGCCGCGCAGGGTTTAAATGCCCCGCGGGGGCGGTCCGGCAGCACAGCCCGTCCCGCCCGTCCCCGCCCCGCTCAGCTGACAGCGGGGCCGGAGCTGCCGCCCGCCCGAGCCGCCGCTCGGTGCCCGCCTGCGCGGCCCCGCCGGGGATGGGGGGCGGCGCG
>WAAE01003759.1:45973-166558 GCA_013400495.1 Nicator chloris | reverse complement strand
CCGTGACCGGCCCGCGGGCGCGCCCGAGCCGCGCTGCTGCCGCACCGCACGGAGCCGCCGCCGGGATGAGCGGCAGCGGCAACCCCGGGCCCGGCGCGGCGCCCTGCCGCTTCGCCCACTACTTCGTGCTGTGCGGCATCGACGCGGAGAGCGGGCTGGAGCCCGACGAGCTGGCAGGTGAGCGGCGCCGCCGGGAGGCCTCGCCCGCACCGCTGCGGCTCGGCGGGCGGTTGGGATGCGCTGCCTCAAAATGTCTGCTCCCCCCGAGGAGGGGAGGAGGAGGGGTCGCCGCGCCGGTGGGAGCCGAAGGGAGGGAGCGAATCCAGAGGATAAAGCATCCTCCGAAGGGGCTGGTGGAGCATCCCCCCGAGGCCAGCTCCCCGGGCGGCAGGGAGCGTTTGGCCGCCGGGATGCGCCGTCCCCCGCAGGCCGGGCTCCGTTGACCCGCCGCTGGCCCGCGCCCTGGCGGTGGTGGGGGCAGGCAGCCCCCGGAGGGTGAGCGCAGCGGCCCGGCCGCGGCTGGCGGAGTGCCACCGGCAGGAGAAGGGAACCTAGGGTTACGGAATTGTAGGGAGCCGAATGACCCAGCTTTATGCCGGGGTAGATGTATTTTCTTCAGTATCTGCACTGGAAAGGAGGGGGAGGGATCTGGGAAGAACTGAATAAATTAATGGATTCGCATCTTTATTATGGTTGTTCACTTCTTATGTTTATTCAGTTATAGTCTTCCTGCATCCTTCTTTCCCTCTCCACCCCAAAAATGTTACAGAAAAAAAGGAACAAAACTATTGCTGTAGGCTCTAACACATCTTCTAAAATGTTTATTTTTTTGGTGGGTTCACGACTGGATATGAGCTGATTACGTTGGCATAAGGCAGCAGTTCTTCCTCAATGTCACTTTTGTTTATGCAAAAGCAACTATTTAAGTCAGGTTTTTACATATAAAATTTGATCAACTGCAGGCTTAATAACAGGGCTTAATCGCATGGAAGCAAAGCGTTTCCTGATGGAGTTACGAGCTTGGAAGTGTTTAAGTGCCAGTGTTTGCCCATGCCCGTGCGTTCACACTGCAGGCAGAGGAGCTGTGCTTGGCTGAAGTTGAAGGCAGCTGTAGCTGTCACAGTGAGCACCTCTGCCTGGCAATGGGATCCTGGGGATGGGATCCTAATGAGCTCTCCGCAGCTATTGCATCAGGGAGTACCTTATCTTCTGGTTGTGTAAGAGAAGGACATGATGATGTGTATCACTGATCAATGTACACTGGTTGAAGTTCATGTTTTTGTCACCTGTAAAAGAGGTGGAGGCACGTATGTGTCCAAGGAATGACTCCCCAAGGAACTTTATCTTAGAGCAGGGCAACTAAATCTCTACCCTTGGCAGTGAGCACACACTGGAGGTAGCCCTAGGTTCTCCTAGTTTAAGCATTAGCTACATGTACTTTCATCTCTCTGTTTTTTCACATGTACTTTTGACCACAGTTGTGTATTTTCAGTTTTGCTGCTTTTAGTAGAAAACTCCTGACTCGTGAACCACCTCCCAGCTGATGGCGTAGAGGTTTGATTTGCATGGTATGACCTATTGGGGTTTCAGCTACCTAAACTTTGAGTCATCTATCTGAAAAGAAACTATTTTTAAAGCTGTTTTGGGTGGTAGGCTCTGCCTTCCCTGAAGTACCCAGACTTTCCAAGTTGTCTTTTGCTGGTTTTTTGCACCATTTCCCAGGGAGGTGCACAGGTATGTTCTTGGAGAGCACTGCTCAAGGACAGCCTGAGTGTGGTGGGGTTGTGCAAATGTAGTGCCTCGACTACAGGGCTCCTCTTCCATGGTCATTCAATAGGTTTGGCTGAACTGCTCTAGTAATACTAAGCAGATTTCAAAGCTAAAGTAATCTCCCTCTTTATTTCCCAGTGAAAGAAAGTAACTTTGGCACATCTAGGATATAACCATTTTTAAAATACAGTGTAGCTGTGAACAATTTCCAAGAGAAATTAACAAAAGTAGTAATTTTTGAAGCAATGTCTTTGTAACTGGTTGAAACTAGGCAAGGTCCAGCAATATGATTTGGACATACAAACATTTTTGGTAATGCCAGTTCAGGAGGCATTCTTAATACCTTAGGAGGGTTGGGATGTGGAAGAAGTGGAGTAACAGAAATATGATGGGACTTAATATTGCCACTGAGCAATGTTGTATTTTTAGGGACTCGTGACAGGAGCTTTCTGCTATCAGCTGGGAGCCCAGCAGTGGGAAATGCTGGGGAGGAACAGGGAGTGCCATGAGCCACAAATATAGTGCAGCCATGGAAGAATTAACTCTGGTTTGAGATGTAGCTGAGAAAACATTTATGTTAAAGCTTGGGGAATACTAATGCTGCTGTAGGCAGTCAGCAGTGAGAGCCCACCTAGAAATCTGTGTTCCAGGTATCAAAAACCAAGGTACTATGATTGAATGCACTGCTGTAATGAGCGGGGAGAAAGATGCTTGAGGGAACAGAAAGTCTCTTCTATCACAGGAAACTCACAACTGGCTATTTTTTCTAAAACTGTTCTTAAAATTCTTTGTAGAAGTAAATGACCCTGTTCTTTCAGTATTATGTAGCTATAATAGCTACATCTTGCTGTCCTTGTGCTTAAAGAGCTCGTTGAGGTAAGTCACAAGGCATCAATGAAAAGTTGCTGTGACTTAAGCTGCTGCACAGATGATCCCAGTTTAGCAAAAAAAAAAAAGTAATCAAGAGCCCGCTTATCTCCAAACCTGTGAATCCTTTGGCAGCCAGTGTTCACAAAGCGCCCTGCTCACCCCTGGTCTGACTGATGGAGCTGCCTTGGGGCCGAGCAGAGGAGGGAGAAGGGACAAGAGCAGCTCTGCTGCTGCCCTGGAGGCTCCAGGGCCTCTCCTGTGAAGAGAGAAGCAGGAGTCAGAAAACTTCGAGGATCTGAGACAGATTTGGTGGTGATCTGCTGGTACCAGGCAGCTAACCGTGGTATGTGGTGTGCTAAGGAGCTGCCTGTGAGTCAGCTCTGGCGTCATCTGGAGATCCCTGACCTGTGCCCTGCCTTTGCTGGGGACAGCCTGGGACTCTCCCCTGTGTGGAGGCTTTCCTTGCCTTAAGCCCAAAATCTCTTTCCACAAAAACATTCTTCAATTAAAAACAAAGCACCAAAAAATCCTCATCTACTGCATCAGGCATGAAGTGAAACATTTCAGTGTTACTCGTGAAAGCAGGGCAAAGAACCGCTTTTCTAATTCTTGTAGTGTTCGGAAAAGTCTGTTCAGAAAATGAAATAAAATCAACATTTATGGTTGTATAACATTTTGACATGCTTTGAGGAAAGAGTATTTTGTTTTATAGTTCTTGTTCCACTGACTGGATGCTTAGGGCTTAAAATAAGCTTGGTGGATGAGAATTTTCCACCAAGCAAATGGTGGAAATCTGAGCATTTTGCTTAGATTATTTTTTGTCTTTTGCATGTACGATGTTTTCTGATACAGATTTTTTTTTTTCTTAAATGAGTTGCTCCGCAGCTGGCTCTTCAGATGGCTGATTTGGGGTTTTTAAGCGAGCTAATTTTGAACAGCTAAAAGCTGTTTACCTATTGCTCAACTTGGTAGTGTATCCAGGCACACAACTAAATTGTGTGTAGATTATGATGTTGTCAAAACACTTGTGGTCCTTATCACAAAGCTCTCACTCATGGATGGAGGGAAAAAAAAAATCCCCTTTTTTTTTTCAGAGACTCTTTTCCAGGCTCTTTCTAGGAACCTGAGGGAGGAAAGGAAACTATCTAAGGATTTCTTGGCATTTAATAGTTGGAAAAGTTATAAAAGAAAAGCAGGGTATTTGATGTGAAATATCTTGAAAAGCATGAAAATTTCAGTATTGGTTTTAGTGCCCTGTTGAGCTCCACTAAAGTAGGATGAAGGGAGCTTTTCTGTCATGTTTAGGGTGGATGGAAAATAAATTTCAGTTCACTTTCCTCTTCATGCCCAATTCTTTCTGGTAAAGCCATTTTGAGACTATCAGCCTTGGAATTGCATGTACTCAAATGAACTTGTTATAGTAGATATTTAACATTGCATTTAACAAAAATACCTAATTGTTCATTAAATTGTTTCTATCATATGTTTTGTCATACTATATGAACTTCATGTTCATATGTAGTGAACTATATATGCAGGGCACAAGATTTTCTGGCTGTAGCAGCTTTTACCATTTGCTTGGGGAACATGCTGAATTTTGTAGTATTCTTGTTCGAGTGGCACAAACTACAATTTAGAAAATTCCAGAATTCACACGCCTCAATTAAAAAGGAAATGAAATGCATTTTATTGGGTTAGTAATTCAGTGCTCTGGAGGAAAGTAGGGAGAGAATATGGGATGGGTGTTTTGTTCTGAAGTGGAAGGACTGGTCTCCATTGAGGGTGCAGTTTGGAGGAGGAGAAGGTGCAATAAGCCAGCATGGGAACCTGGGACTTGAAGGACCGTGTTGGATGGTGCCTTCTCTGTTTTAGAATGTAAATATTGGTGGAGTTATGGTAGCCTGCTTGCTGTGTGAAAAGATTTATAAGAGTTTTATAGGATTTTTTTCCAGACATGAACTGTAAATGTTACCTTGCACTGTCTAGTTTCGGCCATTGTGCAAAGATTCAATGTCTTACTGTCCCATTCAGTGTATACTTGAAAACTGTGGAGAGCTTCATTACTCTACTTTGAAGATCAGATTCTTTATTTTAATGGCCAGCAAAGCAGAGAGTGGATACTGGTCATGCTCACTGAAAATGCTGAACGTCTTGGGGAAAATGCACATTTCTTCTGCCTCGTGCTGTTTCCCTACAAGTATTGGTAATTAATTTCCCTTCAATGAAATGTTGAAATCCAAACAGGGCATGCTGCCGTCTGGCTAACGGTGCTTTTTATCTAGTAGGCTCTTATTTTTAGAAAGCTAAAAAAGACTGTTTTGTCCTCGTGTGTGCGTGGCACCTGCATGCTCACGCCTTGCAGAGCCTCCCCACCGCCTGCGCCATTCTCCTTCACGCTTCCTCCGTGCCAAGTCTGTGCACGAAGTGCGCTGCCAGAAAACTTGGTGGCATTACTACAGTGATACAACTTCTTGTGTGCATGGCTTTTCTGAAAATAGGCAATTGGATTTTTTCCTAGTTTGCTGGAAGTAGACTAAGTTTCCTTTTACCAAGGAATATCTGAGTAGCTGTAATTCCTGTTCATGACTTACGCAATTGATGCAAATGAAAACTAGGCTACAGAAGTTTTGCTTTTCATTTTTCAGTACAGTCCAGATTTGCACAAAACGTTTTTGGAGGGATTGTCCAGATTAAGTAACCTGAATGCGTATGAGAATGGTGCAAGTGGAGGCAGAGATGGCTTATGCTGTTCAGGTTAACAAAACTTAACTTGCTCCTCAGAAACAGTTGAGGTCGATTGCTTAGGATTTCTCATCTTTGCAGGGCTTGTGGGAGGGATGCAATTCAAGGGTTTCTCCAGCCTCCCTTAAAAAGTGATGCTCAAATGCTGCACTAAATCTTCTGACATTATAGCTGGAAAAAACCAAGTCTCATGGATTAGGGATTGGATGGACTAGCTGGTTTATTGAAGTAACTGTCATTTTTTGTGAACTGTCATAATAATAGGAAAATACTGTGTATTCATTTAGGAAACCTAAATACACGCACAGTATTTAATAAAAATCTAACATAGGCTAGTATTTTGTTCATGTGAGACCAAATCTTATTCTGCACAGATAGTGTTGCTTTTCTAGTTCAAGGAGTATGCTTTTGGGAAACCAAAATTGGATGCTGAAACAGGAATAATGTTTCTGATCTCTTCGACATCTTTAAAGGTGGTGGCATGGTTAGTTGCTGTAATGGTTCATTCTTCACCTTTTTTTTTTGCTATTGGAGGAAACCAAAATTCCATTTTAATACCACAAAGACTTTAATTTTATTTTTAAAAAAATCTGAATTATGCATTAAAGACTTAGTTCCTATAGAAGAATTTCTGCAGCCAAAGGAAACAGTGCTTTTTATAAAGATCTGTCATTATTATTGACAAGTATGATCTCCAGTTACAATAACCTTTAATAAGGAGTAACTCTCTTGCTTGTTTGGATAACAGACCATTTGTAGAATTGCTGATGGCTGTGACATATTGCTGTGTTTTAGCAATAGCACTTTCAATCTCTGTCTGTATATATGCCAGAGAATTGCTGGATGGATTTAAATGCTTGCCCAGCCCTGGTGTGATTATTCTTTTATACATTTGCCTTCATCTGAGTTTTTTATACTGTATTCCTTTGAAAATAAGGTACTGATTGGGTTGGAAAAACATCATTATTCCTATCAATAGCACTAACTCACTAATGCTAAACCAAAGAGAATTTCTTGTACTTTGCTTGCCAGATAAGCTGCTGTTTTGATTTCCACTTAGGAAGACTAAAGCCTCTTGCACGCTCAGAGGCTGCTTGGCTGCCAGTGGCTGTTGCAGTAGCAGAGAAGAAGGAGGTGTGCTAGTGTACGTGCGGGGGCTTTTTCAGTGACGATCCCAGGAACTGCCCCGTTAATATTGCAGGAGGTAGCCCTTTTCCTTCACATGCTGTAAATGCAGTAGTAATCAAAGCAATGCCAGGCAGAACGGCTGAGCTGCTGTCCTTTAGAAGAACGACCTAAATCCAGCCCTAATCTTGTTCCTGCGCATCAGCCCGAAGTCGCTGCTGGCCCCATCCTGGCGGCTTAGTGGTGCAGCGGCTGTGCAGAGACGGGGTGCCAGGCCCACAGCCTGCCTGCGGCACAGAGCTCCGAGAGACAAACGTGGCACATCCCAGGGAGCGCGGCAGTGCCGGATCGGGCTCTGCACAGCCGCGGGGAGGGTATGGGCATGGTGTGTGTGAGCCTGAGGTCAAGGTCCCTGCTGCCAGAGGAGAGGCTTCCGTGTTGGTGTCCACCTCCGCCCCGGTCCTCAGCCGCTGGAGAATGGTGGCATCTGGGGGAAGGCGATGCCCACCTCTCTGCAAATGGAAGAGCAGGAACCATAAATATGTCAGAATTGCTCAGGGTAGTGCGTGACTGTAGTATTGATTTCTCCGCTCAGCTGTTTTCCCATGTCCTCGCCAGAGCCATTTCCCAGTGCTGCAGGAGCTGTGCCAGTGCCCTGACACCCTTCCCACAGCTCGCCTGTGCCAATGCAGAGCTCCACGTAGGAATAACTCCAAAATGAGCTGCTTCAGGAGAGGCTGAGCTGCACGTAAGCCAGCAGAGCAAGGGTGTCAGGGCTCTCTTGCCTGCCTTCTTTCACCCACTTGTCATGGACTAATCAAGTTGTCCTTAATGCCAGCTCGTCCCTAAAACATGCTGGCAAGTGTACAGCCTGCAAAGCCTCTGCGTGGGCTGGCACTGGGTACGTGGCTGGCACACTGCTCCTGCTGCAGTTCTGGTCTGTTGCAATGAGGGCTGGAGTCAAGGAGAAATGTGAATGAAGGGGAAAAAAACAAACAGTGCGTGCACTTTGATGCAGTTGATGTTGTGGTCTTTGGCTGGTGCTGTTTGAGGTCATGTAGGACCATTTACCTGTGTGGAAAGAATGTTACAGGTAGCTTGTTCAGCCACCTCTGGTGTGCATGGAGGGGAACTGTGTGGAGTATGTGAATCTCTATATAGTTCATGAGTGTAAATAGCCTACAATTTTTTTATTCTCTTCTTTTTTTTCATTATCTACCTCTTAACCAGCAAATAGCAAAAATATATAAAGTAGGAAAAATTACATTGAGGAAAACCCAAGTTGGTCAGGAAACAGTAAGCCTTCACTTGAGTGTTTTGATCACATTAGCCATATTGATAATCGCAAAAGTAATTAGGGAAGAAATTGTGATGGGTCATTGTAGCAAAAGAAACATACTGGGGAGATGACTGATGTGTGACAGACTGCTGAGGTGTCGGATACAGGCACGGCTGGAAGAAATTTCTGTAGCACTACTATGAAAATATAAACAACTCCATTTATGCTTTCTGCTTGGAGTCAAAGATAATTTTTAATCAGCTGTCTGATCATTGTATCTCAGTTGAAGGTTCTCTCAATAGGGTGTCCTAGGCTTGGTGGAGGTGCCTGGCTGAAAACATGAAGCCATACTCATTTGAGATCTGAGGTTTTCTTCTACCTCCATACCTATGCAAGCCATGAAAAATAACATCAGAACATCCAAGTAGATGCTTAAAGAGTGAAATGGGAAGAGTATTCCCATGCTAATACATCCCTCAGTGGTCTGAAGGACTTTGCCAGATCTCAGTGACCTGCTTCAAGTGATAGTATAAAAATTAACTCTTAGTAGAATATCATATTGGAGTGCAGGGTCTGTTTTTGGTGGATCTGTAAAGAAAACTGGTTCTCTCACTGGAGAAAAACCTTCACAGTTTCAAACAAACATGTCAGCTGTTCTTGGTTTGTGTTCAGAGGCAATGTTTAAATATGTCAGTCTTGTAGAGTGAGCACCCCCTCGCCCTGGAGCATGAATTTGACTTTGCTTTACGGTCATTTTAATCATCAAATTGCAATAATAATTCTGGGATTTAATAGCACCATAAAAAAACCTAGCAAGCTTTATATCAAGCTTGATATGGAGTCAAATCATGCTTTGAATCTGTGTGAGTGGTAAGTTGCACAGTATGGAAGCCAGAAGTATCCTCAGTCCGCTCCCTTCTTGGTATTCTCTTGTCATGTTGAAGACTAATGTGTGGAAGGGTAAGGGGGCTTAATCTGAAACACCATTCTGTGTAAACAATGACAGGATTAAACAAAAAAAAAAAGCCAAGCTTGACTGTGATGGGTGTGTAGTGGCTGCTGCTTTTCACGGATGACTGGAATTATTTGTATATATTTGCATTTTCCCCTCAGCATCTCTATAAACCTCTGCTCGTTTCCATGCAGAGCTATTTTCCCGTACCAGCGGATTGGCATGCGGTGGCACGCGATGTGATGCCGTGTCACCTGTGGGAGCAGGAACTGCAGTTGTGAGGGAAATCAAGTATCACCACGTTTGCTCCTTACACGAGGCTGCCTGCATGTCAGGGGTGCTTTGAGTCCCTTGTGACTGAAACAGAGGAGGGCTGAGCTCTTAGTAATGAAATGATGAAACCCAGAACTCACTTATCTGGTAATTCCTCAATGAAATATTGATCAGATGGGCCAAGCAGCCTGCTCTGGACTGGTCAGCATTTGGAATGCAGCTGAAGCCTTCTGGGAGAGGATGCTGTTGTTGTGGTCCAAATAGGTGTTGCCTACACTGACTTCAGGTGTCTGACAGGTTCTGCAGTCCGTGTTCTCACTGACTTGGAGCCTGCCTGGAGGGTCCAAATCACTTGTCTAAGAGCCCCCCTCTCCTGCTTTTTCTCCAGATTGCTGCTGAGATTAATCCAGTCAGATGGTTTAAATACCTTCTGCTGGGCCCTCTGGTCTCCCCTGAGATGCTCAGGAAAGAGAATTGAGATTTGTTTTTTTAAATTCAAATTATGAAGTATTTGAGCAAAGAATGCAATATGCAATTGAATAAATATTTGGCTTTTCATTGTTGAGGGAGGGGAGGATTTGCTGATGAGTTAGTTATTCACACAATACTATTTTTCCATCAGCATTCTCACTTGGTATTCTTGTTTGTTTTATGCTGTGCAATACTCTGACATGAATTTAAAATGAAGAACAATTTTATGCTTAAAAACAAAATACCAGCTATGTTAACACAGACTTTCTCTCAGCTGTGATGCTGGCTGGTGTGAAGAGATAAAGGGCTGCTGCACTGCTTCTGGAATGGGACTTTTTTGTAATGTAGATTCTGTGCTTTCTCACTTTGTTTATTCTTCCAGTATAACTATATGAAAATACACAGCACCAAGTATTTGAGGAAGAATTCCCACTTTTTGTTTAAAAAAACCCCAAAACCAAAGAATCCAAACAAAACCAACAGAAACAGTGAAAACATCCAATCCCCTAAAATTTTGTGAGGATATGAAGATTAGATGTTGGTCATGACTCACATTGCTTGAAAACTGCCAGGTGCTATATAAAAATGACTGATGGTAGATGTGTGCAACGCTGTGAAGGGTGTATTTTGCTGTACATGATGCCTTGTAAGCGCTGCAGGAATATCAAGGCCAGGAAGAACAGTATTACATCTTTAATGTACCCCTTTTGGGGTTGTCAGCCTTTGTCTGTAACTACTATTGCTATTAATCTATTAAGGGAGAACATTTATCTCTGGAAATCAGGATAGCAGCTATTCAGCAATGATGGATTAGGTGTTTAGCCTTCTCCCAAGATGATGCTGTTCAAGATAGGTTTCTCTTACAACATATTTGCAAATATGTTGACTCTTTCTGGCTTTAGTGAGTATGATAGCAGATGTTGTTTGACTCTCTTAACTCAAGCAGGGATGTGTCATCTAGTGTTTGTGTCTCAAATTGGGGAATGACTAAGAATTAAAGAATCCTGGTGTAAGGAATGCTATTAAGTAATTTTTTTTCCTGTGTAAATATGAACATATCCATAGGGTGAGACACCTGTAGCCGTGGTCTGCTGTTGCCCTTAGCAAAAGGGGAATGGTGATGGGAGATGTTAACTTTCACAACAGCAGTTCTGGGTAATAACTTACTGTCATTTCTATTCCCATGTCTTTGTTTTCTCTCTACTTCGAGCTGCCCACGGTGGTGAGATGAGTGGAGAAAGAAAGAGCCCTGTTGAAATTTGCTCAGTTTAACACACTCTTTAAAAAAAAACAAAAAACAAAAAACCAACCTTTAGCCTAATGTGGGCTGAACTTGCCGTGAAAACTCTGCCTTAATGAGCTCAGAGCCCTCAGCCCTGCTTTGTCCCTGTCAGCAGGTGAGAAAGAGCCGAGGTCCCTGGCGCGGGTGCCCTGGCTGTGACCCAGGAGCTCGGGGCCCCGATTAGTTCAGCTCTTGTGCTTTCGGCGGGAATAAGAATGACAAAACATCTTGTCAAGGGGCCTGGATTATTCATGCTCCTCGCCTTCAGGTCCACGCTAGCGCTGGAAGAGCCGTTTGTCCAGGAACCAGGGAGAAAAGGCACAGATTTAGGTCTGTCCCAGAGCTGACAGGGAATTGCTCAGAGCAGCCATTGCAGTGGCGTGTCCAAGATACAGATCATATATGATGGTGAAAATGATCTGAAAGCTATTTGCAATTCAAAATTGGTATTGGGTTTCAGTCATTGATTAATATTTTGTCAGCACTTTGCGACAATGACTTCTGACGTTGTCCCAGTATTGCTTGTGATGCACTGAATAACTCAAAAGGGAAGCCGATGCTAACTAAACAGGAAACCATCTGTGTTGTTAATAGTGCAGCGTTATCACACTCAAAACTCAGCCTGAGTGATTGATAACATGATCACACTAGGCTTCTTTCCCTTTTATTAAAAACAGAAGTCAAAATACCAGGCCCCAAACCAATCTTATCTTCCCCTCAATCTTATCCTTATCTACCAACTTCTGAGCACACAGGTGAATTTAATTTTGTCAGAGATGGAATGGAAAAGAAAGGGATTTTTTTTTGGTGAAGTCCCTGCAGCTAGAGCAGAGGTCCTAATTAACCTTCCAATAGTACAAAGGCTGCAGGAAAAGCAGAAGCACTTTGTAAAGCAGGGGAGGCCCCTCCACATGGGCATCCTGGCAGGCTAATTGGCAGCCCCAGAGCTGGGATCTGAGCAGAGATCTGAGCACAGCATGCATTGCCTCCTGCCCATCTGGTGAGGTGGGAAGTGAAGGTAACTCCTGGTACTGAGAGAGAGGAAGAATATCGGAGCTAGCAGGCCTGTGTGAGCAAAAGGAGCTGCAGATGAGAGGACCATGAGTGCTGTCCTGGCATCCTGTTGCATAATTCCTAGTGCTATTCACCCATACCTGTGAAACCCTACAGCTGTGCTAAAGCCATCATTCTTAGTCTTTCTTGCTCGGTCTCAGGTCCTACAGTGTGATAGCAGGCAGTGGGAACAAAGCTATGTTTGGCAATAAACAGCAGTTCTCAGATGATTGTTTGCAGGGTCCAAGTCCTTCCTCAAACTCAGTGAAAGGATATAGGAGTTTGACTATATTGGTACTGTTGCATCCAGAGATGTGTCTATAGAAAAACACTTCTGTATTTTTTCAAAATGCACTGAATGGGAGATACAGAAGCAGAATATGCTGGGGAAGAGAGTTCTTTACTATTTTTTTTGTTCCTTATCCTTCCTACATTCAAGAACAAACCAGCTCATCCTCATGCTTTATTGTTCTAAAATGCTATTCTGACCTTTCTGATGATATTGTTAATAATGAAAATTGGTAGTCTGATATATTGAAGTGCTAATGATGCATTAGGAGTCATAAAACTGTATTAAGCGCATTAAATTTTGAGTAACTCCAGTAAAAGGCGCTGCAAGGGATGGCTAATCACTTCGCATTTATGAGTTATCTTGGAAGTAAATGACAATATCCATCTGAATCTGCCCGCTGAAATAGCCTAGAAGGAGATGGCATTGCCTCGCAGTGGAAGGCTGGCAATCTGTGCTTGATTAATCTGCTCACACCAAAGTGGCATCACTCCATGCTTCCAGCAAGCTTGTAATAGATGAATGCATTCATGAGCCCCTGGGTAACCGAGACGATGCTCGGGGGCCGGGGGTGTGGGGAAGGATAAATATTGCTGACTCCGTTTCTCTTTCTTATATTACATTTTTTTCCCAAACAGTGCTTAAGTGGTTCCGTGTTAAAGTGAGAGTATTAAAGTGCCTTTCTGCATAACTAACAGTAGCAGAGCTATTTGTGTGGGTTTGACTGGCTGGGTTACTTAGGCCTTTTTGTTTCTCTGACCTTTCTCTACCTGAAAAAATGTTATGATCTTCAGATTTGAAAGACTGACTCTTCGTTAGTTGCTGCTAGACCATGCTGAGTCTTTGTATGTTAGAGAGAGGCTAGGATCAAACCTCCCTTGGGGCCAGCAGAGTGATCCACTGAGCAGTCGTCATCTTTTGTGTGTATTCAATTAACTGGCTGGTAAAAGTGTGTAGAGGCCTCTGAGGGCTGATGACAATATGTGGTCTGGAAAGTTTGGAAATTATTCTAGCTTTAAGAGAAACAGTTTCAGGAGGTTACTTATCTTTTGCAGGCTTGATTATCTTTAATTTTCGCCATCTGAATAGGTTTAATAAGAAAGGAATTGCAGTTAAATTTAAGCAGGCTTTTGCATTCAGGAATTAAATTTCTGTTTTACTATCTTGTAGTGGCTTACTGACAATTGTCTTGCTAATGCATTTAAATTCTGCTCTTTAAAAATGTATTAACTGGTTTATTTGTAGGAGGTCATCAGTTTCACAATATTGTATAGAACTGAAACCAAATCCTCCTGTCTGCAGCTGCAGTGTTAAATAGAGCATCATTGTCATGTGGTGAGCATGGCTGTCAAAACACTTCGGTCAAAGTGGGTAACATGAACAGTTCTTCTACATTAAATATTTATAGAAGAAAATGCAAACTCAGAGGGCTGCCAGCAGACAGACATACTGCTTAAATACATTGTTGTGGTGGCAAGGGCATGAATGTTTGCGCTGCAGCTTGAGGAAGAAGACAGCGGCCTGTTTCTCCTTGCTTATGGACTAAAGGGTGTGCTTTTTCTGCACGTCAACATACATGAAAAGGAACTGGAAATCTAAAACTTCAAAAGGAAAACAATAGCTCTGCACAAATGATTTGGCTGCCAGCATCCCCCAAAATGGTCTGTTCTGCTACAGCAGCCACAGAAGAGTGCAGCACAAGCCTCTCTTGCATGCCTGGCCTCAAGGGCCAGCATGTCTGTATCTCAGGTCCTCTGGTGCAAACAGGTGGTGAACTACAAGTGGCGAAATGCTGAGGAGAAAACCATGTAATTAAATCTGGCACTGTAGTATAATAAATCTCCGTTGTACTCTTTGGCTTTCTAGACGCCTTTCAAGCGCTACACAATGGCTGTGATTAATGACTGTTGTATTGTCTTAAATAATAAGCTTGAGCCTTTGGATAGGTGACATAATTTAGCCGTAATGAGCGTAAGCTTCATGTGTTTGATCTCAATGCTTTGAATTTCAGTGTCGTTGTTGCCATGTCCTTGAGAGATTGTTTTATGCTGAAGAAAACCAGTAGGGGGGGGGGATGGGGAGAAATTTTTATGAGGTTGTGAAGAATCCAACCAAACTGTTGCTCTGAGGACGCTGACTTTCTTGTTGTCTCTTGTTTTTAGATATGTGAGATGAAAGTGGTTTGAATTGTTCATTAACTGGACCCACTGCTACTGAGAGAGATCTTTTCTTTGATAAAAGTATTCCTTGCTGGGAGGTGTCTGCTGAGAGTGCCACTGATGGGTGTTTCCTTTTGTGTGTCAAGATACACCAAGTAGCCATAGCAGGGAAAAGGCTTTTCTGTCCTTTCCACATCATCGCCTTGTCCATCACCAGCTCGGCAGGCTTCTCTGTTTTCTCCCTTGACTGAAGACAGCAGTTCTTTGATATGAGCTCCTATTTCTTCCCATTGCCTGGATTCAGCAGGCAGACAAGAAAAAACATCATAGTCTTTTCCCTGCAGCACCTGTGAAGAGCTTTCCCCGTCTCTATGCTGTGTATCTGCTCAGCACTTTAGCAGAACTGGAAAGGGAGGGCTGTGAAACTACAAAGCACATCGGACCTAATTATTCAGCCAGCATAAGGGCCTTTCTTTCCTGCTTGGGGTATTCATTTTGCCTGTGTGGGTAGTTTGACTGACAGAGCGTGCTGATTCCAGAGCTGTTGCACTGCGCCGTATGAATGCTCCAACCCCAAATCCATCCTCCTTCGGGCAGCCTGGCCCACGGGGGCAGCCCGCACGGCAGGGCTCGTCAGCAGAGGGTCAATGCAGACTCTCCCCTTTGTCTTTATTTTTGTGGGGATGGTGGGGAAAGGGATTTAAAATCCCTCACCCTTTCCTATTAAGTCTGACTCATTTTGTCTGGTTTAGCGTTGTGGTAGAAAGAAACATAATGGATTTGTTAGGGTCAGTGCTTCACAATGTGACGGTTGACTTTGATGGGCAAGAGGGCCTAGTTTGCCACTCCAGACAAAGGATTTGTAGGTCTTGCAGGCTGCCATCTGTTTCTAAGAGCAAGTTTTTGTGGAGAAGTGATGCAGCTTGCATGCTGAAAAAGTTGGGGTCTTTTTCTTGAGAACTGCTGTGCCCTTATATTTGAGCCTTTAATTTCAAAACTAAACAGAGTTTATTAATAGCAGGACTCCCTTTTGCCCTCCCTCAGGCAAGCTGAACATCCAAATAACGTTAGTAATGTGTTGACGTCTTCTAAAATACTTGTATTTTAGAATGCACGCACTGATCCCTAGAGTGGGTTTTATTATTTTCTTCAGCCCCCACCCAAACTCTGAAATGCAACATCTGGCTGCATTCAGGTTGTTTGCCTTTATTCTGCTACATAAGCATATAAGGCACAGATTGGAGAAGAAATAATGTTAATTTGATTTTTCTCTTGTGCTGAAGTTTTGTCTTGTGCTCTCTTAAAAACAACAGTTTGAAAAACAGTTGATCATATTCTGCCCCTATAATCCAGAGTGAAAATTCCTGATTTCCTGCAGTAAATCTGCTGCAGAGTCTCTTAAGTGAAGTGGCCAGCTGACCTGTATGCCTTAGACATGCTGACAAATATGGTCTATTTATGTGCTGTGTGTTAACCTGACTGTTAATGGATTGTTTCTATGTATAACTGCTGGAGGAAGCACAGAGCTGCACAATCCAGGTCTGGAGGGCACGAAGACATCCTGTTGCAGGACTTAGCAAATATAAGAAGTAAAGCTTTTGCAGTTTTCTTGTTTACAGCTGGAGATGAACAGGACCTCCAGCACTATAAAGAGATCCTGGATTCTGGTCCTGCCCATTTCTTTAGCCCATTACTCTCCTGGTGCAGTCCTTCCTAACACTATTACAGTGCACTTTTTGTTTTTATTAAGGGAAGTGACTGGTGTGGCTGCTGCAGCTGTGCAGGTACACAGGGGCATCGCTAAAAATGGGGCTGAAAGTGCTGTGTTGTGACAAGTGAGTTAATATGCTGCTGCTGAATGTCATATTAAGACTGTGGTGGCAGCCAGAGGAAGCTGTCACCTTCCCTTTGGCCCCAAAGACAGCAGCCCAAGGCGTGCCTCTGCAGACATCCTGGGCATCTTGTCACTCTCCTGCAAACCAGCGTTTGCCAGCCACTGGCAGAAAGCTGCCAGGCTGCACTGGGACTTGTGCCAAAGTGCTGTGTTTCTGGCTCTTCCTGGAATTAACCTGTTCTCCCAACTTGCTCCCAGCCCTGGCAAGTAGCTTGGTGCTGGGGGCTGGCATGGGACAGGGGGCCTGCTGGCTTCCCTGCCCTGCTGGGCAGAAGGAAACAGTCATCAGCTGGTGAGCAGCACGACCAGCTCTGGTTCCCTGCCCTGGCTTTCCTCATAGCACTGTGCCTAAGCCAGCAGTGAAAAGAGGATTTTTTTTTTTTTTTTAAAGGAATTAAAGGAGTATAATGACTCTCTTTGATGTGGTGGCCTGGTTCTGTACTGAGCTTTCTGCTACAGGAGCTGATAGCCTGTCCCTCTGCCAGATTTTCCTCTGAAAGGTGGAAAATGCTACTGACAAAGACCTGAGGCCCAGAAAAGTGGCATTCATGGTCAATAGGATTAATTTAAATTAGGGGGTACCCAGCTCTTATATGAGGGTGAGAGCTGATCCATAGTAGGCAGTCTAAACACAGGCTGCTTCTACTGATTCAGGCTCCTAGGTCCTCTACCTGGCTGTTTTGTGGAAGTTAAATAGTTTCGCAAGGAAGGGCTTGTCAGGTCCAGCCCTGTAATCTAGAAAGCTTTGGATAGCTGATGCTGATATTTTTCTTTGGAGTTGTGACAATGGTTCAATCATCAAATAAATGTCCTAGGAGTGAGCCCATCCAGCTACCTATAAACTCCTTCCAAGCAGCAGAAAAACTTCTGCCTCCTTTTAGGTGCAGGAGTGCCATGATGTCAAGTCCTAACACCTACACGGAACCCTTGGAAATAGGCTTGAGGAGGCCCATAATTTTCTTGCAGTTAATTTTAAATTTCCAAAGCTGAGACTTTCTTGACTCTCTCACACAGGGTGACACAACAAGCTTCACCAAAGTGCAGTCATTGGCTAAAGAGGATCAGATAAAAATTGAAAGAGTTTTGTTTAAGAAAGATTGCCATCAAGTACTTCTAGGTAGCTGTATTATCATTATCTCTAAAATGAGTATTGATTTTTGAGAATACAACATGTTCTTTATGGTCCATTTGTGGACTCCTGTTTTTGGCACTGCACCTTTGGAGTGATCAAATTTATTGAAGTGGTGGGTGTATGACCCTGAGTATCTTTTTTGTGTAGTCTTTGTATTTTCTACACCTTAAAAAGATAAAAAGGGGGGAGTTGCAGGGAATAAACTTCTGAAGAGTGAGGACAAAAATGGTGGGAATGTCATTTGTAGAAACAGCAGTTGATTTAGTCAGTTTAGCCAAAGAGTCTTTGGCTCTATCAGAGAAGAACTTTTTCTGCAGTACTTAATTGAATTTGCCAAGCTGGAACAAGCCCTGGCATAGCAGTTTCAACCCCTGCCTTTGCTACTCAGCAGCATTCAGAGCTGCAGAGAAGTGATGAAAAACGCTGAGCAAATGCTGTGTGAACTGGAAAGTCAGCACTGAAATGCCTTCTTGACCTGATGGTGATGGTAATTTCCTCCTTCTGAGTCAATTTGGGACATTTGGCGCATGTCCAACACACAAAAATGAATTGTGTTCCGCAGGGATTCTCTTCCCTGCAGAGGTCTGTGTGTGCACTCGGTGCTGTCCGGGCGGGCGCCTGTGCAGGACAGGCTGTGCTGTGGAGAATGCAGCTGATCTGATCAAGCCTCTATGGAGGAGGAAAACTCAGATTAGTTGGGAGCTGCAAGAGGAAAGCAGGAGTTTTTACATGCCATCACATAGGAGCATTACTTTTGTCTGGAAGCATAAGGATTGTAGTGGAGGAGCCTAAATTTAAGTCCTGGTGTGGCATTGACTGTGGGTCCTGAGAAGCTTTATGTTCTGTCATTCTTGCAGTCTACTAGAAAAAAAATGTGTTGTTTGTACAGGCAGTGAAAGCATTGGCTACGAAAGCTGCAGTCATTTGCACATACAACTGGATGGTTCTGAACCAGTTCAGTGATGAGTAGTCCCAGCCTGCCTAGTGAGATAGTGGGGAGCTAACATCCTATCAAATTAGTTGTTGCTTGCATCAGGAAGGAGTGGTGTGCCAATGAATGCCTTCCATTTGAGTTCATTTGGATGTAAGAGCTGCTGTTTTTGTTTGATAAACTTGATAAACCTCATCTGCTCTAACAGTGATTTCAATTGGAGGAAGATAAATTGAGGTGGAGAAGGAAATTGGAAGGCACAGGCTTGAGCTTGAGCAGGAAGGTTGTTTTAATAACCTTGTCAAATGCTTGTTGCCCTGGTTCAGGGTATATGCCAGTTCTTCCAAGTTCTTAAGGTTAAAAAGGCAGAGACCTCAGTTTTTCAGGTATATTTGAATATAATATTTGAATACATTTGAGATGCCTCTAAAAAGCAAGCCTGGTTTCAAACAGCCGAGCAAGACAAAAGACTGTGTCACTTCCTTGAGAAAACAGGCAGACTCTCTGCTGGGTTTGTTTTCCTAGTCCTGGAATGAGAGTTTTCTGTTGGTGCTATCCAAAATGCTGATTAGTAAGATGCCCTGACAAAAAGGAGGAATTTAATGCAATAAGAGGAAGAGTGATGTAGGAGGAAGAGTGATGTAGCTTATCTGCTGTTGTGGGTGTGCCCATGTGGGTGTGTGAGATTCCTGCCCTGGATTAAGGGTGACAGTGTGTACTTCTATTGGACCCAGAGGAAATGACTTTCAAGTGTATTGAATAGTCCTGTGTGTGTGTGTGTGAAGAATAGAAGGCACTGAGCAGAAATCTTTCTAACTTAAGGTAAATTTCACTTTTATTTGATGCACTGCATTAAAATAGCCCAGATACAAAGCTTGAGGTTAAAATGCACAGTAAAGCTGGAATACAGACTACTGTTTGGGAAAACTAAATAGCAGAAATTTGTAGAGAACAAGAAGTTTGTAGCCTACGAAATAAGCAAAACCAGTAAGAGACATGATAGCTTCTTTAGTTTATAAGGCAAGAAAGATTATCAAACAGAAGTGACGAGTTAGGGATGCTGAATGTCAAAGCAAAGATGCACAATGCTTGGGAAGCTGAGGGTGGTGGTGGCTGTTCTTTCTCCAGATCAGCAGGCAGCTCTGTATGTGTGTGTGTACAGATGCATGTGCAGATCAAGTTACTCTTTCCCATCACAGAAGAACCCCAGGTAACCTGGTTTGCTAGAAAAGGGAGTTTCTGCAAGCTCACAGCTCTCTGAGACCTTTTTCCACTCACTAGATGGCAATGCACTGGATATTTCTGCTCTCCTAAATGAGAGACAATGACCTCAATGGCCAACAGGGACAGCTCCAAAAAGAATCCTGGAAACTTGGTGGCTTCTTGTGTCCATTTTTTCTGCACCAGATCAGAGAACTGTAGTCATCTTTTGCTTAAGGTATCCAGTCAGTGATCTGAGTGAAGCAGCCTGCTTCATTTGGTGCCAGAGCTCTTGCAGATGAACAATGTGCAGTGGCACTACAAGAAATCAGTCTTTTTCTCTGTGTCTGTGTATGTTCATGATAAGTCAAGATAATGTTAACTTCCTTAAAGCTCTGAATGTAAAATCCATATTTCAGAATCTATGAGGTAAGAATTAAAAGGCATAAAAGGGAAGTGCTTTCGATAAATGTTTCTAAGAGGATTTGTTGAGATAGATGACACATATGGATTACCTCATATATATATATATGTATGTGCTACAAGAGGAACTAATGTTAAACCTCTGACAGACAAAATCACAGTATTTCTTAAATGGGTGCAGCATTTACATTTTTCTTGTGATATGGCTGTGGTGTGGAGTCATTTCCCCAAGCTTATTCAGAAAGCTGTGGAAGTATGAGCTCAGTTACATCCAAGGCTGCATCATTTGTCCTTACATTGCAGATACCACACAGTTCTGCAAGGTGATGGATGGCTTCTGAAACAGGCTGCACAAGCTGTCCTGCTGTGGGAGCAGGGAGTGAGGATCGAGTTGGCCATTTTGGGGCAGTGGTGATGGTTGCTGCAGCACTGACAAAGCACTGGCTGCAGGAACAGGAGAGTTGCAACCGTTCATGACAAATTCTAGGGAGATGTGTGACTTGATTGTTACTGTCTTTTCTGGTGACACTTAACTGTACAAAAAGACTTAGCCAAACTATCATGCTGAAAATCTCATGAGGAGCATGGAACAGATTTTGACAATTTTCAAAATCTTTATGTCCATTCACTGGTGTCTGAAATTCTTTCCTTCAGAAACAATTTAAAAAGAATTTTCAGAATTTCAAGAGTATTAACAAAAAGGAGGGGTTTGTCTTGGCATCTCTAAGCCTGTTCTGCAAGGAGGAGTGTGGTGGAAGAGGTTCCAAGGGCTTGCTCTGATAATAGATACCTTTCAGAAGAAAGTTTCTGTGTGAAATTCATCTTCACAATCCTTAACTGAGAAAGAAAGGTCTTACCACTCTCTTTGCCTTCTCTTTTACCTTGCTACATCTCTGAAAAGTAGTTTCCTTTTTGAAACATACCAATTTAATGCAAGACAACTAATTGTAGTTGTTGTGGCCATATGTTGCATTACTGTGTTAAATTCTATTGGAAGGCTGAATTAAAAACTAAGATGTCTCACTCAAGCAATCTCATGTGTTTATGAAGTAGCTTGAGCTGCAGATGCTGTTCTGTGCTGCATATCGATGTCTGTGTAGATTGCCAAAGAGTCAGCCTAATGCCAGAGATGGTTCAGGGTGCTTTCTGTTATCCCCTGATGGTGGTGAACTCTCATGTGGGAGTTCCTGCCCTGCTCAGGTGTATTGTCCATCTTGTCTAACAGCTGGGATATGCTTTTCCTGTGGAGTGTAATTCATGGACTGTGTTATGAAATAACTCCCCTGCAGGGAACACATCTTCATGGTAACCCTTTGGATAGGTTGATTTCCATGCTGAGGTAGTAGGGAGTTTGTGTGTGTGTGCAGGTGCATCCTTCTGCTGAGCTCAGTATGCTGTGACGGCAGACATGGGCCATGGCTTTTCATTCTCTGATATCAAAATGAGGTTTTGTTTTGCTGTCCTGTGTGCACTCAGAGTTCTTCTCTTCATGAACATCCGCAGCATAATTCAGCTGATGGCTGTATAACTTTGTTCAGTTGGTTTGATGGATGGAATTTATCCCCATCGCTGTATATCCTCTCTATTGCAACTTGTAACCTTATTTTAGAAAGTGGTTTAGTCAATTTAGAGGGGGAGGGAAACAACAGAGCTTGCGATGATATTTTTAGGAGTGAGAGAGAGGAGAACGTAGTTATTTGGGTTGCTTCCATGAGGCTGCCAAATTGACTTCCTGAAGACTCCCAGTGCGGGCAGATTTGGCATTTTTGAAGAATATGCTTACTGCTCTTTTACACAATATAAGGAAACTGTTCCAGCTCAGGAAGATGCTGGACCTCTCCAGTGGTTGAATAAACTGCAGCAGCAGTGTGTGCATTGCCCCAAAAGGGGGTTGGTGTACTCTTGTCCTCTTGGAAACCTGTCTCAAGTGGTACAACAGTCTCTCAATGTATGATTACTCATGCTTAACAAGCCGTGGTCCTTCAAACAGAGGCAAGAATAAGAAGACATAAAATATTCAGCAGCTGAAGTTCAACGCAATCATTGCATTAATCAAAACTGCCCTCCTCCACAAAACTGGCTGAAACAAAGTAATGGATTCATCAGTATGGATTTAATTAATTTCCAAATTATTCCATCAATACATTGATCTTTGATGTATTCATTTTATCCAGTTCATTTGTTATGCAGCTTTTCTCACTAGACAGTCTCAGTCCTTTACAGGGAGCAATTTGGTATGGCAAAACTTGGTTCTTATGAGTGGTTTTTTGCAGGTCTGCCAATGAAGTATACATGTGGTTGTTTATAGACCTCCAGTTTGAGCTTGCCTGTGGAAAATTCCTCATAAGGTCCCCAGAATCCTTCTAGGAGGAGCAAAAAGAACCTCTAGGTCCCATGTTAATTGGAGGTTTTGTGTCATGGTTGGCTGAGGGTTCAGCAGATCTTCACCTCTAAGAACCTGGGAAGAGTGGCACAGGCTGACAAAGGTTTGGCAAGGTTCCCCTCCAGAGTCCTGTTCCCAGGCTGTGTGCTCTGCCCTGCCCTACCCTTCTGCTTTTTAGGCAGTATTCTTGAGCTGCCCCTCAAGAGGAGTGATACTAAAACACTGCCTTCTCATCAGAATTGGTGCGCAGTATCTGTGCAATCGAGGAAGCACAAAGTCCTGATGCCAAAACTCCCCTCACAAAGGGGATATGAAGTAATTTGGCTATTTATGGAAAGTTTAAGGTCACACTGTCTGTGATGGTTGCCTACAGCAAGTCTCTTGTGGAAGAAAAGAAGGTGGCTGGGAAATCTCTTTGGAAGTTGTGTGATCACATGGCGTGGCTGGGTCTGGATGCTGTGTGTGATTTCTGAGTAGCAGCTCCTGGCTGTCGTCACTGATTAAAAGATTAAATATCCTTACGGTGTAAAACATAAGTTGCTGTATCTTTTCCATGTCATCCTGTAGTTTATTTTCCAAGGCTTCAGTTTACAACCAAAAGGTTTGTCCTTGTAATGTAAGGCCAGCGGTGGCTCTAAGGGGCCATGTGGAGGAGTGCATTCTCCTAGGGCAGGAGACAGGTCACTGCTTTGCTGTGTCTTGGAGAACTGCAGTATCTGTCTGAATAAAAGGCTTTTGCAGGTTGTATAAAGTATTTGGTAGGACTTGGCACAAGGTAATGCAGCATGTTGTGAAATATTAATGTAGAACTTAAAATCTTGCTTTAAAAACTTGTTAAACTTTAATTACAACAAACACGGCTGAGCCACCGCATAAAGATGTTAGAACTTGCTGCGTCAGTGTGTGAGTTCAAGCAGGCAAAGATTATCCTGAAATATACATGTGAACAGGATTTCCCCTGCCCTTTCTCTTCAGAACAGTAGGGAGGAAGCGTCAGAAAGTAAAGTGTGACATCAGCAGTGCCAGTTACAGTAACATGTATGGATTTAACTCACTAGGTTCGTATCTAGAAAAGAGCTTGCCCCCAGGAAGTGAAAAGCAATTGTTCATCACCTTCTTAATGGAGCTCATAAATCTGTGTGACCTAAGGAAAGCTGTAGAGCTCGGGAGGAACCTTATTCTGTAATGCAGTTACAGGTTCCACATGAGATTGAAGTCCCTGTCTACACTCCCAGGATTTGTCCCCCTGTTTTCCCCAGCTGAGGACTGGGCCAGGTATTTCGCCTGACAATGTTGAGATCATCCCAGTGAGATGAGTGGTGTCACCAGGGAACTGTGGAGGTACAGACATACTGTGGAGTCACCTTACAGGTCTTGTCTGTCGCCGTTTTACAAGCTTTCTGGCTTAGCTAGGCATGATGTTTTTCCTTTACTGAAATGTTGTCAAAGGCATGGCATAATTTGAAGCACTCCTTAATCCCTAATGAAGGACTGTGAGTAGTGATTGTCTTGGCAGTGCTTTGGAGCACCCTGTTTGCAGCTGGGTGATCCATACAGAGAACTCAAGCATTGTTCAGACATCTCCAAGAGGGCCTTTTGTGATTGGTTGCAGCAATTATTCAATAATGAATAAATTTTTTAAAAAACAAGAAAATGTCCCTAGCTTGTCACAGGGATGGCTGTTCTAAAGCAGCAAAGAGCCTCAGGCTGTTCAGATGCAGGTTTCTTTCATTGAACTAGTTGCCTTGGTATAAATTATAAAAGCAATTGTGTCCAATAACAGCATATAACTGGACTGCCCTGCAGTGTGTAGGAGAGTGGGAGAGAGGGGAGGGAGTTGCTGGCTACACATTTGGAAAACCCCACAATTCTTCCTTCATAAGCCAGCTTTTGGTAAGGTAGCTACAGGAACTTTGTTTCAAAAAGAGATAATTAAATATTTTTCATCGTTCCACATTTCAGGTTGGTTTTCACTTATTTCATTCTTAGTTTCCTTTCTTCTGTGTCCTAGCCATTTTCTTTGGCAAGTTTGGGGCCTCAAGCTCTAGAGAGCATGTCTATGTTTTGTTTCCATTTTTTGAACCAGTGCTCATTGAAATCCTTTTCCTTTAAATAAAATTTCCATACTTGAGAAATTTAAAACTGTTTTTGCCTGCAAAACCAGGAACAGTTTCCCTGAACTGTTTAAAGCTGGTGTTGCTTTCTTTTCTTCATATCCTCCCCATCCTCCAGGTGTCTTTTTAAAAAAAGAGGCTGAAAACACCTCCAAGGCATCACAGCCTCCCATGGAAGCCACTGGAGCTTGTAGAGATTTTTATATCACAATAAATGTGCAGATGTTTAACATGAACATTTTATCTGTGGATCTGAACACAGCATAATTTACCACCTGTAAAGAAAGAAGGGACAGGGCTTTGCAATAACGATGAGACTTGTTAATCAAAAAAAAAAGTGAAAACCTGGAATAGGGATGTCTGAGATACTTTGTGGCACTCGTAACAAAGTGAATTGACTCAGCTTTACAGGTGTTTAGAGTAAGGACACAGGAAATAGAAAACTTTGATTTCTGTCTTAAAATAAAGCCAAAATGAACTATAAGCACAGCTTGTGGTGCCTATTCCTTTTTATAGCCAGTACAAACCTCCTTGATAGAACACCTGTAGTCTTCTGACAAGAGTCCAGCCAGTAAAGCCTGCTGGTTCTGGGTTACATGTGAAGAGCTCCCAGTGACATGAGCCTATGTTTTATTTGGTTTCTCTAGTGCTACAAAAGTCATAGTTCTGAAGTTCTGATTAGAGATGGCCAATATTATACGAGAGAACATAAAAATACTGGAAGTTTTCCACGTTATTTACCACATCAGCTGTACTTTTGCAGGGATCCGTGGGATTCCAAACACTCCTGAAAATTTGATTGCTACAGGCAAAGCCAAGAGTGGCCTGTGGGAATAAAGTCTCAGCATTAGCTAAAAGTGAATGTGTGCAAGACAGACTGAAGAGTGTGTTTGTGCAGCAGCTCTAGATAGAAAATTGTAAATAAACCAGTGAAATGGTAATGAGTAAAGTTATAAGAAAAAGTATTTGCATGTGTCTGATCCTTGCTAAACACTTGACAAGAGATGCTAAGACAGCCCTGAGAACAGAATGTTAATTTCTTCCTGCCTCTTCCCCAGCCAGAGCCTGTGGAGCAGGAGCAGGGATAAGAAATTAGGCAGATGATTGCAGCCACTTTAAGGACAGCAAATCCTGTTGCCTCAAATGAAGCTTCAGTAACCATCTACACACATTTTATATTCTGCTTCATCTCTCATGTGGTCTTGCAGAGATCCTGTAATTTTTGTAACTGCTTAAAAAATGTCGATACTCTTTGTGAATTGAGGCAGCAAGTTAAACAGATAAGTACCTAAAGATTAGTTACTTTTTTCTTTAGATTCTGGACATAATAATAATTTAAAAGTTACAATATTCATTAATCTATGAAAAATGGACATTATGCTTTCCCATAATGTACAGGCCTGTCCCTTGTAGTGAATACAACATGAACATGTTCCCATCTGGGTTTTTGTTCAGTTGTTTATTGTGATACAGTGTTTTAAACAGCTGTTGCTGAATAATTGAATGTGTCTCCAACTCTGTTTTCAAATGAGTCTTACTGCTAATGTGTGAAAAGTAGCAGATGCTTCAGGATAGTGGCTATCTAAAGTTCTTTCTATCTAAAGTGTAAGTGCACAGATACGAAGCATCAAGGTAGACCTTTTTGGTTCATAATTTATTTATTTTGCTTACATTCCCTTATTTGTGTTCCATTTAACATCCCTGTGTCCTTGGGCTATGCATTTGGTTGGCTTGGTTCCTGTGGCTTTCTTTTAAGATAGCTGAATAGTGTTTTTTCATATTTCCCAAAGGACAGATGATGTGCCAGAACTGTGTAATTTTTTATTTTGAAAGATTAAGTCAAGTTTAGAATATTAAATTTGTATGTCTGGGTGAATGTTGCAGTGAGGTTGTTGTGTTACTGAGAACTGTCATTGTTCATCCAGTTGTCTTGCTATGGTCTGTTACACAAAAAAACAGCTACAGGAAACATATGGTGTCAGTTCTAGTGTGTTAATTCATGATTTGTGTTCCTAACCTGTTTACTGAGCCTGATTTTTAGTAACCTACATCAGTAGGGTTGCTTTGTTCTATTTATTGGTGGGGCACTGCGTGTGTTTACAACACAGATGTCTGCCTCCTGCAATAGAAACTGAGCTTTTTTTAGAGCCATTTGAATGTTTTTAATATTCAAGCCCACTGCAGTCTCATAACTTAACCTAGCAGCTGAAGTGAAGGCTTTCAAATGAGGCTCTTCACTGCTGTTCCTATGGTTACACTGGAACTGAAACCTGCTAAATAGGAGCCTGAAGGGCAGACAAAATCTAGTAGCAGTTGCTATCATTATTGCAAGTTTATAATTTCCAATTTTTTACATTTTCTGTGCAGTATTTTCTTTTTAAGTGGAAGTGTCTCTTTGTGAGGATTAGTGACTGGTAGTGTTGGAAAACAGTCGCTAGAAGATGATGGAGACACACCCCCTGGAAACAGGTTTTTGTTCTGCTTGCAAGGGGGTTTATATTTTCCCCCTTCACCAGTTAACTTCGATTGCAAAGCACTCTTTGTGTGCAGTTCTGAGGGACAGATCCTGTGTTATCGGTAGGTGACTTGCATGGGAACTGTGAGCCAGCATCAGTGTACACTTCCTATCAGATGCTGGGAGTAATAAGTGGTATGTTAACTGCTATTGTGTATAAATAATACATATTTAAAGCAAACAACCATCAGTTCCTTGAGTGCTGGAACAAATGGAGCCCAGGTCTCCTGTGGATTTGCCTTGTGCATCATTGATTTTTGCCATCTGAGAATGAGCACAAGCATTTCCTCGCAGCTGGGGCGTTTTGTGGGGTTTCCCTTGTGTCACATCTCCTGGGGGAAAGCACACAGGGCACTGCTGGTGGGAGCTCTGGTATCCTCCTCTCTCTCTCATTCCCACCCTACACCCACCTTTGGGCTGCAGCAGAGCGGTCTCCCCAATTTCACTTTCTGCTCAAAAGTTTTGCCCTTGTGAAAACATCCCCAAGCCTGTGGCATGAGTGCAGGCCAAGTCAGCTTTTGTATTGCAAAGAACCCAGAGTAATCAGGCATTCATATAAATAGCAGTTGAGGACATATTAAAACAGAACAATGTTTATTCCAGCTTCTCTCTGGATGCCTGCATTTGCCTTGCTTTTTACATTATTGCAAAGGGTGGATAGAAGATCATTGCAAACAAGGAGAAAATAATCCGATTATAATCACATAATGCAAGCTTTCCTGCTCTCTTTAATGCTGTTTGTGACTCAGGTCCTGTGTGAATAAAGAAATACAGAGATTGTTTAGGAAGGACTGAAGGGAGAGCAGCAGGATTACAAATGGGGAATTGGGGTTCTGCTTCCTGTTTGGAATAATTTCAAGCTGTATCACATCCTGTGGCGCCTGCTGAGGCAGTCCATGCTTTTGTACCAATGGTAATGTGTCAGGAACACCTGGGGCCACGGGGTCAGGAACAGCAACAAGCTCTTGGGGTGTTGGGAGGGAATGCAGCAGAGCAGCAGACTGTAGCAATGTACACCTATCTGGCAGTCAGGCTTTGTGATGCATTGATTGCCTTTGGTTGTGGACTCTGCCCTCTGAGTCAGCCTTGGCTCTGGCCTGTGTTATTACCTGGCACCAGGGTTGGGGTTCTCTGACCTCCTGCCCTGTGGCTGCCGGGGAGCCAGCCTGGCTGTGTCCTGCCTCACACAGCCTGGGGACAGTCACCTCAGGGCTCTGCTGCTTTCTCTATAATATCCAGAGGGTAGAGAGTTTCATATAGTGATAGTGCTCTGGTGCTGTCATTTCTGGGATAGCCACCCCAAAGAAGGACAGTACCTTATGTCCAGTGCTTGACCTGAAACCTTTTCTAATGGGAAGTAGCTTGAGGTCAACATAGAAGATGCTTTGTTTTAAATTTATTTTATTAAACAAATCATGAGGTTGAAATGCAGACAATACAGTTGCAAAGCTGAGAAAAACAGGTGAACAGGGATGAAAGGAAAATCAGAACTGAGCTCTTTTGGACACCTTCTGCTTAGCCAAACAGCTGATCACCTCCCTGCTTTGAAGATCCTTGTATCCCTCTAACCCATCTCCCCAAGAACCAGCCAGCTGTGTGCTGCTCTGGTACCTGGCTAAGCCTTATGTCCTAAAGGGCTGATGGCAAATCACTGGAACTTTCCATATCAAATCATCTAAACCTGTATGAGGTGTAACAGTGATCAATGCACCTTGCATGCTTTGAGGTTTCACTCAAGACCAGCAAAAGCTCCAGTCAGTCACTGGAGCTGATGGTCCATTTAAAGGTAACTTGTGCAACTTGGTTGAGTTTGGACTTGTGTAGGGGATAGTGTAGCAAAGGGATTACTGCAAACTCACTTGAGTGCCTGTTGTCTGAGGGATGATGGGTCAGTGAATGCACTGCTTGTCCTGTGCTGGATCTGAGACTTCTGCTAAGCTTCATCTGTAATACTCTTTTAGCAGAAGTGACTCCCCAGCACCGGTGCAGTAAATAACTCTGCCATGGTGAATTTACTGAACTGTTCATTGACGGTTGCTGACTGCAAGGAGACCTTTCTGCCCTGTCTGCTGCTTTCAGGGAAGTGAAACTACTGTTCCAGAAACTGGTGGTTTATTGGTGCTCATCTTCAGGTGCTTAAAATCTTCTTCAGTCTTTCATATGGTTATATTTATGCAGACAGCAAGTCTTGGAGGTAAAATGGGGAACTTCAGAAAGACTGTTGACTGCATGAATAAATTTAAAATTAGTAACGCTTCTGTCTTGTCAATATATAGACATATAAAAGTTCTCTTTGTACCTCCCCTCCCCTTCTGTGTGTCCATTTTTTGTCTTTTAAGAAAGTTTCCTTTTTTTTTCTTTTCATCGTGTCAGTAGGACTGGCTTTTGCTTTTCCCTCTGTGTAAAAGCTGTTGAACAGCTGATAAGGAAAGAAAGGTGTTTAGATTGTGACCTGAGGCTGCTTTCTGCATGGCCAGGTCCTTCTGCACAGTTCCCCAAATGGCTTAAAATGCAAAGTTCCTTTGGTCTCCACCACTTCTTTTGTTATTTTGTATTGGGCTTTTTCTAACAAAAGATGGGATATTGCTTTTTTGGAGTGTTGTAGGTGACATGAAGTAAACCTAAAATGTGGAATATCTTTCTTTAGATGCCTTTAGTTGCTGAGATCTCCTTTGATGGCTAGACACACCGCTTGAGAGATACCACACAGAGCCTTCTGTTAAATGAGGGCTGGTTAGGAGGATCCCAATGCATGTCAAGCTGGGCAGGGAGCAGACCCCAAATGTAGTCATGGACTGACTGAAAATACAGCTGGGTAATGGCTGGGATTCTTCTTGCATGCCTGCTTTCCATGTACTAGTGGTGCATTTCTTTTGTTGTGCAGCAAGCCATTTTTTGTTGATATTGCCTCTTTTGGGAAGCAGGAGAGGGAAATTTAGATGCAGTCTCTCCTCACTCCAGCCAGCAAAAAATTGAATACATTTTTCATGCCCAAAGGCATGTGTTCTACCTGTTATTTGGTGTTAGAGCAGCCCCTTAGAAAGAAGTTTGTCATGGTTTAGCCCTAGCCAGCAACTCAGCCCCACACAGCTGCTTGCTCACTTTGCCCTGGTGGGATGGGGGAGAAAATTGGAAGAGTAGAAATTAGAAAATGAGGATTGAGGTAGACAGTTTAACGGGTAAAGTAAAACCAGCCTGTGCAAGCAAAGCCCAAAAAAAGGGGAATTCATTTGCTGCTTCCCATGGGCAGGCAGGTGTTCAGCCTTCCCCAGGACAGCAGGGCTCCAGCCTAACAGTGACTTGGGAAGACAAATCCAAGCCTCATGGCTCACTACTGTGAGGAAAATTAACTCTACCCCAGCCAAAACCACCACAAAGCTGTAGCTGCATTTTGTGAGGATGCTTTTAACACCCTTGAATCTTTTTTGCTTGCTGGATCAGGCTATGCAGGGACTGGAAACCAGGGAAAGTTGTGCCTCAGCTGTAGCTGATATGGGCAGAAGCCTTGTTTCTGGTGGCTGAGGGAGGAAATGTGATGGGAAGGAATATCCTGCAGAATTGAAGTGCCCAGGCCAAAGGAGGATTAACAAATCCGTATACCCCCAATCAGTGATATCAGTGAGCAGCCAACCCTGCAAGCACCAAAAGCCAGGCTTTTCTTAAATATAGAAGGAAAATCCTATGGTGCTGTATCCAGTTTTGGATATGGGTTTAAAGACTTTTCAAAGACCAGAAAGCTCAGCAGTGTTACTTTTCCATTTAATCATTTTTGTGAAAGCCTGAGTAATACCAGCCTTGCTGACAGTAAGTTTCTGCAAGCAGTTCACATGCAGCTTTCGTCTCCATGCATGAGCTGCCTCTAGGAAGATGTTGGATTCTGTAACTCATGTCAAGAGATCAGTGTGTACTTCTGCAAACAGGTGATACCCCACATCAAATCAATAGATCATTCCTGGAAGCCTTCCTAACAGGATACCCCTCTGCATTTTAGAGACAAGGGCAGTATGAGGATAGTGGGGTTTATGAAGGCTGGAGGCTTTTCTCTTAGCGCTGGAAGAAAAAGAGATGGGGAAAAATATGCTCCAAGAGAGCATGCACTGACTGTCTCCCTGGCTCTGAAAAAAATCTAGGAGCATTCTGCTTGTAATCTTATCCGCAAAATACTTCCTTTTTAAAACTCCAGCTCTGCCCTGGGTTAGGGATTCGCTTAACACAAAGCATACACTGCCCTGTGGCTTCCTTGAGCCCAAGTGATGGGGCCTGACCAAGTTTCATCTCACACCTTCAGAGCCAGGTTGGCATTGCTGGCTTTTAGGATTTGCTCTGTCCTTCTGTCTCATGCTGGGCTAATTTAGCCTCGTCTTGGTAAACAAGAAAAGGGTCCTTATTCAACAGATTTGAGCTGGAGTGACTGCAGCTGTCGTCTGGTCTGTGCAAAAACCAATTTTGTTCATTCCCTCGCCTGGCAGGAAGCCTGAACCAGAATTTTGTCAGCGCTAATCAGCATTAAACCAATGTCAGAGGGGCTGCAGCAGGCTGCTCTGTGGCAAGGCAAGAGCAACAGGGCTGTTTGGGAGGGATTAGCCTAAGTCCTGCTCAGGATGTGGCTGTGCTAGGAAAGGCACTGAAACTGTGCAGAGTATTTTTCTTGGGCTTTCACAACGAGCAGCAAACTGCCAAAAAAAGTGGCTTCCCAGTGAGAAATCAGCATGATTTACTGTATGTGACTGTAGATAAAAAAGCCAGGAGAAGGTGCAGTGTCCACGGAGCTGTAATATTCAGGAGATACAAATGATGCCTTTGAGCATGCTGGGCTTTCTCCCCTGGAGAGGCAAGGCAGCAGACAATGAAATGAGTTCTGTGTGTGGTCTCCAGCCAAGAGATGATGTTAGTGATGCTGCTGCTATTGTTGTGTTATACCATAATAGATGTGTTAGTACTAAACAACATGAAGAGTAGGAGGTAGAATATTTTTAAGAGAAGACCAGAGGCTTGGCAAGGGCTGATTCATAGCTTAAGTGCCTCACAGACTCTGTTTTCCTGCCTGGCATTTACCTTGCAGGTTCACAAGTGCCTCTTGGTTTGCATTGCAAGCATTAAGTCAGAGAACCTGCCTTTCAGCATCTTTGGAGTAAACAGTGTAACTTTGATGTCTTACTTTGCTTTCCCCTCCTTACAGCTATTGAATCGTCCTTGTAGTTTTTCATCTCAAAAATTATTTTTGTCTTGCTCCTGAGCACCATGATTTGGCTTTGAAGTCAGCCCTGCTTTAAAGAGGGGCATTGACCAGATAACCTCCAGAGGTCCTTTTTGATCTGGTTATTCTAATACACTCAATCCTGATGCCCCTGCTTTTACAGGTACATATTTTGGATGATTCTACAGCCAAAATTCTTCAGCTTCCTCTGTGACTCTGTCAGTAGTCTGTCTGTTTGTGTATGTGCTCAGCATTTGTCATCTCATCCCTGACTGCAACTATGGGAGTTCCTTGGGAGCAACATGAAGTGGGCTCATGTGTTATCCACAGCAGGCACAGCCCTGCTCTGAATGCCTTCTAGGCCTCCTAAACCTCTGCTAAAAATGACTCTGCCTAAATTTACATGTCAAAACTCTTTCCTTGTACAAAGCTAAGCCCAAATGAACTTTTGAACCACATCCCTGCCACATGCTAAGCGTGTTTTTGTTGTTTCAGAAGCTCAGCACATCTTTCATGCTTCAGGAGCAAGCAGACCTTCTGGTCTGGGGTGCCCCAATTAATTATAAGCTCCGCAACATAAGAAATCCTCCTTCCTAGGGAAAAGTCTTTAGCAGCAAACCTGTCTGAGATGAGTGAACTGAGACACAGGAGCACAGCAGCTTTCTGGATGCTTTCATCACAGGAAAAAAACTCCTTCAGGTCTCAGTGAAGAAAAAGGAATCAAAAGCCCAGCCTTGCTTTGTGCTTACTGATATATGATATGGTCTCCCTTGGCAGTGTCTGATGGCCTGGAACATTTAGTGGGTGTGAGATTATTCATTAGGCAGAAGAGTATTAGCTACCAGCAGTGCCTTCTGGAACACCATTTTCCTAGAGGAAGGTGAAATTATTTGGGGCATACTCTTAAGTGGGAGTAAAAGGGTAAAAAAAAAAACCCAGCTAAACAAAAAGTCCATCAGTTTTCTGAAAACCTGCCATCCAGCTGGGTACTAACACAACTGGATGGGCTTTGAAAGGAGTCTCCAATGCACATCCTGAAATAATCACTGAAATGGTTGGAAAGTATGTATGAACCTCTCCAATTCTGGGAGTGGTTTGTGGGGTTTTTTTTGTTTGTTTGGGGTTCTTGTGTGGTTTTTGTTTTGGGTTTTTGTTTGTTTTTTGTTGTTGTTGTTTTTGTTTGGTTGGGTTTTTTTGCTAGTCCTGGCTGTGAACATCCTGGCTTGCATGAGGGCTGGGCTGTTTAAATGAGGTAGGACCAGTAACAAGAACTAGATTTGCTGTAACCCAAAGCCACTTTTTATCTTCTGTCCTTCAAGACTGGTATTTTTTTCCTAAACAACTCACCACTTTGAGTTTCAGAGTCTCTGTTAGTCTGTGGATATTCAAAAATTGCTTTCCACGATGCAGTTGTTACACTTGGATTCTGCAGGGACCTATTTTTCATGCCTAATGATAGGCAATGTGCTCTGCTGATGGCCAGTGGCTTCAGGCTGTTACCCTGAAATTGCCACCTCTTGCCATTTCTAATGCAAGAGGTGTTTTTTTGTTAATGCAGGGCATTTGACAAGTTTCGATGCCCTCCCTGTGGGAGCACAGATGGCAGCTAAAGGGATGCTGGAATGATTTCACTCCTACCTTGGTGATGACTAACCAGGTTTCAGGAGAGAGTGGCAAGACTCTGCAAATCTGAACGTATCCTGTGTCTCTGACAAATGTGGAAGGGATTTGATGCTCCCTATGATGGCCAGTGCTGAGGTCAGAGGTCCTGCTTGCTTACCTGCACTCTCCTGATTGATCATTATGTCCAGGGCTCCCCTCCTGTCCAGATTTCAGTGTTGTGCTTTCTGCCTCAGGGCATCCTGTGAGAAGTACAGAGCTGTTCTTGTCAGGGAATTAATTCTTCATCTTCAAATAGAAGGGCCCTTCAAGAAAATTCAAGGAATGATAGAATGGTTTCGAAGGGACCTTAAAGATCATCTAATTCCAACCCCTCTGCCATGGGCAGGGATACCTTTCACTAGAACAGGTTGCTGAGAGTTCCATCCAACCTGGCCTTGAACACTTCCAGGAGTAAGGGCATCTGCAACTTCTCTGGGCAACCTGTTCCAGTGTCTCACCACCCTCACAGTAAAATTTGAGCTGGTGCAGGTCCTTTCTCCATCTTAAAGACCACGTGTGGTTTCAGGTTTTGTATGTGCCCAGTTTGCATAGCCCAGGGATTTGAAGAAAGGGCAGGTGGGACTTGAAATGTCTGGAGGGTGCAGCAGTTTCCAAGTTCATGATCTGACTTTAGAGTTTTGTTTTCTGCTGAGGATCCTTGCAAAGCTTTGTGTTACTTTTTGTTTGGAATACACAGTACTGTGGTTTCCTTACTGAACTACAATCTTTCTTAAAAGAGCACCATTTCCAAAATACTAAGTAAAAGAAAGGTTAGGGAAAGGGAAAAACTGACTTTGGGTCAGAATAGACATCAATGCTTTTGCTTCTACAGGTTAACACAAGGATGCAATTAAATGCCTTTCCAAAGCAGAAAATAGAGACTTAGGAAACATCAGTTATTTTAGACAATATTGATTTCATGGCTTCTTTGACATGCCCTGACAGTTCAGAGAGATGCAGCGATGTTGTTGTTTGTGGGAGAAAGTGCAGACCTCTGTCAGAGAGTCCACCTGCATGACTGTTGTGGGGTCATGTGTGTCTGTGTGTTATCATTTGGGTCAGGAAATTGCACTTGGACCTAACCTGGTGAGGGAGCTTTACCTGTGTGCGGCTGAGGTTTTGCTGCCATTAACTCACCTGCTCAAGATCTCCTCCTGTGGGCTGCATCAAAATCCATCAACTCTTTAGGCAGAGAGAAAGCAGTGGAGAGGTGGGAAGGTGATATGGATTAGTGCCTTTAGTGCAGGATTATTACGTATTCCCCCTTCACTGTAAAATCAAAGTGTTCCTGACCTGAATGAAACAGGGCTCACTGCTTAACCTGCAGCCTAAAGCAGCTTTGTTGGGAAGCATCAGTGTAAGACAGGAAGTGGGAAAGGTGAGGAAGATCTCTGGATAAACACACCAAATAGTTTCAACACGCCTATCTCTGGGACAGGTAACAGAAGGATGTTTCTTTAGGGAGGCAAACATTTGGGAAGGGGTTAACCAGAAGTGCCACCAGAACACACAGTTCCTCAGGCTGTTTATAAATGCATACTCTGATGCTACAAAATACAGATTCAGGTTGAAGTTTCATATTTCTGCATTAAAATAAGTCACATTTAGGCTGTCATATCAGTATAAACAGGGAATAAACCTTGCTGAATTCAAAGCCTGGGGTGAAGTCCTACTTTAGCAAGCAGCCTTTTTCAGAGGCAAAAGAAATATATTTTGGAAGCTTTGTTGTTTTGGCTCATAAATAAGTTTAGCTAGGAGTTTGAATGTTTTGAAGTTCTTTCATGACCCTTGAATTTGCAGCTGTAGGATGCATGTGAGTGCTGATTCCTTTAATCTCCTACATACATAGTGGTTTGGATTTCAAAGGGGAATTCTGTTCCCCATATGCACTGCCGGTTCTTGTGACAACTTGGAGACCAGCCCCATTGGACTGATTGCCTGTATACATGTGAAGCCCTTGAAATATTAATTATAATCTGTAATCATCTAGTATTAGTCAGTCATCTTACAGTCCTTAACAAGAAAGTATTTTTTCACCCTGATAGTAAAACTACAGAGTTTATTTTAGCAAATATACTTGTGCTCAGGTACTCCCTGCTTATCTTATTGCTAACATCTGTGTAACTGCTGAGATCTGTATCATTTGTTGTCACAAATCCTTTTTTAGTTTGGGTCTTCTTGTGTTTGCTTCCCATTTAAATATATATTAAAAACAAAATTGCTTCCTTAATGTAAATATTTAATGCAATGCACACAGACCTGTTAACCTTTGCATTGAGGAGGCATCCATCAGGGATGCTCCTGGTGTATTCTGCAGGTTGCAGAATAAATCACCACAAACCTGTCAAAGCCTGAAGAGGTATGCAAATTCCTGCGTCTCTTTAATCTGACATGTGTGTATCCTGCCTGATTTGAGATGGGAATTTTAATCCCACAGGAGCAATGCAGGAACTCCTGATGCTACTGCATCGCTGTGCAGAATGAGGAGCCAGCTGGTGTCCAGGTTTGAGGACTGTCTCTGTTGTTGCTCAGGCCATTTTGTGGGAGAGCCGCAGGTGCAGGGGGCAGCTTTTATCCTGGAGCAGAGTGTTCCTGCCAGTCCCCTCTCTTTGGGGCAGAGGGAGTGTGCACGTGTGTGATTGTGAGTACACTGCACATGTGCTCTTTCTTACACAGAATAGTGATCTTGAGTTGGTGGGCTTATGTTTTATAGGGAATGTTGAGTGAAGACTGTTGAAACTCATCCTTAAGCACCCAAAATTACTCTCTTCTGCCTTGATTTGAAGGAATAACAACTTTTTTGAAGCAAAATGACAATGCTCTTGTTTTTTTGTGACAGGATGGTCACACCAAGACAGCACTATTTTCAGTTGTGTTGCTACACCCATACATTGTGTTAATTCTCTCTTTTTGCATGTACTTCCTTGCACTTATTAGACCTTCCAGACCTTTGTGCTCTCACAGAAACCATAGGTACTAAAGTGTGTTCAGCTATGGTCCGTGCCTAACCCAGCCTTGATCTGCTCAGTGTGAAACGCTCCGTTTCTAATGTGTGATGTTGTAACAGCTACCAAGGCTCCAAAACAGCATGGTATGGTTTGCCTCATTAGGTGAAGCATTTTATTTAACTCCATAAAATTCCGCTTTATGCCAAAGGAAGGTGTAAAACACTGTAACATATGTCACGTAGAAATAACCAGAGTTGTGTGCAGTGGCCAGGGGGGTTCTGGTGTCTGTTGGAGGTGGCTCTAAAAGCCTTGGTTTTCACATAGATTGGTAGTTGGTGACAGCTCATGCTTATATAAAAATTAGAGCAGCAATTACGTGCCTTCTACCTGTGTATTTTTAGCATGCCAATCAACCTGGGATACAGGCACCCAAAGATTAGTGGTGAAGAGGTAACACTTGCTTAAACGCCAAGTAATTTTAGGTTTATTTAGATCTCCGTTCTCTGCTGCTTTCATCTCTGCTAACAGGGCACTGAATAATAGGTGAGACATGCACTTTGGTTGAAAGTGGACTTCAATTTCTTACTCTCCTTTCTGTGCATCTCTCCTCTTTCAGAGTCCACAGCCTGGAAAGGAATTGCTCCCTGTTCCCTTTTGTAGCTCTCTTGAGTCTTTTTACTTTTAGGTCTTTATGTTTAGGAATGTTTTTACATTCCTGAAACATATGTCATTCTTAAATGGGTATCTACTGATAGGGGGATTTTCACTGGAGTGGCTGTAGAAATGGGAGGGGAGAAATGATGACATGCTGGGCATTGGCAGAGGGGAGGCTTGTAAGATATAGAGCCTTTTTCACTTTTCTGTGTTCTTTAAGAGATCTTGTTGATGGCAGTGGAAAGTGTATCCTGGGGTTTAAAGCTGGGTTGTTGGGAGAGCAAGCAACTCCAAAATACACCTGAGAGAAAATCTGGTAGAAGCCTTGAAGCAGTGTTTTTGAGGCACAAGGGTCAGGACTGCACTTGCAGAATGGCCTTCATTTCCAGATGTCTGTGGGGACCAGTGGGACAAGGGAAGAGAGGATCTGAGGCTCAGGGGCATTTGTGAGCTGTACCCAGAGACAATTACTTTTCTGGCCTTTTCAAGTGAGATCCTCCTTTCCACAGATGCTTTGGCACCTAATACTCCCCAAGGCGTTAAGGAAAGGCAAAGGATTTTGTTTCTGGCAGCCTTTGTAGGGATCTGAACTAAATCTAGAGGCATGGTAGAAATGATGCTGTGCTTTGAGTTTTCCACCTGGAATCTAGTTTGGATCCAGAAATTAATGCTTGTCCAAGCCTTTGCATTTGAATCCTGAAACTTTACAGTGACCTGGTGGTTGGGTCCTGGTGTCACCTTTCTGTATTTTCAGTAAACTTGGAAACTGGCCACCAAATTGACTGGAGTAATAAAGCATAAATCTGGGGGTTTATGCTTTGTCTGAAAAAGAGCTCTGCTGCAATGAGTAAAACCTGAAGTTGTATCTAACTAATCCAACTAGTAAAGATTTACTTAAGGTTTACGCAGGCATAAAGAATATTCTTCATGTGGCTTGCATGCACAATTACTGTGCACTGATGCACTTAATAGTCCCTTCTGTAAACTCACTGGTATTCTTCAGATTGTAAATGGAGCTGGAATTGTCTAACACCTGTAGAGATGTTCTTGGAGTAGTTATAACTGATCTTTCTTTCAAGATGATATTTTTTCCTTTTAACAATACTCTTAACACTTCTAGTTGACAAAACTGCAATTTTTTTCCTCAAAGCTAATAATAACTGCATCATCCAGTGTGGTTTATAAATGCCTCGGTCCTTTGGTGACAGCTTTGCCCACTTTCAAAGCATTTGCAGCAATATGCTGATCTCCAGTTTCTGTGGTACAGCTGGGTTGAAGCAGCTGAGAGCAGTCTGCAAATTGAAACGGTTTTCAGGTAGCTCTTAAGGGGAAGTATCAGCTTTTAAGGATGAATATGGCTGTGTGGGCAGCACATCCTTGTCTCTCTGCAGCTCCATTCCTGCTTGCCACCATTCTCCATTTAGAAACTCTAGTAACTTCAAGCCTTGCCTGAGGGTTCTTGTGACTTTTCAGTTAGCAGAAGGTTTTTTGTCTTTTCTTCTAAAAGGATTCATTTGTTGAAAACTCGTGGAAGACTGGCTCTTGGAGACTCTCGTAAGGACAATTCCTTATTGGCAGCAACTTACACAGCAGTTGCTCAAAACTCCCTAAACAAAGTTCGTGCTAGACAAGGGAGTGCTTCTACTTCATGCCAATGAAGAGCTTTGTTGGCTGTAAGAAGAAAAGTTCTTTCTTCGTTGACCCTTTTCTCATCAAGACCACATATTAACTAAGTTTTCATAAGGCTTAGCAGCTGCAGCCTTTGACAGGTGACAGTTGCCTTCTTTTAACCCTGTGCTTGTGAAGGCTGTGCAAAAGAAGTAATTCACTGCAGTGGGGAGCCACTCCTGGGCCCACCCCTTCTAAATCCTCCTTTTGCCCCGCTAAGAAAACCAGCTGTAAACCTCCCAGGTGTGGGCCAGCTCTTCAAAGGGCTGCAAAGAGGCTGTCCCTTCTCAGGGTGTTTTAAGTATCCGTCTTGAGTGCCAGTGTTGGGTTATGGACTGTGCTGTTGGAAATAGAAGAACCTTTCTCAGAAACTGGGGGTGGCTTCCTTCTGGTGCCGACAGCATGTGGACAGTGCTGAGTAAAAACCAACCATGAGTCTTTTGCATCCTCTGTGTGCCTCAGCACACCAAGGGATGGCTCTTGGCAACATCAGCAAGGAAGGGCTTCCCCTATCTGGAGAAATCCCAGTGTAACATTGCTGAGTCCAGGGAACTGAGACCTCAAGCTTGTGTGAGGTGGGTAAACAGAAAGCTAAACCCCTGGGTTGTTTAGCTGGATATTCAAGCTGCAGTGTGGACATCTTCATGCTCTGTTGATGTCAAAGTTGTTTAGTACTGAAAATGGTACAGGCCAAATTGTACTGATTTGCAAGCTGAGCTTAATTAGGATGGCAGGAGATGTTATATAAACATAACTTTGGTGAAACTGCTTCTGACTTCAAGTACAAAACACCTGAAACTTGCCATCCTGATGAGTAGAGACTAATATGTGTGCATGATAGTATGTGCATTGCAGAGTGGTAAAAAAAACCAAACAACCTAACTTAACACAGCCCAGTTTAAAAGGTAACTAAATGGACTGGAATTATAAAAATAAAGCTGTTTGTTCCTGTCTTTAAAAAGCCCCAAAGCAGAATTTACTGAAAAACTCCCCTTTCTTTCCTGCATTGTTGCACACAAACCTAAACAGTTGTAGTACAGGGATTTTTAGGATGACAGGTTCTACTTGTTTGTGGGTTTTGGTGGGCTTTTTCTTTGCTTTTCTCCAGAAATACCAACTGTAACAAAGCAGATCTTGAGACAAGACTCTGGTACTGCCTCTGTCACAGTGGAGTAGGGAACAAAATCTCTTTTAAGATTTGAGTCAGAAATTATATTGGTGAGACTATTTCCAAAACCAGTCTGAGAATGCAACATCATATTCTAATGCAGAAATGAGATGCATTTGAACTCATACCTGTCCCTGTAAATAAGTAGACAGCACAAGCATGAAAGATGTGCTGTGCAAAAGGCCTGACTGGGCACCTCCTCCTGAGTTCTGTCAGTGGAGGGAGGTGAACACACGAAACAAGGAGTGGGAAACTGGCATTGCAGTGAGTAGGAAGCTGTTCAAACTTCACAGGGAATGTGATGGCATCTAAAATACCTTCATTTTCTTCACAGTTCAGCCCAAGACTGTACTAGTCAGGTGCCTGTTACTCCAAAGCCAGGGATCCCCTTGCTGGACAGGCTTTAGCATCCTGCTGTGTTTAAGGACCCGAGCCAGTGTCTTGTTCCTGCTTGAACATTTGTCACTCTGCCATCATTAATGTTCTTTTGGGAACTGCATTTCAAACTCTTCCACTTCATATGGTTAGGTACATTGCTCGTGTCCTGTGTAACTAAACAAAAACTTAGCAGGCAGTTTAAGAATAATGACATATGAAACTTCAGTTTAAGTGAACTTTTAATTGTTGTTCATATTGTTTTCTCTATTAGTAAAAATGCTCATTCATTCCATGTCAAGTGTTCAAAAAATACAGCAGATTTGAATATAAATATTCAAAAAGAAAATATGCCACTTGTATGTGAACAGGATAGGCCAAGGATCTCTGGGGCACATTTTCCCCAGATTGGGAGCCCATACTTGTAAAGGCAGTGTGAATAGTATGGCTGAATTCCACATCTTGATTTCTAGAGAAAATTAAGGCCCAAAGTATAAATAATTCCCTGTATTTATAAGTACAGGTCTGGTTTTATACCTGCCCCCCTGTTCCCTACTAACGCCTTCAGCCTTTGGAGACAGACTCCAAGGTAATTGTGTAGGAGCACCATGCCTTAGGTACCTGTTTATTAAACCTGCCTGCTCCACTGCAAAAAATCACCCAAACTGACATAATTTAATTTTTTGGATTTGTCAAGATTATAATGCAATTTTGATGTGAAAGGGATGGTGTAATTTATATTCAACTCGCTAATTTAGTGACATGTCTGTGATCTCTTGGCAGCTGGGATTTGGGGCTATTTTAAGACTGACAGTGTTGATGCTATATAATATTATTGAGTAGGCAGATAGTTCAGTATTTTAAACAAGGACAGAAGGAAGAGATTGTGGAAAACTAAATTTCTCATTTAAGAGCCTTTTCTTCTTTATTTAGACATGCAATAACTTGTTTATGTGAACAAATCTCCTTTTTAATAGAATTTTTTAAATACCACACCTTTTCCAGGTGTAATTAATTTGTGGCAATAATAGTGTTTCATTACATTGTGTTTGTGTAAAGAACGAGGCTGTACAACACAGAGGAGTGTCCATAGCTCCGTATTTGTATCATTGTCAATTTGATTTCCTGTGCAGGAGTTTTTACATAATTTCTGTGACTGTTTAGCCATGTGATTGAGGACAATAAATGGTCAAAGTACTGAAATGGGCTGAAATCAAACCGGAACTGTCCTAGAGCATCTGGTTATACATTGTTTCACGGGTTGCTCCTTTTCATTCTTTCTGTTGCAGAGGTGGTGGCTACCTCTGTGGAAGCTCAGTGCCAAATTCCCTTTGAATTAAAATCTTTAGGGGAGAGCTGGAAGGACAGCCTGGCAGAGAGACTTGTAAAGGTAGTGTGGATGTGGGCCATTAGCAAGAGGCATCTGTAGTTTTGACAATTGTTTTGTTTCTTTTAATTTAATACTTATGCAACTTTTTAGTTCAAACAGCTCTAAATTAGAATGAAATAACTTAAGACACATGGGGTGGAAAAACATCATCCTGCAGATTTGAATGTGGGCAATCTTCAGGTGCCTCCTAAAGAAAAAAGACAATTATCCTAAAATACAAATTCACATATAAAAATCTCTGTTGAAAGAACTCCTGTGCCCTCTGCTGAGGGTTACCTTCCCAAAAATCTGGCCTTGGCAGAACTGTCTGTGTCCTCTACACTGATGTGTGGATTAACAGCTCAAGTAGGAGGTTGTAGCAGAACTACTCTGAATTCACACCTAGAGAGTGAATCACCAGAGAGGTCCCTGGTATTGCAGCTTTAACACAGACACCAGCTCTATAAAAAGAGATTGAACTTGAGGAGGATTGTGTAATGCCTTTGCGTAGTGTGTGACTGCGACTTTTTTGACAAAGAAATGCCAAGGCATCTGTGGAAACATTTTTGTTTGTCTGCAGCAGATGAACAAACCTGTTGGAAGAAGCCTCAGTTAGACATGCTAGCAGGAAGCTTTTCCTTTGGAAGTGGTAGCTGTTGCTGGAAGACATTAAAATTGTTCATCCAAGTTCTAAACATAGCTTATTTATTCAAATTTTAGTCTAAGAACACCCAGTTATGAGACAGAAATGATGAATAGAGCTATTAGGTAACTTGAGTAAGTCCTGAAAATGGCATGCAGTACAGGATTGAAGGTGTAACAACATAGCTAACAGTATTATACTAGATAAAACTTCTTGAGTTTAGTTCAGCGCTAGCTGAAGGACTGATGTGTTTTTTCCCCTGAGTTTCTCAGGCTCTGGAAGGGCTCAATGTGTGAACAAAGATGTCTTTCATAATAGGGAAGATCTAAAGCAGTGTGTTGTTTGAAGTACTGAGAATTTAATCTTGTTACTAATTTTGACAAGTATTTCTCCCATGTCTGTCATTGCATTCAACACCTCTACAGTAATCCAGTCCTGGAAGGTTTTATTTATCATGTGGGTTTGCCCTTTGCCAGTAGTGGGGGGAAGAGAGATTACAAGGGGGAATATTTAATGTCTGCTTCATATTTTTTCCCTTCCCCAGTACATTGTGTGTCTTTTCATCAAGCATTCATACTTGCTTTTCTTATTTCTGTTTGTTATGTTGTGTAGTCTTGTACCAATATCTGCAAGCAGATCTCCATGGCAAGAGCTCAGACACGGCAGACAAAACCTCAGGTAAAGAGGGGTTAAGGATAAAACAATGATCAGGACCTCTCTACTTCTTTATTTTCAGTCTCTAACTCCTCTTGAATCAAATTAAAGATCACAGATCAAAACCAAAACTCTTTTTCATTCTTTTACCTAATTTCAATCAATGTTTGGAAAATTTTGTTCTATTTCTTGAAGCTCTCTTGGCAGATGTGGTTCTCCAGCAAAAACCCACTAGTGATGTCAATATATTGCCAGTATATTGGTGGAGAGGAGACTGTGCTAGATCTCTGTGCTTAATAGACTGAACAATATCTTGCATGAGGCCATTTTAGAGGATGCTTATCCGGAAATCTAACGAGGCTTAGTTATATGGCTTTGTGAATAGAGGGGACTGGAAGGTTCAGCTCCACCAATTTCTGCTACAGAGACACAAAGTTTCCTGACACCTCAAGGAAGCTTATTTTGCAGTCTAGATTTAAACAGCAGTACTGGTGAGGTTCACACTGACACATATCCCCCCAAAAATTCCAAATAATTTAGATGTATTGATAGGGTACACATTCCCCTATGGTTTCCTGCTTAAATACGATCCATTAATTCCTTTACATATGGGCATACAAAGGCAGGTCAGACACTGCCCTCCTCCTCAGCCCCCCAAAATCCACTGTCATCTTACAGGCAACTCATATTTTGAGACTTTGAAATGAGAACTGTTTTGATTGCCTTGTCCCAGTCCTCCCTTTCATATCTCCATCCTCTGCTGTGAGATTGTGAGAATGTGAGGCCAGAAATAAGAACTTTGAGTTAATGTCCTTGAACTCTGATCAACCTCCCACTGCCACCTTGGCATCCTGGGGAGGCGTGGAAGAAAAGCAGCAGAGCAGTTTCTGCACTACTTAAACCAACCAGTTCCTGAACCTGACAATTAACAGCTTGCTTGCTCCCCAGCTAAGCACTGTTATTCCTGTGCCCACATTGTGTGTTATTTGCTTCTCGTGCAGGGTCATCCTGTTATTTAATAAGCTTAACAAAATTCCATCTGCAGTGAGAGGACATAGCTGGGTGTGCTGAGCACTTTTAATTAGAGATAGCTATCACAGAGGTGGTCACCACGAGCACTGTGCATAGTTGTGCTCCCAGTATGTTCCTCTAAAGGAATAAAAGATATTTTTGTTCCTGTAGTCACAAGCATTCCTGTCCACGTTCCAGACCTTGGAAGGAGTGACAGATAGCTCGCATTCCCTGGACCAGAGGGTGTGGGTGGAAGATGCCTGTGCCTATTTGGTACAAAGCTTTGTATGCCTCTGTCACTGTGACAATTAATTGAAACAGATCTGTTTAAACCTGAAGATCGCTAATTTTTTACATAGAACCACTCTTATGAAAGTCATCATGATTAACAACTTCATGACTGTAGCTGCATTTCCCTAGTAATTGTATCCTTCATCCAAAACATAGATTAGGCTTGTTTTCTAATTTTGAGCAATCTTTTTGTTTTGAAATGAAATTAGCACAGTTTTTTCTTGATCTAGCATCCATTGTTTCACCATTTGCTTTTAATTTGAAACTAAATGTCCCTTTAAAAGCCAACTCCTTAAAGGAAGCCACAAGTTGTTTAAGAATATCATTAACAGGATGGAGTATCCAAATGAAATGGAAACTGAATCTGACACATTTTATGCCATTTTTAAAAGTACTTGAATTTTTTTTAAATATCCCAAAAGAAAAAGGATTCAATTCAAACCAATTTTTTTAATTTGCCTCTGTGAGCCAGCTGTCTCTGTAAGTTGTGCTGTTTGCATGGGTAGCACAGATCAAATACAGCGTTCCTGTCCATATTCATAGTACTGTTATCTGGCCATTAGTACTTTAACAAATTGATTCAATTTGCATTTAATACTTGGTTCACTTTAATTGTGCCTTGCTAATCCTGTTGGGAAAGTTAGCAAAGAAGCACTTAAAAGCACGTGGGAGGTTTAATGAAAATTCACTGTTCGTCTAGAATAAGAGCTAAATAAATTCTCTCTGCCACATGTGACTCAGCAGTTCAGAAGTACCAAGGCTGAGAGCTGATAGTATCCTTCAGTCCAGATCCCTTCAGCCCTCCAGTTCCCTTCAGTGCAGATCCCTTCCCTACATTTGCCAAGAAGATTCTGCTCCCTGTCGTTCTCTTCCAGCTGCTTGTCAGTGTGGAGCTGGCTGGCGTGGTCCATGCCTCTCATCTGGTTTTGGTGAGAGGTGGGGTGTTTCCTACTAGTTTGGTCAAATGATGACATTTCACCCTCACACAAAGGCTGCTCCTGTCACATCCTAGTACTGTTTTTTCCCTAATTTATGTATCTCCTTTAAAAATTTGCTCGGCTTGTCTTTCCATGAGGCATCTTTGTATGGAGGGTGCAATGTCATGTCCTTTCAAGGTAATGACAGGTTGATTTACTCCAGTGTGGTGTCTTGGTTCTTCTCTTTTCCCTCATGATCACTGATTGAGAGAATTGTATTTTCTCTATGTGTGTTTTACCTTAAGTTTATATTTTTTCTCAAACCACTGGAGTGGTAAAATGCAAGCACTGCAGCGACTCTACAAAGGTAAGTTGTTTGTGCCATTTACTCTCCTGGATAAAATGAATCCATGTTGTCAGCCTACAGGCACTTTGTAACTGCTGGTTTTGGGCAGCTGGATTTCTTAAAGCAATGCTTATACTTGGTAACCAAAACTTTTGTTTTTTTCGTTGTCATGAGAAAGGAAACCTTTAAAGAAATTTAAACTAGGGCAGTCACTTACTGTTAGAGGTGGAGAACTTCATGAAGTCATTCAGATATTTTCTTCTAACTTTTAGTAGAAGCAACCAAATAAATTGTCAAATACCTGCCTTTCTGCCAAGTCACAGTTGTAAGGTAAACTGTCAAGTGTGAGAATGATTGAAATCACCTCATGCATACTTGTTTGATTATGTGAGCATGTTAATTACTGTATGATTATAAGAGCTAGAAATGTTGCTGAGTATGTCTAAGTACATACCTGGAGAGAAAATTTTTGCTGGCTTTGCTTGATGGGATCTTTATTTTGCGAAATTTTGGGAATTGGTGGATGTCACTGTCTTTAATGGCTCTGCAAAGAACTTTTGGACCAAAATAAGAGGTTATTCTACTGCCATGTTCTGAAATAAAGAAATGGTGTCTGGTTTTGGTGTACTTGTCTGAGCTTGTAACTGAGCATGAGGAGGATCTTCATAGATTATCAAATCCAACCATTAAACCTGGCACTACCTTTTTACTATTAAAACATATCCCCGAATACCACATCCACATGGTTTTTGAACACTTCCAAGGGTGGTGATTCCACCACCACAATGCTGCAATGTGTCTAAATTCTGTGTTCAGAATACATATTGTGTAAAAATAGCAATATCTTTAAAATCTTAGAGATGACTTGAGGAGGAAAAGATTTTAAACCCCTTCTCAGAATGCATTTGCACAAGAGTGCTGTTGGAAGAGCTGGTTTAGTGTGATAGTGTAATAGATGGTCATTTAATTAATAGATTTTAAGAACTCCTTGTTTTGATTGCTGTTTTGCATGCTGTAGACAATCCAGTGGGGGGAACTCCATTAACAATATCACTGTGAAATACAGTATTTGTATGCTGATAACTGCATGCATTTCTGCTTGAAGTCTAATTTCAGTCTTCCTCTTTGCACTTGCTGGATTCTTTGTGTGGAAAAAGTCTGTCCTTGAAATTTGGTGTAGAAAAAATAAATGTTTCATTTTCACACAGCATTTCTAATATAAATAAGATCATCTCTAATGAATCCTTTAATAATTTATAATAGCCAAGAGGTGCTCATATTTTTTATTGACCTTCAGGACAACTTCTAACAAACTTGGGGGAAAGTGCTCTTTCAAAGACTAAGTAAAGTCATCTCTAGATACTCGAGCTATAGGGGAAGGCCAAGAATCCAGTTGATTGCAAGATTTTTTTCTGTAAAATTTCAGCAATGACTTTTCTCTTGACAGTGTGTTTCCATTCTGTAAACACTAAACTGGCAGCTGTGTTGCAACTGCAGTAAGATTTTGTAGAAAGGAGGGTAAGGTCAGACTGAATGGCAAGCTTTTCTGTTTCTCTTTTAAAAGTGATATCTCTGTTGAGAGTCAAAATGTCTATCAGATTTCACAAAAAAAAGAAAAGAATAAGACAACCCAAGCCAGCTCTCTCTGAAACCTCACTGCTGTTTTGAGTCATTGTTTCTCCATTTGTTGCAGGAGAGAATTTTGACCAGAGTCCCCTAAGAAGAACCTTCAAGTCCAAAGTTTTGGCCCATTATCCTCAGAACATCGAGTGGAACCCCTTTGACCAGGATGCTGTCAATATGGTAGGTAGAAAAGAACTCTCCTCTCTAATTGTTACCTGACAGCATCAGCTCTCGAGAGGTTCCTGGGTTGTTTACAGCCAGCCCTTGTGATGCTCTTGTGATCTTGTGGTTGTGGTGCTTCTGCTGGGACTAAGAGCACTCACTGGACATGCAGTATGAAAAGCTGTAGAGAAAGAGGTGTTGTGAAAACACAGAATACTTTCAGGCACAACAAAAGTAAAGAGCTGTGTTTCCCGCGTTGGTTCTAAGTGTGCTGCGTGACAGAATAAGTCTAAGCACCAGCCCAGGGACTTGGGTGAGAAGGGGTGTGGTCACCTAGGATACCTATCCACAGGTAGGAAGGAGGCAAACCAAGGAATTTTTAAGATACTGGTATCCATGTGAGGTTTTTGAATAGAAAACACCTTGATTCTGCAGACAAGGGAAAGAGGAATCTTTACACGGAAGCTGGAACTTCTCTAAGCCACAGCTTTTGCTGGGTCATCACTTTTAATGGCACCTCTGCACCAATACATCTCCTGTACATCTCTTCCTTGTCAGTTACATTTGGTGTGAGCATCTGTGGGGCTGAGCACCACGGACTGGGAAGGGAGGCAGAAACAGTTCCTGGAGTGGGGGCAGTGACAGCTGAAAGACTGATGATCCACTGGGAATTTTTCTGAAGAGCTGGTAATTAAAGGATGATTCCAAAATCACCAAAGTACTTGTTAAGAACGTGACCTGACAAAGACAACAGATTACTGGTATTTGAGCTTCCTGCACAGAAAATGCCATTTGTTTCTTAATTTACAAGTAACCAATTGTTGTGACAGTAACATTGAGCAATATCACCGCTTTTAGCTGTTTTCAAAAATGTGTATTGGGTCTAACTCAATATTGGAAAATTAGGGAGGCCCTTCCCTCAGTCTAGGTTAGATGAGCTTTGCATTTGAGTAAGGCAGGACAGCACACTACCTGCTTCAAAACAGAACTGACCTCATTGTATGGTGCAAGTGGGAAGTCAGGACAATCTCCTGGTCCTCATGCAGCAGATAGAGAGGTGGGGAATACATAAAACCCACATTAAGCTGGCTTTTGCAAATGAAGATGTAGAAATCTCAATTTCATACGAATTTTATTTTTGGCCTTCTGCCAGATATTTAACACACAAGCACAGGAGCTGGAAGTAGCAGTGACACTGAGGGCTGATAGTGTGGCACTGTGCTTGCACAAAAAGGCAGAGATGAGCCCAGTCACTCCCTCTGCCTGCTGACAGCTGGGGATTTCTGTCTTCTGGGCACTGCTGGAGTTGGGGTGGCATTTGGGCTCATCTCCACATCACTTTGCTTATACAGAAGGCATGAAGGACTCAGAGCAATGCTTCATCAGCAGTTAAGATGGTAATAGCTCAACTGCCAAGGCTATTTATGCCTTTTAGTTCTGCCTTTGCATTGGGGGTATTCCAGTATGAAGTGATGAGAGGTGTGCAGCAGGAATAAAGCAGCTGGAATTGCTGTGTTATTTGTCTCTCATGTTACAGTGGAGAATGTCTAATATTCATGAAGTGTGATCACAGTACTGGACAAAAATGGAATGCTAAAACCAGCAAGAGACCTATTAAAATAATTGAACTGAGCTGCATTGAACACATCTTTCATTTGCAATGTGTCTTGGATTAAAAAAAAAAGCATTTACTAACAGCAGCAGTATTTAATGATCTTTTAAATTATATTTTGGAAAACTTCTTTATTGTTTTGATCTGAAACATCATTTAAAGTAATATCTACCTCCACAGAATCCCTTGAGGCGATTATTGGCCTTTCTGATCTTGCCTTGCTGCATTAGTTCTGCCTATGTGTTTGCTTTATGTGAGCTTCCAGAAGCAATTTTCCTCAGAGAAGAAAGTGCATAAATCCTTGAAGGTTAACTTGTGAGAACTCTGGCTTTGCTGGATGCCTAAGGAATTTCAGTTGCCTTTTGGAACCATCTTGTCGCTTTAAAAATAGCCCCCTGAAGTCCCAAGCAATCAAGCTGCCAAAGAGTCATGTTTTCTCTCTGTTTCAAAGTATGTGTCAAAGTGCAGAGTTCTCTTTAATAGGGAATTGTGTCTTTCCCCCCCACTGCTTTTTGTGATTATCCCTGCCTAACCTCACATGCTATCTTCTGTGGCCATTCTGCAAGTAAATGTTGTACCAAACTAAAGCTCTCAGTAGAGAGATACAGAAATTTTTAGAATATGAGCTTCCTATTTTAGCCCTCTGATTCATCAAGGGGTATAAATCTTTGCCTGTATTTCTGAAGCTCAAGGAAGCATTATCTGTTTTATGTCTCATGTACTGAAATAAAAGAATTAAAGGTTCCCTGGTGGAATTTGAAGGAGAAGGCTTTAACACAAACAAAAGCATCTTTCTCTCCACCCCCTCGCCCACAATGCAATTTGAGCATGGAGCTTGCTGCCACAGCATGCTGTGAACATGAGAAATATGTAGAGGCTTAAAAAGTGAAATGAAGGATCTAGTGGAGAAGAGGTGGTCCAGAGAGGACCTTTGGTTCAGAAATACCTGCAAATTATGATGGCTGGTAGAAGAAGGAGGAAAGGATTATGGAGTGTGTGTCCTGCCTCTGTGCTTGGGGAAAGGGTGTCTCCTACTCAGGACTTCCAGAGACAGGTTATGGATTAGTTGATACCTTTTTATCTGTCCTGGTACAGCCTCCTCTTGTTTTTACTAACCATCTTGGTTATAAGCCTTATTGCAAATATAGTGTAATTCCACAGTTTTCTGCTGATGGATACCTTTAAATATAAATAGTAAAGTGCTCGGGAAACCAAAATCCTGTCCTTTGATCAGTAATCTTGGATAGTTTTCAGTGTTCCTACAAAGATGCAAGGCAGGTGACTGACTGTGTTCTCAGCATTAGTGGGCCAGATTTACACCAGCAGGCTAAAATTTCACCCCCCCTTAGCACATCCCAAGCTGCTCTGCAGCACTCCCGTGTCATGTGTGACACAGATGAGATGGGAAGTGATTGATGTCCGAGGACCTAAGATGAAAGTTTTCGTGCATTAACCACAAATTCAAAGCTTTCTGTATTGCTGGAAAATGATTATAGGCTCTTCCTTTTGATCTTGGCTTCTTGAGTTACTCCTGGTCATTCCTCCTGCCTCGGTTCTTCCCATTTTTTTTTTTTTTCCTCTGCTTTTTCTTGTGTCCTCATATAGGTCTAGCAACAGCAGAGTCTCCAGGCCAAGGTTTGCAGCCAGGATCTTAAAAGGTCTATATTCTGCATGTGTCAAGTTGTGTCTGAAACTTAATAGATGGGCATCCCTTTATATAAAGGACAAGGGAATAATAATTAAGGCTTGGAGGAAATTTATTTAAACAGCCTTCTGAAACTGTCTCAGCTGATATGAATTTCCCTGATGCCCATCTGGGTCTGATTGTAATAGTATATCTAATTTGCTCGTCCAGGTATTTTTCTGTAAAGTGAAGAAAATTTAATCTCTGATATCATTGAGATTTAAGCCTATGATTTCAGCCTGGTTGGCTTTGATAAGGCTTATAGCCACCTTGAAAGCCCACATTCTAGAAATAAATTTTTATTAAGCAAGCCTGCCAAAACATGAGGTTAAGAGAGATGTTTATTGTGGAGAATAAATTTAAATAAAGTGTGAAACAAGGATTTTTTACTACTTCTTTATTGGAGAAGCCTTAACCATGGCACTGCTGTTAATGCCTCAATAAAAACTATAAAGCTCTTGAATAAGAATGTGGCTGCTCTTCAGAAATAGTTCAAGCTGCAATTTCACGGTCTGTGCCAGCAAAGCCCATCAATTGAATTAAATTCTAATGCCAACTCCAGGCTACTTATTTCCCTACACATTACCTTTTTGAGCAGTATGTAAGAGCTGTCCTAGATAATTTACGAGCCCGATAGCCTGTTGTGGAGTCTGGACCACTTGCCTAATTCCCAGCTCTATCAGGCTGCTGAATGATCTCTGCAAGGTGCACTGCTGAAGTTCAGGGTAGGATGTGCCTGAAAATATATAATTATTTCTCCTGACCTCTTCCTGCATCAGAGGAATTTACTCCTGGTCAAGGTGAGACATTAAGGGACGCTCAGTTGTGCCTAGGTTCTCATACCATGGTAAAGTTGGCTTCTGCTGTTACCTTTTTTGAAAAGGAATGCTTTGGAGGTTCTCCTTCTCTTCTGTCCTTTTATTTCTTCAGATGGTACAAATAAAGCTATAGTCCTTTGTTTATAAACATACTTATTTAGCTAGAACATGAGGAGTTTCCTGCTGATGTGCAATTCAGACAAATTTTGCTGCATGTTTGTTATTTTGTATTAGATGGTTGATAGCATTCCCAAAGAATGTCTGGAAAAATGCCTTGATTTATCACTAGGGCTGTGCTTCAGAGAAACACCCAATGTAGTAATTACTGCAAGGGATTTTGCTGAGTGGTAAGTGAAAAATGAGGCTTTCATAGATTTGGGGTGTTTCCCTCCCTGCCCGTCCTTTTTTCCAGTCTAAGCTATTTGGTAGCACTTAGAGAAGAAAGTAAATGTAATAGCTCCCAGTCAGTTGGGGTTTGGTTTGTTTGTTGGTTTTTTTCCCCCAGAAAATTAGGGAAGATCAAAGAATTCCAAAAAGTCTGTGTAATTTAAATTCAGTGGTATAAGATGCTTCCTTGGCTCTCTGACTCTAGAGTACTGTGGGCATAATATATGCAAATGAGAGCAAAACTGGATGTTTTTATGTGATGCTTAAGTAAATGACACAAAGACTGTTCAGTAGTGAGAACAGTTTCAGCAAGTAATGAAAATGAGTTGTAATGACTTAATAGATGGATTATTTTGGAGGGTGCTTTCCTTTCTTCAGTCATGTCTCCCTCTTAAGTAGCATCAGTTTTAGGCTGTTTGTTCTTACCTTACAAAAGGTAAATGGCTTGTTGTGATGCAGCAGATGAAAAGCATATGCCTGTACAGCAAAAGCAGCAAAACAAAATTGTGTCTTAGGTAACTCTGTCTATTTCTTTTCTCCTTTCTTAGCTGTGTATGCCCAAGGGGCTGTCTTTCAGGACGCAGGCGGATAACAGAGACCCACAGCTGCACTCGTTCATCATCACCAGGGAGGATGGCTCCCGCACGTACGGCTTTGTGCTCACCTTCTACGAGGAGGTCACGAGCAAGCAGATCTGCACAGCCATGCAGACACTGTACCAGATGCACAATGCAGAGCAGTACAGCAGCGTCTGTGCCTCCTCCTCCTGCAGCATGGACTCCCTGGCCAGCAGCATCGACGAGGGCGACGCCACGTCCCTCGCCAAGCTCCAGCGCTACAACTCCTACGACATCAGCCGGGACACGCTCTACGTCTCCAAGTGCATATGCCTCATCACCCCTCTGCCCTTCATGCAAGCCTGCAAGAAGTTCCTGATCCAGCTCTACAAGGCAGTGACCTCCCAGCAGCCACCACCTCTGCCCCTGGAGAGCTACATCCACAACATCCTCTACGAGGTGCCCCTGCCGCCCCCGGGGAGGTCGCTCAAGTTTTATGGGGTTTACGAGCCCATCATTTGCCAGAGACCTGGGCCCAACGAGCTGCCGCTCTCTGACTACCCACTGAGGGAGGTCTTTGAGCTGCTGGGCCTGGAGAACCTGGTCCAGGTCTTCACCTGTGTTCTTCTGGAGATGCAGATCCTTCTGTACTCGCAAGGTGGGCGCTCATCCAGCAATGTCTGTTTCCAGCAGGCAGTTCCTGGGCAGCTGCAGCCACAGCAGCTCATAGAATTTCATGTTATACAGAGCTAAGGTTGATTTTTGAAATGTGAGAATGCATTGGAAAAACGAGAGAAATTAGTGTGTCCTAATGAAAGCAATAAATAATTATTTCCTCCAGGCAATCTAGGTGCTGCTTGTTTAATTATGCATTGTATTTATCACTTGTGGCAGCTAGCAATAGAATACGTTTGATTATTATCCTCACACTGCCCTTGATCATGCAAGACAGCATGAAATTAATCCTATCTTCTGCAAAAATACCAGCAGAAAGACTTGCAGAAGACACTCTTGCTACTACTTTGTTTTTCAAATTTCAGCAGCATATCGAAGTCTGAGGTAATTTCCTTCCTTCCATATGATGGATATGGTCCTGTTAAAACACTGAGGGTGTTTTAGCACTTGGAGGCTGAAGATTTAATTGTGGGTTGAAACTGTTTGGAGCTACAGGTCATTCCTCTTTAGTCCTGCTTGAGGTATCTGGGAATGTTGCTGACAAGGATGCTGGTACTTCTTTTTGAGACACTAAGATTGCAGTTGGCCAAACATTGGCAGAACTTGCTTGCACAGAGGCTGTCTGTGTTCCGTGTTGGAGTGTGCCAGCAAGCTTTGGAAAATCTGGTTTTGAAAATCTTTTCTCATATGGTTGTGTCTGTCTGTAATAGTGCAACACTCTGCTGCAGGTTTGGGGAATCCTGATGTAGTACTGGGCATGCTTTGGTATTTTACACCCCTATTACTGTTTTCTCTAGGATGTTGGTTCCTGTGAGTCTGGCCCTCGTGGTATTGGGATGCCCAGCATGTCAAGTTGAAGTTTTCCTGCTGACTTTCAAGGGGATGTTAAAACTTTTTGGATGTTCCTCTAAGTCTCACTGGAAGCTTGTCCATATAATTTTGGTTCCCAAATGGCATCTCTGATTCTGACCCTAAATTAGGAAAATGTGCATCAGGGAAAAATTTTTGGGTGTGGGGGGAGTGGTTTCATCAGAGGAGAATGAAAAACCTGGAGCCAGGACGTAAACATTGTGCCTTGTAGTGAAAAGAGGAAAAGATGCTGCATATCCAGGCTTTTCAAGAGAAGTGGTTTGAGCAGCAGACAGCTTGAAATGGAGCAGGGAGAGAGGATGGGCAATCGTCTAAAATGAGTATGGATAATGAACCTTCAGGCTCCAGAAGGGATTGCTTGGGTTTGTCATATAAAAGTAAAGGTCAGGAAGTGTGTAATGGTAATGCTAATAACTAAATGGCTGAGAATGGGGAAGAATGTTCAGGGAGGTGGAAAAAGGGTAGTTCTTCTGCAAAGGACTGAATTCAAAGGATTGATAGTTCTTTGCAGAGCTCTTCTCCACATGGACTCCAGGGGCTTGCTTTCAAGACCTGAAAATGAAAGGTTTTATCTTCTCTCAGTTTGAAGTGTGAGCAGAAATCCTGCTGTTAGTTTTGATTAGGCTGCTTTTCTCCTCCCTCCTGCTTCTGTGTGTGTGTGCACTTATCCCCTTTCTTCCTTGGTTTGAATCGTGCTGCCTTTGCCACTTTGCACTGGGGTTTGCTCTTAAGCAGCAGCACCACTGAAATGCCTCTCACCCATCCCTGCTCATCAGTCCCACCCTGGTCCCTGCTTATGGACTCACTGAGAACTGAGCCTTTTTTTTTCTTTTTTCTTTCTTGCTGAAAGATAGTAGCATTAGGAAAAATGTGCTTGTCAGGTTACATTTTAGTAATATTTCGTGCGTGTGGAGAGCAACTTGTATGTGGATTACTTTTGTAATAGTCATTACGACAGATACAAAATAGCTACTAAATAATTTTGACTCAGCCTTATGTCCACCAGAAGTTAGATAAATGTTGTTCTTCCAATTACTGGTTATAATTTAAGGGTTTTCTTGGTTTGTTTGGTTTCATTGTGTGGGATTTTTTTTAAAGAAAAGTGAGATAGTGAGAAGTAATCCTTTCCACCCTTCGAATTTCGGAATTTTTTCTTCCCCCTCTCATCGCTTCTATTTGTGAATCTAGGGATGTCCTTGACATGACTTTTACTTGCCTATCTAACATAGACACAATTTCATGGTGCATGGGGAAAGCATGTACCTAATACAGCTGTATTAGGGAAATTCAGTGATTATGTAAATAGCAGTAATGCTGATTCCCAGAGGTGAGGAATGTGGAGTGGAGGGCAAGTGCAAAGCCTCAGTTTTGGCATGCCCTGATAGCTGAGTGCTTAGCTAATTGTGCACTGAGCTTCTTTTAAATGTCAGTCTTGCAATTCCTGAAAGAGAAAACAGCAACTATTTTCCAAGTTGAGATATAACCAGCCTAGAAGGTACTGAAATCTGCTCTCTTCAGCTTTGAGATGCATCAAGGAGAAATACGTTTTAACTCCCAAGTTCTTTCGAGGCAAAAGATGAAAAGGCTTTGGCTGCTCTATCTCTTGTTCCAAAATAACAAATGGGAGAGAGATTTTTCAAGTTCACCCTTCTTTGCCTTCCTGCTTTAGAGAAGATGGACTCATCGGACTATGTTTGCAGAGGCCTGGCCTTGCTGCAAACTTCCCAAACTCAACAAGAGATTAGTAGAAGATCTCTGGTTGCAATTTCAAGCAAGACAGTATTATTTACACATAATCACGATTCACTGACATAATCCTGTAAAAGTCAAGAAATCCTTGTAAAAGTCAAGAAATCAGAGCTGGACCAAAACGTACTTCAGTTCACTAAAACTATTTCAGTGAAAGCTGCTGTTAGCATGTATGGGAAATGCAAGCTGATTTTTTGTGGTTCTCCTAGACCTGTTGGAAGGAAGCTTTTCATTTAAGCTTGCCAAAAATTTAGTTCTTCTTCTATAGGATAAAGGCTTCTTCTGGAAAGTGGAGTGAAAACATAAATTGTTGCACAACCCAGACCATACCATGAGCCTAGTTGGTAGTAACAGCAGTGCAAGGCTGGCGGGAAGGTTGCAGAGACTGTACTGGCTTTTCTGGAGTGGTTCTTCTCAAGGGACCTCTGAGTTGAGGATGAAAAAGTTTATTTTTAACCCTGTAGCTGGGGCATAATGTTTCCACCAGCCTGAACAAAGGCATCTAAGTCAATGAAGAGGTGAGGGTGTTGGGTGACTTTACCCAGCTTGCCCTGGATGTGTTCCCAGCATGATAGGAGAGTGTCTGGCACAGCTCTGCCTTGGGGACAGGACCAATGAGTGGCTGTTTGTACCATGGCTGCTACAGTCATCCTTGGGTATCCAGCTGCACTGTTGATGGTGTTTTAGGGGTGACTGGTACCCCACCTCCTGGGAAAATACAGGGATTGTAGTGGATTGTTACTTGACAGCTGCAGTGATCAAGCAGAGGGCTGAAGAGACTGGCAGCAAAGAATGATGAGTTCATTTTTTAGGTTGCTTTGTTCCCATACATTTTGGACTGCACAGCTGAGTAACTGACAGAGACCTGTGCTTGCACCTCAGTGACAAGACTGAAAAGATCAGCCCTTACTGTTCCTGGAGACTGTGTGGACTTCTGGGGAGTTAATCACAACCACTGCTGGTGGGAAGTGACAACTTTGGTTGGCAAAAGTGGTTCAGAAGCCTGTACCTGAAATCACTTTCACTGTACATTAATTCCTGCAGTTTCAGTTTACGTCCTTCTGCATATAGAGAATATTTTTAAGATTAAATAGGGCAAGTTTTCAACATTTGGGCTTGGAAAACCAAGAGGAGGGATTAGATATGTTTTCCCTGCAATTCTTCAAGGTGCAATCTTTGCAGTGCTCTTGTAAGTGCCCTTTATTCAGAGCACAGCTCTCTCATGCAACTGTGCAGATGTAAGGTCTTGTTTATGTCCACTCTTCAGTAGCTACCACAGTTTCCAAAGGATAAGTAACAAAACACCACTGGTGTGAGAATCCTGCTGGAGAGGGATGAATTAAACTGTGAGCTCTGTGGAAACCTCAGCAATCCATTTTGTATGTCTGCCTTTCAAGGGTTTTAAGCATGAGAGGGAACGTATGGGTGAGACAGAGATAAACTTCTTAGAGCTTAGGCTGTTTCTACTCATTATAATTTTGAACGTTTTCCAAGTTGTTTTTCCAAAGGCTTGAGAAATTACTCCTCCAAGATTGAAATATTCTTTGCATTATTTTTGTTTTGATCTTAGAAATTATAATACAAATGACTATGCATATATAAAGTCATTGCCTAGAAAGCGTCGTGTCTGAAAGATCTTACTTATGAAGTCTGTTTTGGGGTAGATTTTTAAAAATGAATACATGCATAATGTGTTTGCCTTTTAAAGCATTTCTACACCAAATAGTTACATAGAAAACTTTTGCTCTTCTGCTCATTATTTAAATAGTTGCCCTCCACAGTAATATTCATCCAAATCAGTGGGAAGTTGTTGCAGAGAACAAATTATATGGGGACAAAATCTGTCCCCATACGTGTGTGCTGTGGAAGAGACCTGGGTTTAGGGCCTCAGTAGAACTACACTCGGAGGCTGCAGTGCATGTTTCCCTGGAAAAAAGACAAGTAATTGGGTAGAAAAATCAGAGAATGACATATAGTCTTCCTTTTCAAGTTAGGTGAAATGACAAAATTGTTTTTTAATTAGAAGTTGCTCAATTTTGTTAGCCAAAGTCAGTATGACCTGAAAAGTGAAGGTTTTAAAGCATTTGGAAAAAAGGAGAAGGAGCTGGTTCAGGTCTGTGCCATGACCCTGCTCTGTTTGTGTTCACAGTGAGCTGTAAAGGGAGATAGGGCCACTGCTTTTAGCACTCTGCACACGCACACCACAACGTCTCCGCTTTTTTTTTTTTTTTTTGCTTGGATCTCATTTTTTTCCATGGTGAAACATCTTTACCTTTTCAGAATGAGGAGAAGAAAGTTAAATTAGGCCTTTACACTGCAGTTATGGCAAATGCCAGATAAATAACGTGCCAGTCTAAAGTGATCTTGAGCAAAGTTGTTCCCTGCCGGACTCAGGTGTCCTCCCCATCATCTTGCTGCTGGCTGGGGAGCCTGTTCTGCCCCAGCAGCCACGGCAGAGAGCAAGGGGCTCTCTGTGTCTTCAGGAGCACTTTCATGTGTCCTGCTGGCACCTTGTCAGCCTTGTCACAGACTTCTGCCCTCTTCTCAGAGGCTTAACCATGCTGGTAATGGGAGCTAATTCTTGAGGCGGCTCTTAATGATAAATTAATTTCTGCTGAACCACTGATGGCAGGCTGGAACATAGTTAAATTATATAAATGGAAATGAATTGAAGCAGTAGCTTTTTATATTGAGCTTTGGCCAACAAGGAGAAAGAGTAAGAATTGGCCTCGGTGGATATTGGCCTTGGGATGTTTCCCTTGGGGCAGAGCTGACACCAGTTTGAGAGGCTAATTCTTCAGGCAAGGAATTGGATGCAGGCTTGTCTTGAGCCTTCTGTTTAAGAAAATATACATTTTCACATCTGCATAAATAGCCACTCTGCTTTTATCATACAACTGATGTGCTGCGTCACTCACTGGTAAATCCACCCTTCCTTTGGGGATGGAAGGGCATTGAGATGCCAGGGGTCATTCCTTGGGACAGGCTGCTGGTTACAACCCCATGTCACGGCACCTGCCAGGTTCCCTGAATGCAGCACTGCTGCAAAGTGATTTCTCTAGTGAATAAACATTTCCTGTACCATTTTTGTGTGTTTTATCTGAACATCCCTTGGAAGTCACCAGGACTGGCTTGTCAGTTGTCACAGCTGGCAGCACGCAAAGCAGATGAAAGGCGGAAGCTTCCAGGGCACTTTGATGTCTGCAGCACTTGTGTGTGCTGCTTCTGTGGAGCTGTTGAGATCTGATTTGAAAACCTTTGCTTTCATAAACAATTTTTGTCTCCGATGTGAATTTCAGATTTTGTTTTTCATCTGCAGTGTGCTATATATAAACATCACAGATCTGAAGGTGCCCAGACCTAAGAGAGGTCTGGTTATGAGCTGTTCTTGACGCAGAGTGCAAAGCAAAATAATTTTATTTTCCAGTTTTTCCAGTACACCTGGCTCACCTAATTCATATCTTGTTACAAAAAAAAAAAAAAAAAAAAAAAAAGAAAAAAAAGGAAGAAAGNGGTTCCCGTAATTAATAGTTTTTAAAAAAAAAAAAAAAAAAAAAAAAAAAAAAGGAAAAAAAGGCAGTTGAATAACAATTGCTTATAATACTTGGACTGAAGAGGTAGCATGTGGAAAAACTACTGGTCACAAGAATGTTTTAAAGCCTGTTCAGATGTTTCCCTCTAAAAAATTAGCTTTTATTCATTCAAGTTCATTGATTTTTTTTTCTCTTGTTGGTATGGTTTTTTTTGTTTAAAGACAATTGTTTTGTGCATATTGATAAGGTGCTCTTTGAGAATAGCATCTGATTATCATCTTCCAGGATACATTTTTAAATATGTAGCTTTGCAAAGCTCTAGTCATCTTTTATGTGTGTTCTAAAAGCAGTAGAGGAAAGGAAGTGTTGTCCAGGTAACTCATCTTTTCAAATGCTTTCAAGTGCTCTCAAATTGTATATGAAGTGAGACTTAGAAAGGAAAATAAAGAAGCACAGTCTATTTTTAAAGCCTTGGACTGGATTTAGAGGATGCAGGCTGTGACTCCAGCTCTGTGGCAGGCTTTCTGCCCTACCTTTGGTAGGTTACTGGAACAGAGAGTTGGAAGATGGCCAAGTTGTGCTTTCATTGGGAAGGCTGGGGGTGTTGAAGCTGGACTAGCAGTACACTGTTCCCAACAGGAACGCCCTTTCTGGGGGAAATGAGTGTGTGTGCTCTTACACATGCCTTACACACAAAATTCCTGTGATTGGGAATTTGCTGAGAAGGTCCCAGGTGAAATTCTCTTCTGTTTGAGCATGACCAAAGATTTAAATCTGTTTTGGGGGTAGAATCTGAATGCGATCTTAGGGAAGGGATAACACTGATGTCTTTTTGCTTTGTCAAAGGGTCTTGGTTTTGCTTTGCTGCAGCGTGGGAAGGATTTTGAGGTATCAGACTCTTTTGTGACAGAAAAAGTAATTTTTATGTTGAGCTTTGTGAATTGCTTAACATCTCAGTGCTTCTTTCCCCAGTATGGAGGATGAAAAGAAGATTTTTTGTTGTTGTTTTTTCAGTCACTGCCCGTGTTTGAACTTTTAGGTCTCTGGGATAGATATTTCTTACTGATTATTGTCCTGTTACTGTGTTCTGGAGAATCAACATCAAGACAAAAAATTGTCAAGTTTTGTCCTCTTTCAGAAAAACATTTATAGGGAATTGATATTCAAGTGCTGAAACCATTTCCATCTCCAGCAGAAAATAGTGATTGGTAATTCTACAGGAATATCTCAGGGATGCATTTTAAGCACTGTATCTTGTGAGCCATATGAATGTTACCAGACCTGGGTAAAGCATGGCTGAACATGGTGCTGAAGCAGCAGAACTGCCAACCTGCAGTGGAGCAGGTGCCTGCAGCCACTGCATGTCCTGCACAGGGAATTGATGTACTTGGCCGAGGGCCTCCGGCAGATGGTGCTGGAAAGGGGAGGTGGATCCAGAGTCTCTGAGCTTGACTCTGTTGCCCTCTCCTTCACTTGGTGAAAAGGTTGTGTGAGAGACAGCACTGCACCAAAGCCAGCTAAGCTATTAGGAGGCAGTGGTTGCAGTAGAAGCCCCAGGGACCACTTTGCCCTGGGGTTATTCTCCTTGAGCAGTTTTTCTTGGAAAACGTTCTGTGAACAAATCAGAGATGGAGCTTTGAACATGAAGAGTCATGGAATAATTTTGGTTGGAAAAGACCTTGAAGATCATCAACCCCAGCTGTAAACCTAACACTGCCAAACCCACCAATAAATCTCTAATTGCCATATTTACATGTCTTTTAGATACCTCCAGGGATGGTGACTCAACCCCTTCTCTGGACAGCCTGTTGCAATGCTCAGCAACCCTTTCAGTGAAGAATTTTTTCCTTATATCCAGTCTAAACTTCCCCAGGCACAACTTGAGGCTATTTCCTCAATCCCCTGTTTCCAGGTTGTCGTCAGTAACCATGTCAGCTTCCCTCAAATGATGATAGGTACAAGAATCCCTCCATGAAAAATTATTTCAGGCTTTATGTGATAGGTGTCTAACCTTGTATAGGCTTGAAAGTATGTAAAAAGTTACTAGAGTTTCTGACTTCTTTAAACAGGTAACAAAATATTTACAGATTTTTGAATTTTTTTGTTTTTTCTGGAGGAAACTGGAACTTCCCTCTCTTGAGTCAAAACTGCTGGGTACATAAACGTTTTTTATCTGCTAATCACTGACAAGCATTGCTAGATGGTAACAGCCTAATAATTTAGTCAACACAAGTTTTTTGGGTTTTGTTTTTTTGTTGTTCTTTTTTTTTTTAAAAAAAAGCTTTTGTCATAGTAAATTGATTACAAAATTTGTGCTAGTGACCATGTTAAATATTATCAGTAGCACCAGAGAAAAGTCAGCATGCATTTCCACAGTTGAATGCCCTTATCCAAAAAGATCCCTGCAACTTTTCTGCCAGGACCTATTTCTTCATGTGGCTGTGTAGATCAGAAAAGACTTTGAAGGTGTTTCACATACTAAGACATGCTGCTTTCTCTATTTGATCTTTTAAAAAACTTTAAAGCTTTCACAGTTATGAAATGTTATGAGACTCGTAAGTATTATAACTTGAGTTTGTGTAAGTGCTCTTCAACAAGACAGGGAATGCACATGTATAATTATAGACCATTACATGGGCAGGGATTCATAAGCAACTGATCTGCAGCTGGACATGTTTTGGAGGTGTAACCTTGAGACTGACTTGTATGCATGAAAATAATTTTGAAGACTGACTGAATAGCTATTAGTGAGACAAGATGAAAAATGTTTTTGCCCTGCCAACTGACCTTCTGCAGATCGTGGCTGGTTTTCCCCAGAGAGGTACTAGCAAGGAGAATGGGTTATGCAGTTTGCTGTTGTAATTTGCATATATTTTCAAGAACATCTTCCAGTGACCTCCTAATAGCTGAGCAGTGTCAGATGACAGCGCTTTTGCTGTTGTTGGTGTCTGCCAAGGTCTCAGGCTGGGATGTTTAGAAAATGGGAAGGGTCAAGCTGGGCTCCTCTGCAGACAAAACAGTCAATGGAGCTGTAGGAAAAAGCCTTCTCACCTGACTCAGAACCAGGGTGTTCATACATGTGTCTTTCATTTCCTGGAGTGGGGCAGAGAGGATGAGGGGAGATGGGCAACAACCCAAGTGTTACCCAGGATCTGGGTCTGGCCTCCGTGAGAGGGAAAATCTTTTGGTTGCTCAAGGCAGAGCTTGTGAGACTCGCCTGGCACTGCTGAGGCTTGGGTTTGGACGCAGCCATGGAGCTTACAAACACAGGGGTCTTTACCTGTTTCCAGATGGATTGTCTGCAGTTTGAGATTTGTTGTAAGGATTACCATCTCTTTAAGACCAGTATGTGATTTATTTAGTTAAAAAATTTGTTCTCAACTTACCCCTTCATTTATATTAATAAATAGCTTGTGGCATTGCATCTTGCCAGCCGGATATTTGATAAATAATTTGCTCTTATCCACGTTCTGAAACATCCAGCTGAGCTGGACCAAAATAAATTTTAATTTAAAAAATAATGCACAATGAGCTTACTAAAATCAAGATATTGCAAAACAATGAACTAGTGGATTAAATACAAATTTGGGAAAGTAACCTAATATAAATACACTAGCGACACAGAATATATTTGAGAACTAAATTTATACTAGGCTTCTGTTTGGATTTAACTTAAAAGCACTGCTTTTATATACTTAGGGACTGTAAACTTCTGCTGGTATGTGGCCAAGACAAGTCTTCTGGAAAGTACACTCAGCTTTGGAAATAGGAGCAAATGGAGCAGAAGCAGGCAGGCAGGAGCAAGCAAGAAACCACAATGTTTGCTTGAAGTTCACTCCTTTCTCCTCTTCTTCCCATGTAAAAATACATGCTGATTATGGAATTAGAGTACTATTATCCTGTCCTAGAGACAAAATTGTTGGTATCTTTTTAATAAATTAATTTAATGACAGAATAGATCTAGATAAGGTATGAATATCTGTGCTCAGCAGTTTCTTTATGGGAGGAATGAGTTTTAACAGATGGAATAATGTTTAAAGTTTTTAAGTACTGTCTTATTTTCCAAACAACATCTTATCATATAAACATGGTTTCTGTCTTGTTTTGTCACTGATGTCCTTGCCAAACAGATTTCAAAAGCAGAACACAGGGAGATAATTCAATATCTGTCCTTCTTTCTCTTATGTCTAGATTATCAGCGTCTGATGACAGTGGCAGAGGGAATCACAACGCTGCTGTTCCCCTTTCAGTGGCAGCATGTGTATGTCCCCATCCTTCCTGCCTCTCTCCTGCATTTTCTGGATGCTCCTGTTCCCTACCTGATGGGGCTGCAGTCTAAGGAGGGAACCGACCGCTCCAAGCTGGAGCTGCCTCAGGAGGTCAGTGTCCGCCTTTGGGGTTGCTATCCTGAAATGCCTTGTTAATATCTGTGTGAATTACTGCTGGAAAATAATGCCTGCTGTTAGGAGGCTTCTCTGGCCCTGTGGGGACTGATTGCCAGCAGGAGTGAGATAGTAGGGAAGTCTGCACAGCCCTTCTTAGTCCATTTCTGAATTTACTGAGTACCACTTACAGTTTCGATTTCTACATGCTTCTCCTTCTGCTGTTTGTGGTGACAAAGCTGAAAGTTCGTCGGCTTTCCCTACATCCCATGCTTCACCAGGTTTTGTTACTCCATCAGTGCCACAGTCCTACTGACAGAGGGCTAAAGAGCATTTCATTGGGGGAGGATCTTGATGGATCTGGATCTCAGGTGCAGTTGCTAGATGGTGTAAACCTGTCCTTGTCCCCCTGCTGCTGAGGAGCGTGCCTTGTCCTGCCAGCCCCATCCCATCCGTGGCTGAGCCCATGTGTTCCTGGTCCATTACTAGAGCAGTGTCCTGGCCTCAAGCAAGCCAGGTTTGCATTAATACTGGGACTATGAAATGCTTAGAGAGGAAAAAAAAAGGAAGGAGAGGTCATCCCGTTAATCTCAGGGTTAAATCCTTGGTGGTGATGGAGAGTGAAATGGAGATTTTTCTCCTCAAAATTTGACATAAGTGATTAAAACTGCTTCACATTCTAACCTGGCCATATGGCAAAGTCTTTGGGATAGGGCTCACCTGTCTGCATTCCAGATGGTGACTGGAACCAGAGCATGCCATGTGCTTTTAAACAGGTTTCTTGTTAAAATCAGTGGGAACCCCAACAGCATCTCTTCGTACAGCAGTAACATCTCCTGCAAGTGGCTGTGCTGAGGGGACTCTCCTAGGGGCAGAGTCCTTAGGGCTTCCAGATACCTGCTCTGACTGAGAAGGCAGATGGGAGCAGCAGCACAGCAGAATATGGAGGAGTGGGAGTTTTTGTGTGGAAGTGGAGGGATAAACACAGGGCAGGGGTTATACAATTTTAAATAAAGGTCTGTTTTACATATTGCATGAAAGTGACTGAATCAGCCTCGGTGGCATGGAACTGCAAATCAAGTTTTACCTCATGGATGCAGTGACTGAAGCACATGAAATCTGCAGTGGCATGGAAGCAAAGCTGCTATCTAGCTATGCTCCTCAGTAAAACCATGCTAATATTACATAATTACTGCAATTTTATTAGTCACATGCTTTTAGTTAGGAGATTAAGCTGTCATTTCCCTTAAATTAAAATTTTTATGTGACAGTATTCAATATTGCAGCATCATTGGAATAACATTTATCACCAGGGAGAGAAGAGTAAGAGTGGGGTGGAATCTGCCCCCTCCATGATATTTAACAAATGAGTGAAAAATGCCAGTGTTTATGAACACCACAGGTCCTGTAACTGTGGTAGATGGAAAGAAAGAAGACATATTGAACAGGGAAGATCTTGAATCTCAAATTCCTCTAGACAATAAAAAATGCCTCAGCATGCGAGCAGTGGTGAAGCGCTGTTCACATCAGCATTCCTTTATTGTTCAGGCCAGGGGCTAGCTTTTCAAGCTCTTGCTCTAAATATAAACCATTTGTTTGTTAGAGATAAAAATTCTAACAACTGGCCATCATGCTGTCTTAAGGTTACTAATCTCCCTGCATTAATTTTAATCATCAGATGTTTTTGAAGAGAGAAGTGAGACCAATTCCCCAAGGGTTTTCTGAATCCAAATCTCATTTTTCAAATTCTGTAAATGATATGCAGAGCTGAAATTAAAAAGCCTTTGAAATGAAATATTGATAGATAAGAAGGCAGTCCCTGAGCTAAAGAACTGTACTGACACATACCACAACTGTGTAATAGCTACACAGTTAAATAAAGCAAATCGTTTTGTATGAATCGTTTTGCTTTACTTTGTACAGACTAAATTTAATATGAAAAAACTGAAGGGACACTTCTGCTTTACCAGAGGAAATAAACTTTAAAGTGTCTGTGTGAAAGGTGATTAATATTAATAAACATGTCCCTGAAATATCCAATGTATTATAAACATGTTTGCTATGGAATGTATTGTCCTGCTGAAAATTACCTTTTTCAGAAATGAAGGAAATCATTTATCTTTACATAATCTGAAGATTAGTCTAGGGTGTTTGGTAAGAAGTAAAGAACACTAAAAGTGCCTGGGAGAAGGCAGAGGAGCTGTGCTAATGGCCAAGTCAGGCTAGCAAAGACCTGCTGCTGCCCTATGGGTTTTCTGCATGTCCTGTTCTGCAGCTTTATGCCAGGATAAAACGCATCAGAGCTCAGCACCTTGGGAATCTGACCTGGTTTAAGATTTTACTCAGTGCACTCAGACAGTGAATTTCAGATGTAAGCTGCCGTTCAGAAGATCAATTACTGTTTTTCATGCTGCTATTATTCCTGAGGGTGCATTTCCAATGTAATTAATTTTTATGTGGGATTCTTCTATGCCTCCATCGACACTTTCCTAGTAAAAGTATCTGCTCTGCTGGATTAATGTCTTCACTTAGCTTTAATCTTACAGGCTGAGATCCATCTCCATTCATAGCAAAGCTAAGAGCACTCTCTTTAAGTCTCAGGCAGAGGAATTGCCAATATTAAACGCCTCCATGGAAACAGGGGTTCAAGGGAGTAGAGAAATAAGACTGGGCCTCCAGTGGACAAGCTGTACTCAGACATAATCCCAAAGGATTTCCATGGGACCCTCTTTTGTAGTTCTGCTTGAAGCAGCAGCATCTTTCTCACTGGACATCTCATTTCTTGGTAGCACAGCTGCAGAGGCTTCTTGCAGTTGGATCCTGGTAAAATAAATGTGCCTGTGAGATGCAGTAATTCACACAAATGGTATTTACAGGGACTGAGAAATGGTGCTGCATTTCCTGCGTGGTGGTGTGTCCTTGGCTGCTCTGGGAGGGCATATGAAATCTTTGTAGTGGGACGTTTGGCATCTGCATGTCGTGGGGGAACAGGAGAGGGCCAGGAGCCTTTGTTTGTCATCCGTTTGACCCTCAGCTGTACTGAAGTCTTACATGTCACAGCCTGGACAACACAGCTGAAGTGTCCTGCATATGTGTGCACTTACCCTTCTGTCTGGAAGCACCCTGGGAGAAAAGGCTACATTGCAGAGGAACCAGTTTAGTGCTAGGTGTCCATTTTGAAACTTTTGTTTGTATTTCAGGCAAACTTGTGCTTTGTAGACATCGATAACCATTTCATCGAACTGCCAGAGGAATTCCCGCAGTTCCCCAACAAGCTGGAGTTTATCCAGGAAATCTCCGAGGTTCTCCTGCAGTTTGGAATCCCTCCAGAAGGCAACCTGCATTGCAGCGACAGCGCCACCAAACTCAAGAACTTGGTTCTTAGTGACCTGGTGAACGACAAGAAGAACGGGAACATCCCCAGCAATGCCCTCAACGTGTACGAGCTGCTGAAAGGCAACGAGACGATCGCCCGCCTGCAAGCCCTGGCCAAGCGAACGGGCGTGACCATGGAGAAAATGACCATCACCACCCCCCTCACAGAGGAGAAGGATGGGAAGCTGTCGTGTGAGGAGCTGGAGCTGAGGGACTACAAGCTGAACGTGCAGCTCCGCGAGGTTTTCGCCAACCGCTTCACGCAGATGTTCGCAGACTACGAGGCTTTCGTCATCCAGGCTGCCCCCGACATGGAGTCGTGGCTGACAAACAGGGAACAAATGCAAAACTTCGACAAAGTAAAGATAGCCATGTCTTTGTGTCTCTGTCTGAAAGGGGGAGGGAGGATAGCTGTGTTTGTGTATATAGCCTAGGCACTCTTTAATCTGCCGCTCCTCATCTGCCTCACTGCAAGATTTGTCCATTTCCATTACACAGGGCCAGATCTCCTGCCAGAGTAAATCGGAGCACATCCACCGAGCTGTTCAGAGCCATCCTGGCTTGTACAAACCGAGCTGGCAGGCTTCTGCCTGCTCATGGGGCTGCTCCTGTGGGCTTGTAGCAATGCAAAGTGACTTCTTTTTCTGTCTTCTTTTCTTCTTTTGTTTTTTGAGAGGAGAGGTGCACACTTGAGACAAAAACCAAATCTAGTTCTACTTGTTTCCTAATCTCACAGTAAAGGTTTTTTTGTAATGGGTAATGTTGTTCTGAAGGTTATCACTTAGAGTATTGTTATGATGCCATTGCAGTGTATGCGCAAGAGGGAAAAGGAATCCCTTGAGATTAGAAATGGGGATATAAAGGGATGGGAGGATAGCTAAAGGAATGGGAAATGTTGGGAAGCTTGCACAACTGCTGAGTGACTGTACAAAGCAGATAGTGTTCTTAGCCATCATCTTTTCTAGATACAAGTCCTTCTCTAAGGAAAAGGTTAAAAGGATGAACAGTGAGGAGCAGACTAAATACTGATCTGAGTCAGTTTTTGATTTAAAAAAAATACTGCTGTGCCTTTTATTGGTTTGTTTGTTTTCGGGCACTAAACAGTGCAGCATTCAAAATGATGAGGTTTTTTAGGCAATCTCTGCTACTGATTCTGCAATAAAATGGGCTGTTAAGTTTAGGGTTTTCAAAGCTCAGTTAGAGACTTAGACACGTAGTCACTTCTAATTGGAAATTCATGATTAATTGCCCTGTGTAACATCGCAGAAGAGCATCAGCCGAAGAACACTGTACAACCCTTGATATGTGTAACACCTTAAAAAGTGATATGGTCCCAGACAACCACACCCAGACCAGCGGTCCCAAGGGGGCACATGTGATGGTCTGCCATGCATTTCACAGCGTTTATTCCTGGGGATGGTAGCTGCTAGGTTGCTTTGAAGAAGCAGGCAGCATGAGCACTACTTCAGTAACTCCACATTCCCTTTGTTCCAGCTGTCACAAAGCCTCCCTGACTGCTTATTTCTTACAGTTGTGAACCAAACCCCTTTGTAGATGGATTCACAGCTGTCTGAGAGGTGTTTTTATGATGGGGGAAGCCTTGTCCAAGCCTTCCTGCTGGTTCAGTTGTCTGCCAAAGGATGGCTGGGCACATCAGTGCTGGGCAGGAATGTGGCACTAATGAGCTGTTCTGTGTTTCAGGCTTCCTTCCTTTCGGACCAACCCGAGCCTTACCTCCCATTCCTTTCACACTTCATCGAAACACAGATGTTTGCAACCTTCATAGACAATAAGATAATGTCCCAGTGGGAAGAGAAGGACCCTTTTCTACGCGTTTTTGACTCCCGAATTGAGAAAATAAGGCTATATAATGTCAGGGCCCCTGCACTGCGGACATCCAACTACCAGAAATGCAGCACTTTGAAAGAAGCAGGTACGTTCAGACAGCTTGGTTAAGTATTCAAAAGTACAATGTCAGCCACCAAGAAATATAAGTCCTCAGTCATCTGAGTGTTGCAATTGATGGGGAATTCCTAGAGCTACCTGAGGAGGACTCAGCAGTGTCCTTACCTCATCTAAGTGAAAACTTCAGCATGCTGTTAAACACCAGAAACAGCAGGAGCCTTTACCTTCCCTTTGAGCTCTCCTGGGCTGGTGCCTTTAACAAAATCAAGCCAAACCCAAATGGAACTGGCTCACAGTTTCTCGTTTCAGGCGGCTCCTGTGCCATTGCCAGGAGAGCTTTCCTTCACCCTGGTGGTGGGACCAGTGCCAGCCACACTGAGGAGTCGAGCCCCGGTGTCTGCTCCACTGGCCTTGTCTCCCTCTTCCCATAAAAAGACGACGTTTTGCCTCACACCATTTGGTTAGAGCAGCAGGGGATGCCGGGGACATAATCCTGTGTGGCATATTTAGTACCTCCAGCAATAGATGTTCAGTGTTAATGAACAATATACTGTACTGAAGGCTTGGCATTTTTTTCTTTACTGTCACAGAATGCCTTTTCAAATTATACTTGAATTTCTTACTTAGTGCTTGTGCAAGTATTTATTTAATTTCTAAGTAATACAGGGAAATTATACTCCTAAATTTGTTGGGACACGTATTAGTAAGCTAGGGCAAACAGTTCTCATGAGGCTTTTTTTTGGTTTAACTCCTTCAGTGTTTTACTTGTTGCAAACATGTCAGAAATAGAAATCTGTGTCTGTTAACTTATTCTGTCTAAACCAAATTCTAATTTGCAGGTCAGCTGTCTATTCAGCGTCTAGTTTTGGCAGATATTGTGGCACCAGAACCTCATTTTCTGTCTTGTGAAAAGCAGCAAACTGATAGTAATACCAATTTTCCTTCATATTTGCCATTCACAGTATATGCGACCCCAGCACTGATCCAGCACCTGTTTGTTTAACTATTTTCGGAACCCTTCAAATCCTCTGACCCCACACTACCCAATCCTTTTCTCCAAAATGGAACCATACGAAGTGATTTTTATTTATTTAGAGGGGAAAAAAATACTTGCTGAGTTTCTACTGATAATGTATGTAAATCTTGTGACAGCTTCTTTCCCATCACAGTTTTATAAAATAGGAAATGAGTTCTGTGTTGTTCTTAACAAATGGAAAGCAGATTTGGCTTCCACATTTTGCATATGTATTCACTAGCTGTGATACACTGAAAGAACAGGCCTGCCCATTAATAGATGGGCTAGAAAGAGTTGAATATTAAAGTTGCTAATTAAATGCTGAATTTGCCCATACAGCTCCTTTCCCAAGTTCTTCACAAGAGGGTGACAGGTTTTATTTTCATTCTGCTCGAGGTTTGAGATTGAAACCCTCAAGTTCTTGAAGGAGAGAATTGAACTGCTTTAGTCTCAGTGGAGCTGAGATTCCCGGGGAGCCCTCTCCCATCTTACCATAGCCTTCCCTGTTTCCAAGAATCTGCTTGTCCTCTTGGTGCTGCTCATGTCTTGCTACAGTTAGCTATCCTTTTTGAAGGCCTGTCATCCAGTAAAGACATATCAAATTTCAGGAGGAGGATCATTGTAGTCCCAGAGGTTTGCAAAACTCAGGTATCCCCCTGCCATGTATCTGCGCAGGGAATGTGTCTGAGGCTAAGCAAGGTGCCCAGTCCCACAGGGGTTGCAGCTGGCCTTGGAGATCTCTGTTCTGCTAAAGAAGCCTTAAAATTAAACAAGGAATTTCAGGGAAAGATTGCACTGCTCTTGCCAGTTCCTAATGCATCTCATGGGCTTCTGTAAATACCTGCTTGCTTAACAGCTAACTTGCTTGCACCAGTGCTCGTTGTGTTGGGTAAAGAAACTAAAACAAAATTAAAAAACCTACAGCACAAGTGTCTGCTCACCTCTGTGAGTGGCAGATTTCTGTGTCTCAGGTCACTGTTTAACTTTCTAGTGGGTTTTCACGGGTCTGAGCATGGACACTGCTGTTGGGACAGCACGTGCCCTCAGGTGGGTCGTGGCGCAGTTGTTCACCTGTCACTGTCACCTGCAGCCCAGTCCATCGAGCAGCGGCTGATGAAGATTGACCACACAGCCATCCACCCTCACCTGCTCGATATGAAGATTGGCCAAGGGAAATATGAACAAGGATTTTTCCCAAAGCTGCAGTCAGATGTTTTGGCAACGGGACCCACCAACAACAAGTAAGCGCAGTTTTTATTGTTTGGATTTAACAGCAGATTTCTTATGCAAATAATTCACATCATTGAACAAAAGTCCTCATTTTGGATGGCATATAGGCAATCTAATGAACCCAACAGCAGTTTCCATTTCTGGTTTGTGTGGGCTGCGACTTTTGAAAATATAACCATAGTTTGGGTTATGTCAGGAGGCGTTAGTTCTGTTTTGGGGACGATTCCTCACTGCTGTTTTTTGTTGAGTGGTAACTACTCTGTCTTCTCATACATAGTTTTTGTTTTGTAACTGGTCTTATGAGTTTCAAATTAATTGTTTGACTGTTTTGCACTGAATACAGTAATTTGGAAACTCAAGCCAAAATTTGATTCTGAAAGAAATTTTGGTGTTGAAACCTTCACACCATCATGTGGAATGAGTTTAGTGTCCACTCTGTTCCCTTCTTTTCTTTAGCTGTTATTACATGACCCAGCGATTTTTATAGCTCTCTTTCAGTTGCCACATTGGAATTCCCTGGAAGAATAACTTGGTAAGGGTGGAAAGTATGTGGTTCTGTACCTGGGTTTCTTTTTTAGTCTGATAAGGTTCTGTGGTGCACCTTGATCAGCAGATAGGGGAATTGAGCTGTGGAATTGAGCAAGGCGTTACATGGTTCATTTACCTAATGTAAAATGGGAACCTGGAGCACTAATACACTTTACATCTGTAAAGTTATAATAGAAAGTAAGTGCTGTGAGTTCTTTTATTTTTAATCTTTCTTCCTTCAAAACCCATGAATGAGGGGTTTCTCCCTCTTCAAAAGTGAAATATTTGTGCATCGTTGATTACAAACTCATTAAATTATCAGCTGAAGCCCTCAGTTTCAGTTTCTGGAATTCAAAATGTGGGAGCACAGGTAAATCTAAGAACTTTTAAAGGCTACAATTGTCCAAATGTTAAAGGTACCTCTTGTTTTAGACATGTGTGCACACACGCTGCTCTGAGCTTCTGCGTGAGGTGCCCACTCAGTTTTATTTATACACCTTTTGTGCATACCAATGCTAGCTAAGCCCTTTTTAATAACCTGCTAGGAATGAGAATTGCAAATGATAAAATAAGATATCCTCAAGCACTGAATGTTAAAGAAATTGAGTCCTTCAAAAGAAATTTAAAAAACCCCAGGACCAACCAAAAAGGAGGAATGCATATTTCAAAGTTCCTTTGCTTTCAGTCTTCCTGCAAATGGAGACAGAATTGTATAGGTAAGGGTGCTTTGAGGAATGGAGGATTTCTTCATCTTGTGAGATGCTGTATTTAGCAGTCTGCCTCTTATTCTTATGGGTGGGTTTCAGTTTTACAGTGTCAGCAACAGTGTGAGTGTGCCCAGCCTGCTTCAAGTTGCTTAAATCTTCTGTATCTATTGCAAAATCTTAGTGAATCTATGATTAAGCATCACTTAAATATAGTTTTCCTTATGCCCTTTGAGATTTGCTTCTGTTAGATTGGTACTTGCTCTAAAATGACTTTAACTCCTTGAGTTAAATTTTGATTTTGATTGCAGCATGTTTCAGAATTTGTAAGTACCAAAATCCCATTACTTACCACAAAGCGATGTCAAAGTGACAAATGTTTGGAATTCCTCCAGTTGTATGTTGCCAAAAAGGCTTGTAATTGCAAAATCTCAAGACCATCTGTTTTTATCTTTCTTCTTCCTGGTTTTCATGAGAGCAGCTGAGAAGACTCTTTCTCTCCCATTTAGGACATGTAATTCTGCTGATTTTACACCCATGTAAAGAACAGCTTTTCTATACTTTCTGCAAATACAGAGTGACTCTTCTGACCACAAAATCAGTTGAAGTGTAGCCTTCCATTAATTTAAATTTCCCCATGTATGATTCTTGGAGATACGCTTTACTTACAAGACTGGAGCTTTGCATATTGGGTATGGGATAAGAGAACATTCTAGCTAGTTCCCAGACTCTTCAGGTGTAGCTATTGTGTGTTTATACTATAAAACTAATGCAAAGGATATTGCTGTGTAGATGAGAATTATTTTTGCAGGCTTCAGTTTTGCATAGCACATTTTGTCCTGAATTTTGTATGGAAGTGTATTTGTGGGAAATGGGGAATAATTCCCATGTTGAGGTCAATTGAATTGGGTTATTTGTTACTGTCCAGCAACAAAGCTGTTTAGTGAAAACATGTCCTCTTTGGCCGGCAATCAGGGGTTTATTGCTTCCCTTTCTGGGGTGATAAACTGACAAATGTACAGCCAGAGCTCATAATGTTATCTAGCTGTTCCCTTCCTGTAAGCAGGAGGAGCACTGAAGATACCTCTGTCAGCTACTGGACTCCTACCTGTGTACTGTGTTGTATCTAAATCACAAATATAATGCAGACAACAAACACTTCCAGTTTCAGTTCTAGATCCTGTATGTGATTTAAATGATTTAAATTAACCCAAACCAAAACACCCCACCCAGTTCTGTCGTCCTTCCCATCACGCAGCCATGTCCCACTTGAGGGACTCCCTCTGTGCTCCTTGCCTTTGATACATCTCCCACATCATGGGAAAACCATCTCAGTCTACAGAGAGCAGCTGCAGGCTTCCTCTGGGTGCAAAAGCATCTCCTCCACGCTGCTCTGTGTAAAGCAGGGGCTTCTGCAGAAGTCCTCCTAGAAAGCATCCCAGGAGGAAACAGGGATGCTGCAGTCCCTCAGGCTATTTGTCTGTTATTCTGGAAAAGAGCTGTGGTTTCCAGAGCCCTCATTTCCTTTCTCAAACCCCAGCACCACACTGCAGTTTCTATGTGTTCCCTTCTTCCCTGTGTGCGTTTTTTGCCAGGCTTTAAAATTGTAGCTGGGACTCTAGGGCTGATGCATTTGCAGGAGTGGAATTTGAATGACAAAAAGCCAAGCTACATAAACACTTCATGGGTTTTGATTAGCTAATTGTTAAATTAGGGGGAATATGCTTACAGTGCAAAATTAAAACAATGAAACAAGCTGTGTTTTCAATCTAATTGATTACCTTGTAACTTAATTTGTACTAAGAAGCTTGATAAATGAGATTAAATATTGCAGAGGAAAACAGTGATTGCCAAGCATGGGAATATTTGCATTCTGGCAGTTTGTATTGAATGCCTTCAAAGAACAACTGAACGGATTTTTTTCTTGTTTCTTTTGGTTTTCAAATGAAGGGTTTGCTTTGTTACACACTTACAAAATGGCTTTAATTACCCTTTTTTTCCCTTCCTCTCTGTTTAGGCCTGCTTTCCCCCTACTTCTTCATTGGAGCCCTGCTTTTCTCCTTGCTTACGTCCCTGACCAGCCTGTTTCCTCTTTCCTGCCCTGGCCACTTCTATCACCTGAGCCCCTCTCACTTGCATCCAGACTTCCTGTGAGCCTTGTGCTTTTGTCTGTCCTCTGTGTCCTACCCTTCCTGCAGCAGTCCCCAAAGGAGGGCACAGTCCCAGTCCTCAAGCACAGATGCCACTGTTCTTGGCCTCTAACCTCAGGCTTTTGCTGAGTGATGTGTTGCTCTTACCCATGAAGCAGAATTCAGAAGTTATTTGTTTGCTTTCTCCGGGCATTTGTTCCTGAGCTGTGTTTTGCTGATCTGACCACTGTGTCAGTATTTATTTACAAAACCCATGGGCTAGGAGTGTATGGAATTGGTTCATTTTTGTGCTCCATTTTATGACATGACTTGTGTAGGCTCTGTCCTGTGGCCTTCATCTTCAGCCCCCTCCCTCAAGTTGGGAACTGCGCAAGGTTTATCTGCCTGGGGCTATGGGTCTCCTTATTTTTAAACAGGACTCTTGTTTGCTTGTTGTTAGCATTTAACATCAGGTAATGGTTTTAAAGGAAATGTGATGTGTATATAACATAAATGGGTTGATGTATCTCTGTGTGATGACAGAATTTGTTCTGGTTTTAACTAAATTATTTTTGTATGCCAAATGGTCTTTCTCTTTTCATGAGTGCTTCGTATTTTATGGCCATTTACTACCCCCTGTCTGTTGGGTACTGTTTTAAGGCTGTGTTAAATGAAGACATCTTTTTTAATCAAGCTAAACAATTGCAAGTCATACAGAGTGGCATCTCTGCAGCGCATGTAGGTGAGCATGAAATGAGTCAGCAATGAGCCATCCATACACAGGAGCGAGGTTATTTAAATTCTGTGAGTAGTAAAAGCTCACCTTTTATATAAGAAAATCTGAAACAAGCAGTTACTATACTTCAGGTAACCTAATGTAGCAAACCACTGATGGGTGCAATGAAAATATGAACCAGCTGTACTTAAATACATTCATTTTTGAGAATAAAGTGTGACTGACAGTCTGTACTTAAAGATGGTTTCTGAGATAGGAAATACATGCTGTGGTGACTTGGAACCTGATGGGTGAGTCTCCTGAGCTACTGATCCTCAGCTCAACCTGGTACAAGGCAGGAAAAGTGCAATTAATTTCTTTAAGTTAATACATCATTTTAACATAGCTGTGCAGAATTAAAGCTGACAGGGAAAAATGGGCATTGAATCCTTACATCCTCTATTCCATTTGCTCTCCCCTGAACAGTACTGCTGTCTCAAGGGACTTGCAAATTAAATACCTCACAGGACAGTTATTCCTCAGGGCTTAAGAGGTGATGCTGGCAATTCACTACAGCTCTTCCTTGCAGAGGATGACAGTTGTGTGTGCCACCCTTTTAATATCGCTTCTTTTCAGATAAACTGATGAAAGAGCCTGTCAGTGCAAGGCCACTCTCTTTAGGGCATTTCCCTAATTTTTGTCTACCCCATGAGCCGTTTAAGAGCTTTCCTTTTCCACCCTACGGCAGAGATGGAAAAGGTGCCTAAGTCTCCATCTAAGCCTTCATTCTCCTTGCCATGGAGCAGTGTTTGTGGAGCAGATTCACACTGTGGATCCCCTCCCCTGTCAGCCCATCCATGATCAGGTGGAGCTCAGTTTCAGCATTCCTTTTCTCGTTTGCTCTGACATGTGTTGAACTTGGAATCTCTGTGTAGACCCACACAAACTACATCTGAGCTCAAGGAGTTTGCATGTGCAGTCTGTGTGTGTTTAATGTGTGCATGCTTTAGAGAAGCTTGGTGGAGGCTGTAGTACAGCTATGTGCTAGTTTGTGGATACAGAAATTCAGATAACTCCTTTGATGGACATATATAGGTAGAATGGGTATTGTCATGGTTTGCAGACCTAAAGAGCAGCCTGCCTCATGGGACAGTGTATATGAGGAGATTCAGGTTCTGTGCTGTAAACAAGTGCATTTATCTCCTTCCTTCTCTCCATTATCACTGGAAGGGGATTGTAAATTACCACAGTGATTTTCATGGTGACGGCAATAGTGGTTAAATCCATCTGAGAAAGAAGTTCTCTAGCAGCATGTGCATGTTTTGCAGTATAAGTCTTGCCTGCTACACCGATGTCTGATTTGGGAAGACATAATTTCCTCATTTCTCCAGGGAGCTTTATAAAGGGGGGCGGGGAGAAGGTACAGAAGAAAGATGTGTACACCTGGTTGCAGTACAGCATGGCTGGTCCCTGGTGTGAGGTGCTGTTTTGCTAGATTGTTTCTGACAATGCAGCTTTGCTGCTGACTACCTTAGCTCTTTTATTATAGAAATGTAAAAGATGATCCTTAACATGGGATGTTTCAAATGTCACCATTACATTCCCTCCAACCTCTGCAAACCTATCCCTCTGCCTGTTTGGTCTAATTTGATATTGAACAATGCTGACTTGACTGCCTTTATGTTACAAAGGTCTTAGTTGGAGGTGCCTTACTTCATTTCCATATGTTGAACTGAGCACAGTCTTCCCTGGTCCCTCCTCTGAAATATCACTGCTTTTCCGCAGTCCCTGGAGGTGAGGAGCATTCATCTGTGGACATGGGAGTTAGATACAGACAGACACACTGAAATGAGCCTTTCCTCATGGAGCCTTTCCTTCTCCATGGAGGCAGCTGCCACCCTGGCTCCCTGCAGCGCCACGCCCGAGCTGTGCCTGCTCCACCCCCAGAGACCTGGTGCTTGCAGCAAGGCCTCCACTGTGAGGAATAAATGAAACATGCCAGTAGTCCATGCTCATGGCCCTGCCAGCAAAAAACGAAAGGGGAGAAGGTATTTTTGGGTCAGGGAGTCCTTGGGCAGCATCCAGGCTGAGCAGCAGGATTCATCTTCTCAGGACAAGGAGAGGAGGGACACAGGCAGCAGTGGTTATCTGAAAAGCCCAAGTCTAAGGGCTGACAACAAGCAAAGGGTTGCTGGAGGGAGAACAGCTTTCCTTGCTGCTTTGGCAGCACCTGGGCTGGGGTGTGAATAGAGCAGCAGCTGATGACAGGGCCAGCAGAGGTACCCCCACGGGATTTCAGCAGCCATGGGGAGGTGGTGCGACCACTGGGGCTTTTATCCCCTTTAAATCACTTCAAGTGGTCACAGGGAGAGGAAGAGCAATTTAAAATGCAGTCACTGGTGAAGAGAGGGAATGGTTATTGTAATACTGAAGCATTGTTTTGGGAAAACTCTATGTAGCCCAGAAAAGAAAAGGCTTTAAAAGATTTAGCTGCTTAATCCTGTTTATCTGCGGTTAGATCTTCACAAAACCTCCCAGAGAGATTCAGAGCAGCATCCGAATGCACAGACCTCACCCAGCGACTCAACAGCTCCTCTCCCTTCACTGAGAGTTTGGAAAAGAGGGAATGTGCAGCTCACTGTGTGTAATTTCTCCTGCTAATGAGCAGCAGTCTTTTTTTCATAAAACATCCAGCAATCTTCACTTTTGTATGATTAAAATGTTCAAATAGTTCTGATTAAATAATCTGAAAAATGGTCCATGCCATCTCCCAGATGAAGTACAGCTCTGGAATGAACTGAAAATGCTTTAATGGTGGTGTATTATTCTGTAATTATTCTGTGGCTTTCATTCTGCTTTCACCTTTGGTGAGATGTTTTCCCTCAAACACGTAAAGCAATTCTTTCATCTTCCAGTAAATGCAGAAATGCAGGTGGAGGTGAATCCAAGCTCTGTCTAGAATTCAGAAAACAACCATATAAATTAGAGCAGAAAAACTATGACATGGGATAATATTTGTTAAATTTCCAATGTGTTATTGGCATTCTGTTGTGTGAAACATAAACATGGTCCTGGCTTGCAGTAAAGGGAAGGTCTCCAGAGCCAAGTGGCTAAAGTGACATTAATAGCTGCTATCCTCTGTTCAACAGAACGCTTTTCTGTGACATTTCTGTTTGTTGAGATTATTAAAATGTAGAGGTTTATTTTCCCCCTCTTAGTCATCTAACAAGGCTCTGGCCATTGCTTCTGAAAAAAAGTCATTGAAATGGTGACTTATTAAACTCAGGGGCTGTACATTTTTAAGACATCTGTGGAGGTGCAAAGACACTTATGTCAGTGATGTGTTCCTCTGAGAAGGTATCAGTATTTGCTGTGCAGACACCTATTGGGCTGTTTCATTTTGTTAGCAGAGACTTGAGGCCACAAAAAAATCAAATTGCTTTAAAAATAAATGTGTTGTCATATGGGATACTGAGGTGGTGAACCGTAAGTACATGCAGACCCAGATTTCTTCCTTTGTACTTGTTTTCTTGATGTTATTTGTGAGGTACGATGGGACTTCAGTTTGACTTCTAAAACAACAGTTGCTGTGGATTTTTTCCCCTTTGTATCTGTGTGGTGAGCCAAAATTCAGATTCTGGTTGACTCTCTGAAAGAACTGATGAAGATAGTTATGTACACGTTTGCAAAGTCCTTCTCTCTGGAAACAGGCCTTTTTTGGGTCACCAGGGGCCACATTCCTGCACTACTCTTGGGTCAGATTCCTCTCCCTACACATCCCCAGTGTTTTGCCCAACTTGACAGAACCCAAGTCCAGCTCTGAGAAAGAGTTTCCTCCCCAGGCATTCTGTGTCATCTGCCTGTGTCACCAGCTGAAACTTCTTGCCCAAACAGTTAGATCCCAAATTTTATTTGTGTATGCTTCAGTTTGGGGTGCACACAGAAATACATGAGTTTGGGATGTGGAGAGTGCTGTCCTCACCAATACTACCCGTGTAGAGAGAGGAAAAATTCAACTGGACGTACATGAACAGGTGGAAAAAAACCCCAGGCTTTCTGTGCTACTTAGAAACCAAATGCAAAAAAAAGATGAGATGAAAATAGCAACATGACTAATCCCAGGAACATCAATATTGTTTATAACCTTTAGACATAGGTGCACCCAGCAACAGTTGTTAAAATTGCAATGAGAAGTTTGTCTCAAATAATTCCTGGAAGTACCACAGAAAGTGGACAAAGGAAAAGTAGCACTTCTCACAAAAGAGCAAAATCATAGAGGTTGCTACTCGAAGTAAATCATTGTATTTTGTTTTTTGCTAAAGACACTGTTCTTGTCAAACCTCATCAAATGCAGCAGTGGTGTTGGGTAACTAAGTTCAGTGACTTACCTAGTGATGGCATCAGTGCTGTGGCATGACCTGCATTTCAGGTACCAGGAGGCCCTGGCAGGCAGCTGGGCACGTTTCCATCAGGATTTTTGTCCCTTGGGTGAGTGCTGGTCTGTCACCTTGCGGGTGGTTTCCCATGGGCAGGTCAAGCACCAGCTCACACCGGTGTTTACTGCGAGGTCCAAGCTTGGGCTTTCCCTTCTTTTATTGCAGACCCATTGGATGTCCTTCAGCTCCTGACCCAGGCTTTCTCTCCTGCTTTTCTTCTGCTCACACGTGTCTCCTCTCTCTGTTTTGCCAGCCGCTGGGCCAGCCGCAGTGCCACCACGCAGCGGAGGAAGGACCGCCTGCGGCAGCACTCGGAGCACATCGGGCTGGACAACGACATGAGGGAGGTGGGTGGCCTCATCTGGGGGCAGCACAAGCTGTGATCCCGGAGGTGGAGGTTTGGACAACAATGTGCCCATTACTTGGGGCAGTTTTGTGGCTACTGTATGGTTTGGTTGGGTCTCTGTAGCCATTCGGATGCTGCTCCGCTTGTCATAGATGCTGTACAAGTTCAAAGCACACAACATCAATAAAGTGCTTTTATTATTTTGGAACAAGACAGCCCCATTGTCATCAGGAAGATGGCTTAGTTGCGGATTTAGACCCTGGCCGTGTTACTGCACGCAAGCAGCAGAGCCCTGGCGCTGCAGCTGCCAAACTCTGGCCAGGGTGGAATTCTCTGGAAAAGTGAAGTCCTTGAATTAATGTCAGCCCTGTAGAAGCAAATGAGGCAGGATTCCTCCTTTTTTTTAAAGGAACTTTTTTCCTTTCTCTTACATAGATTTCTGACATGCGTATGCTTATTTGAAAGGTTAAGACTTTGGGGCCTTTTTATGCCTAAAGCTTGGAAACTCCCATGCATCTTGTAAATGTCAGTCACGCACATGTGTTTCTTTCCCATCTTTTCAGTTCCTCATCCTTCATTAAATAATTTCTGCCACATTTTTCCATTGATGTCCATATGCTTCTATTGTATGTCACTAGCAAAAATATAACACTCATGCTGTTTTGTGGTAAAACTCACTGAATAATGTTGGTCAGTGTTGGAGTTTGCCCTCCAAAAGAACCTGAGTGGATGAGAGGACTCTTCAACCATAGCTTTGAACGATGTTTCATGGAAACACAGCAAAACAGCACTTGTACATGTTTGTTGCTATTTTTGCTAACATGGCTTTGCAAGTATATTTTGAACAGTGCCCCGTCCATGTATATTGCAGCAGAGCCTTTTCAGTACTTTGTGGTGTATTTACTTTCTTCTTTTTTTGGCTGTGGATCATATGCATGCTTCTTTTGCTTTGTCTCCTCTTTCTTTCTGGCTGTTCTGCCATTGGGGCATCTGCCTCCTCTTAGCCATCGGAGGAGCTTTTGCTTCGTCAGAACTCAATGGCCTTCTGGGAGTGGGATCAGGGACCACCCCCTCCTGCACGGCCTCCTAAAAAATCCTTCTCTGAATGCTGCCTGGTATGTTTTAGTTTTTCTTGTTGAAAGCTGCTTTTGAGATGTTGTTAGCATGAGGAACCTTTGTCTTTGCTGCGTCTCAAACCTGCCCGTTTCTTGTAGAGTATGAGCACGTCCCTGTAGTACTTGGAAGTGTGGTTATAATCAGAAAAGTAGCTGGAAAGGACCTTCCACATCAGCTCCCTGGAAAACACAGCGGCTCCAAGGCTAAAAGATGAGAATTTTGTTTCGCTTTGGGGTTTTTTTTCCCCCCATGTTGCTCACCTGGCAATTCAGTTTAGGGTGTCGAATCCCAAAAGCATTGCTTTCTGCCTGTTGGATCACTGCATCCCAGCATGCGCGAGGGTGGTGGTGCATGGATGCTGATGAACAGACAGAGGGCAATCAACTGATTCTCTCAGCCTACCCTTATTCTTCTCTGGAACCTTAGAGTTTGGTGGTTTTTGCAATTTTAATATAATAAGAAGATATACAATGAATAAAGTAAGGTTAGCTGTGTTTTGTACTCTTCAGACTATAACCACACTTTTTATCCCTTCACATTTAAAAAGAAATACTAGTTTCTCTAGTTGTATATTCCCTGTACTACTTTTTCACTGGTTTTGCTGTTAATTTTTGCACTGAGATGGAAGTCACTTGTGAGGTTGCTTGCTGAACACACTTTCATCATCTGTAAGTTTTTTCTTTTATTCCCACCTGTAGTTTTTGAACTATGTTAAAATCCTTACAGTACTGTAGTTACCTAACTGAGAACTTCAGTGGAACACAGCTTTTTCATGGCAGAACCCTACATTCTTGTCTGACCTGTTAGGGTGATGCTAAGTTGTTCTTGTCCAAATTTCTGTGTTGAGAAAATCCAATTGCATCAGAAAAACTGTACTCCCATTAAAAAGAAAAAGGGATGGGGGGTGGGGAGCTATTTCAATTAACTTCAGTATGTTAAGATTTTGTTTTTGCTTTTCCTGATCAACTGGAAGGTGTCCATGCCTCCATGCCCATGGCAGAAAGTTTGGAACTATGTGATCTTTAAGGTCCCTTCCAACCCAAACTGATTCTATGGAACAAATTTTCTGCCCAAACAGAAAGCTCCAAGGATGCAGCAGCCATAGTGACCTCTCAGTTCCCCAGAAAACCCAGTCAGCAGCAGCAAGAATTCCTTGGAGGGATGTGATCTGCTCCTTCCAGGAAAGACTGGTCATTGTCACATACCATGCCCCAGAGAGGCATCATTAACTGGACAAAAACCCACTATGGAAACAGAGCATTCCCACACCAGGCTTTGAGCGCTGTTTTTCAAGACTTTTATTTGGCAACATTCTATTATCTTGCTCTCTTTAGGAAAAAGTTACGAATAATGCTTGAACAACATTTTGATGGTTGTGGCCAACTTCTCAGCCTTGCTCAACATGTAGCTCTCTCACTGATGCTGGGGTCAGAGGTCACTTGCTGATTGGTTTGTGGATTTTGGCTTAACAAAAAAAAACCCCAAAAAACATACCAAAGCAAAAAAATACCCTACCCTTGATGACAAGGCAGTGGACCAGGAAGGTGTGAAATTCTTCAATTATAACTTGTTGTTTGTTTTTTTTTTTTAAGAGTAGGCTGATTTTTGTCCATACTTAACAATTACCATAGTAAGAACATGAATGATCCCAAGTGTCAATTCTGCTTAAAATGAGCTTGATTTGTAATCAGGAAGTTAATTGAGAATAAGACCAAGTCTTATTTTTCCTGCATAAACTATCTAGATGAAAAGTAATGGATGAAATCGTTCTTGTTTGTGAAGTGTATTTCTGCTTCTTATAATTTATTTTAAGGGATTATTTTCTATTCATGTATAGTCTGGTCACAAATTAGGCAATTCTTAAAATTTTTTTATAAGGGAGAAATAACAGTGGAAAGAAACTTTTCTTGGTGTTTTGACTTTATTGCTCAATGAAGATATTACACTTTATGCACTTGTTGTGCCTAACTTCATGCTAGTGACTAACAGCACAGTTCACTGGCTAATACTGACTGATTCTGTACCACTCAGGAAAATACCTTGCTTTTTCTGTTGTCAAAAGGGATCATTCCACTTCGCCAGCCTGACACCTCAACATCAAACAAATCAAGATTATGTTTCTAGATTAACATAAACTCATTTGTTTTCACCACCTTGCTTGCCTAGGATAAGGAGAGTCACTCTGACCTGTAATATCTAAAATTATTCTCTTTATTTTTAGAAATACATGCAGGAGGCAAGGAGTTTAGGTAAAAATTTAAGGCAGCCCAAACTGTCAGACCTCTCTCCAGCTGTGATTGCACAGACCAACTGGAAATTTGTGGAAGGGTTGCTGAAGGAATGTCGCATGAAGGTAGGTCATCCCCTTGTGTGCTCTCCCCTGGATTAGAGTGAGCTCATACAGCACCTCCAGATGTTCTCCTGGCTCACAGCTGGAATGGCATTGTTCTGTTGGAATACCTGGTTATTGCAGAATGGATATCCCTGCAGTGGTTTTCATCAGCTAGAAGAGAAAGGAGCGTGTTGTTGCTCTTCTGTTTATGCAGTTGAAGTTGATGGAAGAAGTAGAAAGGGCAGGAAGGAGAATCAGCACGACCAGACATCTTCTGGAGGATTTCCTTTAATTGTTCATATTGACATGTAGCCTAAACAGAATGACCTGGAGACTCTTGGTCAGAAGGGAAGAATTCAGCACGTGTGGTTTGTGCATGTTGTTTGTGCAGAGCAAATGAAGTATAACAACTCCTGATACGAAAGCAGCTTTTTATAGCCATGGACATACAGCTTCTTTGTGTCTGTTGGTGGCATACTGCTTTACCTGAGTGTTAAACTTCATTGGCTGTAACAAGAATTAAAGCAGAAGCTAAGTAAGACTGAACGTGTATTCTGTACTCTGCTTGGTAATAAATCACCAGCATAGAAATAGGACAAGAGATAAATGGTACAGAAATAGGACAGCTGGAACAGGCTCCCCAGGGAAGTGGTCACAGCACCAAGTCTGCCAGAGTTCCAGGAGTGTTTGGACAACGCTCTCAGACACATGGTGTGACTCTTGGGGTGTCCTGTGCAGTCACAGGAGCTGGACTTTCTGCATCCCTTCCAAAACAGGGTATTCTCTGATTCGAAGTAATCAAGCAAACTTTTTAAATATAATTATTTTTGTTAATTTACAATCTCTGCAAATAGATTTGAAGTTTCTCTCTATTAGCAATGGTCTCTAGATTACGCATGTCTAAGTAAACTCATCTGTAAATTCTGTCCTTTGTTGGATAACATGCTTAGAAACTCATGAGATTTTTTTTTTTAATAGACTAAACGCATGTTGGTAGAGAAGATGGGCCATGAAGCAGTTGAGCTGGGACATGGAGAAGCCAATATAACAGGTCTGGAGGAAAATACACTGATTGCCAGTCTCTGTGATCTGCTAGAAAGGATCTGGAGCCACGGTCTGCAGGTCAAGCAGGTTAGTAAATGCTGAATGTCATCTCTGCTTTCTAAGCTGCTACTCAGTGGTGTACTCCCAGATAAAGCAGGAAGTGTTTTGGCATCAGTGTCCCGGTTCATATTTTGCAAAGGTTTGAGGAGTTGTGGGTGTTTGGGTTTTTTGGCAGGGGGGATTTTTGGGGTTTTCCCCTCTGGAAATTGCAGTGATGTTGTCAGGTGTGCGTTTGGTTTATTCCCTTTCAACCTTCACAAAGGAAACGGAGAGGGAGGACAAAGAAACAAGGTGGGTGGTGTGACTGCTGGATCAGTGGGATGGTCCTCTCTTCCTGAGGTTTCATGGCCCAAGAGAGAAGGATTGGTTTTCATTACTGAATGTTTTACCCATTCAAATGCCATTCCATTATTCTGCCGTGTTTATTGGCCATTATTGGTTATTTTTTTGCCTCGTTTATTTAAAGCAATGTACTGCCTATTCCATTTTCAGGGGAAATCTGCATTGTGGTCCCATTTGCTTCAGTACCAGGAGAGAGAAGAGAAGCAAGAGCACAGTGCAGAGTCTCCAGGTGAGTACTTGGCAGGTGACTCCAAGAGAAGTCCATCACAGCAAATGAACTCGGCCATGGGAGGAACAGTGCAACCACGTGAAACCCATGCAGGATTTTCAGTGTGTTTGCTTGCCAATACCATTTACATTTTGAGACTTCTCAGAATCATTGTGGGGATGTTTTGATGTCTGGACAAAATGGATTGAAATCATTGGAGGCAAAGGAACATAGTTTTCATCCTTGTCTGGAAAATCATTTGATGTATGTGCACTACCTTCATTCCCTTTTAATGAGCATTGAGTGAGATGTGGGAAGCAGTGTCTCCACAAGAGATAATTTCTGAAGAAGTTGAAAGTGTGTAGCTGGGAATAAGACAGCTGACATTTTTCTTTCAGTGAGCATAATCTGCCTCTCAAATCCCAATATGAATAACTCCATGTTCAGTAAATCTTTATACTGGTGGGTGGTACAATTCAGAAATTGTATAATTCATCTCTGTCTATCAGTTTAGATGCTCAATTTATGCTTTGGCTTGGCCCTTTACAATCACTAAATTACTTCTGTGTCTTAAGAGAGGTTTTCTGATAACCTTGAGATGTCCCTGCCCAGTGGCTGGGGTATTGTGGTAAAAGTCTCTGAACTTCAGTGGATCATCTTGCAAGGACTCTCCAATTCAGGTCCTGCAGATGGGAACTTGTATGATCAGTCCTCAAAGAGGTATTTATGGACAACTAGTCTCTCCCATGAAAGGACTTTTTAATAAGCTTCAGTGAGTAGTGCACTAAACAATCTGGCTGGCAGGCACAAATTCCTGAGAGCAAAATGTGTCACCACAAAGTGGTTTGATCAGAGCAGAACACAGAAATGCATGGCATTCTTTGCATTGAATAAGTTACTGTAGCTTAATTTTACTTGAGTTGTTCTCAATTGTGAACTTCCCATAGAAACTTCTTACTAATAAAACTCATTGCTGTACAGATTTAAGTTAAGGTATTTCACATACAGAAAAAGGAAGCTAGGTCTCCCAAGTTCAGTGCTGGTTAAGGAAGGAATAGGTAATATGTTCAGAATTTTCATTTTGTCTACTTCTACATTTCCAGGGTAGAGTTAGTGACAGTGCATAGAAACAGTGCCACTTCAGATTGTTTTCAGCTGTATGTAGGACAAATGCACTGCAGACTATCACTGTAGTGTTGTATTAACTATGTGTGTTTTCTCCACTGTAGTTGGTGGTGGAACAGAAAGACGAAAGTCTGATACAGGAATTACTCTGCCTACATTGAGGGTTTCCCTGATACAAGATATGAGGTATGCAATTTGTTTCCTAAAGGATTAATTGTGGGTTTAATTGTGTAGCATAAGGTAAAGATCCTCACTGGCTTTGCATCTACAACGTGTTGCCTTTCTGTTTTGAAAAACTTCTTTGTGTGTTCACTTGATCTATTTTAGCAAACAAAATGAAAACCATACATGTGTAACTGCAATTTCTATGTTCCCAGGAGAGTTCTTCCAGTAATAAAGCCAGCTTCTACAAATAACAGCAGATATCTTAAATTCCTTGGTATTTTCAGTTTGTTTCTTTTCGTTCATTTTCTAATTACTGACCCAGCAAGTACAGTTGATATGCAAAGCAAAGGGACATAACAATGTTTGAGCAATATTCTTTCTTTCAGCTAGCATTTCATGGCAGATAGTAATTAATGTACAAGTTTAGAAGTTTAATCAGACCTAGAATTTGGGTGAGTTTAAAGCTGGGACGTGAAGTTAAGGCAGGTTCTCCCCAGTGGACCACAGCCTGGCTCTGGAGACCTTTTCAAGCAGTCTTTGTTTGGAACCAGAAGGATTCGAGAGTCAGAAGAGGTAAAGGCTGGTGTGACAGCAGCAGAAGTTCTTCAGGGCATCTCCTTGGTCAAGCCACTGCCAGGTCAGGTCATTGTTTTGACACTTGTCTTGCCAGGACTAAGGATTTCAGTGGGATAAACATGCCATGAAAAGAGAGGAGGAGTAATGCAGTAACACTCATCAGTAAAGAGCTGAGAGCAATTGGTGGTAATTTAATGTGTGAGACAACATGAGTACTGTTTCTTGCAATAACACATCCTTCTTACACCTAAAAATATTGCAAAAGAACCTGAGGGTAAAAATAAGATTTATTGTAGTTAGTTCACAAACCCCTGATTACAGTGATGTTTTTTACTATGTGTGTTGATAGATAAGTCAGATTTTTCTGGGAAAAAGAATCACTGTACTCTCCACCTGCAGTGTGCAACCTTTTAGTTTGACGCTTTGTAGTTTGAGTCTTTTGTTCTGATTTCAAAGAGCATGATGTAAAACAACATGTAAAAGAGGGAGAGAGAATACATACAGTGTAATTAGGGGTGGTGTGCCAAGAGGTCATTTTGAACATGTGTCTGCCATTTTAGCATCTCTCTCATGGGATGTGGCAGCTCTCTCCTTAATTCAGTCCCGGGAGACTGACAGGCATGTAGAGGGTCAGTCTGAGGGAAGGATGAAGGAGGATCTGGAGCGGAAACTCCAGTGCTGGGAGGGGTTTGCTGACAGAGGAGGCTGTGTGTGCTCACTGCTGCATGCAGGGGTTCTGGCTTCCACGAGCTTCCACTGGAGTAATGAAAGCCCAGCATGGATCTGAGCTCTCTTATTTGAATCACAAAAGTCTTTCTTACTGCTCTTCAGAGAAAAAGTACAGAAGCAGAACATTACCTTTTGTAATATCTTGGCTGTTCGTGATTGTCCACAAACATGTCTGGTCATAGAAAATGCTGGGCAGATGGTGAGTTGAATTTGTCATCTGTAATCTCGAGGCATACTTTCTCCTGCTTGGAAGGAATGCTGCCTAATGTTTGTTTGCACCCACAGACCCAGGCTGAAGTTGAAGGATGGGTAATTGTTAAATTGCTGGGCTTGTGATGCCGACTGAACTGATGGCTGGAGGATTAAGCATTGCCTTAAGCAGGGTTTGTTTCTGATGGCTCATGCAAGGTTATGTAAACAACTTAAAAGCAGGGCTGAGTCACAGTCATGCTCTGAATGTGCCATGTGCTACAGGTACTGTGGTGTGTCCTCTGCCCCCCTGAAAGCCAGGCATCACAGATGTGATGAGGAGGCTGCTCAGAGTGTGTATTTTGGTTCTGTGCATGGAGTCTCAATGGCACAAGCCAGCCCGGGGCTACTCCCTCCAGCCTTTCCCCTGGCACGGATCTGCTTCATCTCCCCAACCTGTCTTCCAGCTACAGCCTGCTTCCAGCATGGCTTCACCCTTCAGGCATTGCTGAGCATCCAACCAAACCAATCAACATCAAGGCCTCCCCAAAACCTTTGGTCCAGCTGGGTTGCAGTTTCTGATCCTTCCCCTTTGGGCAAGCTCTTCCTTGCTATCACCAATTGCTCTAATGCCCATGTCGTGCCTCCCTCCTGGCAGGGAGCTTGCACTGGAGGTTGTGAGCTGGCCTCTGGGCCCACAGCAGGGATGTTTAACCTGCTGTGTTCAAAAAGAAGGTTGAGCAAAGACCTGCTGCCTGCCTGGGATGAGCTATAGGCTCCTTCCTGACTGTGCTGGCCTGGGAGTGTGCACAGCATCCCCGGGGCATGGCGGTGCTGAGCAGCTGGAACCTCTGCTGTCAGCACAGCTGTTTGCAGAGGGTTTCTCTCACCATACCCCAGGCTTACATTTGACAGGGCAAATAGATTTTTCTTTATTACTAATGGGATTAAAAGCAAGTCCAAACCAGGAGAGTTGCATTGAAATGGCTGTTCAGTGCTCTGACAAGAAGAATTTGCTGTGCAGTGGTGAGCATGCGGTGCTTACACTTAGGTCACCGATAAAAATAGAGCTGTTCTGACTCTCACAACTGACAGTGAAATAAATTTGGGTTCCTGCATGCTCTGTTCTGTTACACTCTGCTTTTGCTGACACCAAGACTGATTACTGAATCTTTTTAATATCTCTGGCAAGCTGCATGCTTGCAGATACTTATTTTTCCCAAATGCACAATTAATGCTAATCTAGTCTGAAGCAGACACAGGTAATGAAGAGGCACAGAGTGTGCATGGAATAAGGTTGAGTCCATCTGTACTTGACTCTCCTCACAGTGAAATAACATATTCTGCTCAGTGTTTCATATTAGATTTAATTCAAGCTGAGCACTAGGGGGGAAGGGGAGGGAAGTGATAGTCTGTGCTTTGATCTTCCCATCTCAAAAGGCTTGAAATGTCTGAGGAAAGTGTCTCAACATGATGTAGTTGAGTGTAGCACGCATCCTGTTTCTCAAGGATTAGGTCACGTGCCCAGTTCTCTGCTGGAAGGTCTAATGCTGGCTGCCATGCTCTGAGCCACAAAGGGTTTTCCCAAGCAAGGCTTCAGCCTTGCAGGTCAGCCTGGCACAGAGCAGTGCTGCTGGGCTGTCTATCCTCTTCATGTGTGCAGGGAAAACTCTTATTTCTGCTCAGCTCCGAGTTGTTCTTTGCCAATTTGCCCTAAAGGTCCTGGGCCTGCTCCGTTAGAGGCTCTATAAACAAGAGAGTAGTTTTCTCAAATAATGCAGGGGCTAAATATAACACTGTCTTGGTTTGAAAGACAGGTGTCAAGGAAGGCAGGAGCTTCTCTTGGAATGGAGAATGTAAACCCCCTCCCTCCAAATTATTATAATTTTGAGATTAAGGAGCTGTCAGGCAAAGATATGAGAATAGGAATAACAGTTCTTTCACTAATATGTATAAATAAAAAATAAAAAAACAAACTGCAACTTAATAGGAAAATTAAAAATAAAACGCTGTAGTACAAAAACACTGACAGAGTCAGAATACAACCTGACACCCTGTTGGTCAGGGTGTTGGTAGCAGTCCAATTAAAATCGTGGCTGCAGTCCTCCTGGAGTGACAGATGTAGTTCTGTTGAAGCAGTGATCCTGTAGGAGGGTGTAGTTTTCCTCTGAAGGTCCAGTGATGATGTAGAAGGGTCTGGTCTTCCTCTGGGAATCCAGTGGAAAAAGGCTGACTGTGGTGTTCTATTTCTCAGATTATATCCAGGTAGGAATGCTTGGCTCCTCCCCCTGGGTGAAGCATCTCACAATGGGATGCTAATTTTCAGTCATGCAGTAAGATTCAATGACAGAAGATATCCCCCTGGAGGGAGGATGGGTCCTGGAAGAGATAAAGAACACTGCCCCACCTGGTTTTAACAGCTGGTAATAGAATACATACTTCTGGTTACATCTTGCATTGCAACCTAAGACAAACACAAAGCACACACTTGGGTGTAACAGATGGGGGAAAGCACGAGATGGTGAGACTAGAGTAGTCAATGTAAAAAGCATCAGTCACAGCACGACATTGTTGGATTTCCTTTGGAGTAAATACTGCCACGTTCCCCAACACTCTGCAATGTGTGAAGGGCTGTCAAGGAAGTTGCAGGAGTTAGACAGTAAATGGCAACTGGGATTAATTCAGACCTCAGCTGATGGTACTTGGAGCCTGCCATGAAGATTTGGAGGGCTGAATTGCCTGTGCATTTAACATGCAGACTGCATGAAAATTTAAGAAATTGTGGCCTGTTCTTACCCGTGCTGAAAACCGTTACTCTTTTTTCTTGTTTTTTATTTAACCAAGTGGGGGGTTTTTGGAAGCAACTTGGTCCTACTATGGCAGTTCTCTTCCTCTTCTAAAACTCCCTGTGCTCTAAAACTAGAGTTTCTGGCATTCTCCAGACTGAAATGTGGGAAGTTAAAAACGAAAAAAGAAAAGCATAACTGTCGAAGAAAGCCCCTGTGGAACAGTTCTGCTTTCCTACAGATGAAACATATGGAGAGCTTTTCAAATTATCACTTATAGGGAGGCTTCTTATATCCCTAAAAATATGATTCTGCTTGCAGCTTCCTGTTGCTGTTTTTGCCTCCTTTTCTCAGATGTGCCATTGCTGCTGCCCTCAAGGGCTTTGTTAGAACCTGCAGAGCCAATGTGGTGTGGAGAAACTCTCAGGACATGTGTTTGTCCTCTGCCCTCCCAGACAGAAGGCTTAACCCATTCAAGTCAGCAGCTTGAGGTGGCAGCTGAGATATAACTGGGTGTCACAAGGTGCCTGCTTTTTTTAAGTGTTAGCAGTGTCCATGAGAACATCTACCTCGGCCAATGCACAGGTAAACAGGTTTACCCCTCCTCACCTTGGCCAGGCAACCACAGAGCAGCTCCTACGGGCTGCCATGCCTGGGAAAAGCTGCCACGTGTCCTCGTGCCAGCCTGAGGCTGCCAAGGATCTCATTGCCACAGTGCAGGGTTCTGGGGGGCCCTGCTGGGGATCTCTCCAGAAATTGTGTCAGAAGACGTTTTCCAGTTCGCCTGCTGCATCATCACACGGGATGTTGCCATTTGAAGCATGCAGAATTTTTATGATTCGTCTATTTATTTTCTTCCCCACGCATTTCAGGCACGTTCAGAACATGAGTGAGATAAAGACTGATGTGGGGCGAGCCCGTGCCTGGATAAGACTTTCTCTGGAGAAGAAGCTTTTGTCTCAGCACCTGAAGCAGTTGCTTTCCAACCAGGCACTTGCAAAGTAAGCCAGCTCTTTTCTTCAAACCTTCACTTTTGCGCTGCAGAAGTGGTGTCTCACGGTGCTGCTGCTTGGGGTACAGCCAGGCACCCTGTTTGGGTGCTGTGGTTTCCAGCTAGAAGTGATTGAAGGGCAAGGGGGAGCTGGGAGAGGTGGTACTGCCCACCCAGCAGGGCAGAAGTCTGCTCATCTGCATGGAAAACACATCACAGATTTCAGGAAGGAGGCATTAGTTCTTGATCAGATCCGTGCACTGATCCAAGCCACACTGCAGCCCCACAGCTCCTTGAGCTGACAGTGGTGGGAGGACCCCAGCTGCTGCTCGGTGCCTTCTGCTGAGTTTTCTGTCACAGTAAGGAGCAGAAGGAAGATGAAGTTATTAGATGAGACCATTCCACAGTGGGAAGGTATGAGGAAGGAATGAGGTCACTATATCTTGGTTCAGATCTGCTGCTGTGAGTAGTGCGGGTTTTTACCTGTGCTTTGCAGCAAACCCCAAACTGAGATGAGCTCAGTAGCCTTGCTGTGGGAGCGTGGAGCCAAGAGTGCTCTGTAAAACACGTGTAGCCCATTTACATGCCCTCTGTGGGTTTCTAGCAGCTTCTGTTATTGGGGAGTCATACCTCCCATGAAGAGCCACTCTTCATTTGGTGTTTTGAGATTCAGACACCTTTTAAGATGCATAGTGTTTTTTCAACAACAAAAATGCCATGTGCTTGTTTCTCCCAGGAAGCTTTACAAGCGTTACGCTTTCCTGCGCTGTGAGGAAGAACGGGAACAGTTTCTGTATCACCTGCTCTCACTCAATGCTGTGGATTACTTCTGCTTCACAAGCGTCTTCACTACAATCAGTGAGTTGGAGAATCAATTTTTTTCCCCCTGACTCAAACTTAGTTGCTGTCATGGTTTGTAAGAGATGATGTTGCTGGTGCCTGAGTAGCTGAGCCCTTATCTGGAAGCCTTGGTTGTTGCTGTGGGGCTCCTGGGTGCTGGATGTTGCTCTGGGAAACCAGCTGGAGAGCCAAGGTTGTGTGGGAGTGCTCTGGATAAGAGCACTGCACAGAGAGTAATGAGCAAAGAGTGCTGCTCTCTGTATAGTTCCTTTCAGCTTCCCTGCCATACAAGTCCTCTACTTCCTAATGCTTCTTTCTGGCCTACATTAAGTGTGCATCCTAGCAGTCTGCTCTCCTCTGACTGAGGAGGAGATGGAAGATTGGAGGATTAAATACTCTGTGCTCCTCTGTGCATTTTAAATATCTTTTTGTCTCTTCTTAAATGCCAGAAAGATTCCCTTTCTCACTCTCTCTTGTAAAGAGGAGAGCAGAGATTGGATTGATATCTGGAAATGAATCTTTGTCTCTCCAGTATTGGACAATGGAGAAAAAGCAAGATCCCATTAGATGACCTAATTATTTAGATTGACCTGGGTAGCCATTATTTTTAATTTTTCTGCCTGTTCAGAGTGAAGTGAAGCAAGTTTTACGTGGCTGTCAAAACAGGCACTCAGTCTACTTTTTCTCCTCTTCAAGCAATAAATCCCCTCAGAACTAGTGCAGCACAGAGAGATATTTTCATCCTTGATTACCTTATTTCTGTGGGGCATCCAGCTTAACAGTTTCCTCCTGTAGGACAAGTGCTTGGGATTTGAGGGTATTTTTTTGAGTGCAGTATGATTGGCTGGCACACAAAAGTAAAAGGGGCTGGCTTAGGTTCCCCAGTCAAAAAGGCAGCTTGTGAAACAGAAGGGGAGACGGAGTCTTGCAGTGCTAGAGGTGCAGTGTCGGATCCAAATTGGGGTGGGTGGCGGTCCTTGTCTTCAGCATGTGTGAGTGGTACAGATTTAAAAGCAGAAGAGTAAGAGAAAAAGAAGAGAAATAAAAATAAACAGGCGAGTGTCCACAGAGACACACCAGACCTGAGAGTCTGGCTGTGGTGTTAGCAGCCATGCCAGCATTTCCTGTTGCAGCCTTTCAGTACCTGAAGGGCGCCTCTATGAAAGATGGGAACAAACATTTTATCATTTACCTGTTGCAGTAGAACAAGGGGTGATGGTTTTAAACAAAAAGGGGGTCAATTTAGGTTAGATATAAGTTAGATATAAGGAAGTTTTTTACATTTTGGGTAGTGAGACCCTGGCACAGGTTGCCCAGAGAAGTTGTGGATGTCCCATCCCTGGATGCCCCATCCCTGGGAGTGTTCAAGGTTAGATTGGACGGGGCTGTGAGCAGTCTGGTCTGGTTGCAGATGGCTCTGCTCGCTGCAGGGGGTTGGACTAGATGGCTTCTAAAGGTCCCTTCCAAACCAGACTGTTCGATGACTGTGACACTCCTTTCCCCGGTGCCCCGCCGTGTCCCCCGGTCCTCCAGCAGGCGGGCTCGTCCCCCCGTCCTGCGGCAGGCGGGCTCGTCCCCCGGTCCTCCCGCAGGCGCGCTCGTCCCCCCGTCCTGCGGCAGGCGGGCTCGTCCCCCGGTCCTCCCGCAGGCGCGCTCGTCCCCCCGTCCTGCGGCAGGCGGGCTCGTCCCCCGGTCCTCCCGCAGGCGCGCTCGTCCCCCCGTCCTGCGGCAGGCGGGTTCGTCGCCGCCGCTGCGCTGTCCCGGCTGTGCCGCGGGGCTGCAGCTCCACCGTGCGGCACCGCTGCCCTGCGCCCCGCCCGCAGCGGGAGGGGTCTCCTGCTTCGCTTCTCAGACAGGCAACGAGAGCTTGCCTTCAAGGGAAAGGCGTGGTTTGCCTTCTAGTCCCAGCAATTGCGTTTACTGTAAGGGGAAAAAAAAGAAAAATCAAGACTAACGTACTTCCCCCTCTGCCTGTTGTCAGTGATCCCTTACAGGTCAGTGATAATTCCCATCAAAAAACTAAGCAATGCAATAACCACATCAAACCCGTGGATATGTGTGTCAGGAGAACTGGGAGATAGTGGCGTCATGCAGATTCCTAAAAACCACCTGGAAATGACGTTTGAGGTATGTGCTCTTCACGTTTTCCTTTCAATTTGAAACATGCTTCCAAATAAATATTAATTTGTTAAGAGGTTTTTAAGAGCACAGTATTTCAGATTCTGTCCTGATTTTCAACATCACTGTAGGTTCAAGTAAGTACAGGAAAATAGCCTGCCCCTTTTGTGTGAGATGAAAGTTTGCTGTGAGCACACACCACTTTTAACCACAGGCCTTGCTGCTGTCCCTGTCCAGCCCAGAATTCCTCACCTTGCCTATCTATTTCCATGTTTCATTCCCTTCTACACGTCCTTGCCTCATTTTCCTTTTCAGTGCTCATTTCCAACTCCTCATCTCACTTCCAAATTTCTTTTCTCTTCTTTCATCCTATCTTTCCACTAACCACCACCCAGGTCCCTTTGGCCTCTGGCCAGTCGCAGATTTCTTCTCAGCCCATTGTCTGGCATTGCTCTTCAACATCCCAGCCTCACGTGCTGTCCGTGGCACACCAGGAGCTGCCATCCTCACTGGGCTCTCTCCGAGGCTTGCTGGGGTTTTCTCTTTGCTTTCCCCTCTGCTTTCCCACCAGAAATTACAGGTTGGCTCAATGCCATGCCACAGCAGCTGGTAGCAGGAATTGCAGGGAAAGCCCCATCAAGCTCCTCTGGCTCCAGGCTGTACCATATCCATTAAGAAGTGGTTTTGTAGGAAAATCTGCTACTGAAATTGAGGTTGCGTCCACTGAGCATATGCAGACTGATCTTCAACAACAATAGCAAAAAAAGCCTCTTGACAAATATGGGTTGGTTTTGACAAAGAGAGGATATTTTTGAGATAAATGCCCATGTCTCATTGAGATATTACTATTTTGTAGAAAAGATCTCCAGGCTTCTAACAGGCAAAATGACATATTTAGATATTTCTAAGGATAGTATTGATGCTGTTCTGGATTATTCCTTTGGCTGAAACTTTCCTAAAATATCGACTTGGGTATCCACCCACTTATAGAAAATGTCAGCCCAAGCTGCTTGTTTGGCAGCATCAGGAGCACTGAAAAACCAAGGTCTTTCAAGCGTTTGAGTTAGGTGACGTTAACGTTAACGTTAGATGTTGTTGCCAGCCCCACCTACAATTACGTCTTGCACTGGAATTCACAGTGCCTTGTTTTCTTTCTTCTGTGTCTTTGTGATGCTGAGTCTCATGTTAGTGATTTTTGTTTGGCCCAACAATAAGCAAATCAATCTTGGAAAATAATAAAGGATCTAGAAACTGCTGCATAGTGTGGAGTGAGTCAGCTGAAGGTCAGTATGCTCCAAATGGATTTTTGAAAAGCTGTTTGTATAGAAGATCTATTTCTTCTGCAAAAGCACACCTTTTTATCACCTTACTCAGAAATGTGTAATTAATACTTCTCAGAAGTATTCAGAGTGAGTGTTCACAACAAAGAACGTAATCTCTCCGCAAGCTTTAAACAGTTCTATTTCTTTTCTCCTGTCTTAAAATTATTATGCCGCTTTTGAAAATACTGTGCATGTTTGGTCAAAAATACTTGTTCTGTAAATCAAAGAAAGCTAGAAAACTGAATAAAAGCCTACATTTGAGACCATATGCGTGCATGTGGTGGGGGTGTGTGTTGTCTGTTCTTTTTTAAATGAAGCTAAAACTGTTACTCATTTCAGTGCCAGAACTTGGGGAAGCTGACGACTGTTCAGATTGGTCATGACAACTCAGGGCTACTGGCCAAGTGGCTGGTTGATTGTGTCATGGTCAGGAATGAAATAACAGGACACACGTACAAGTAAGCAACAAGTTGTAATTTTCCTTGTCTGAAATTCTTGGTGAATTTAGAAAAAGCGAGAAGGCATTCACCTTCTCCTTCACTCTGATTGGGGCTGATTTGGGTCCCTGCTAGGACTGGGTTGGTCTCCCCCACTCCTGGTTCTCTGATTTCAGAAGTCCTAGTTGAAGTCAGATAATCTGATAAATATTAAATGAGATTTGAGTGCAGGATTTTCTTAGCATCTTTCTGAGACAGGACAGACAGTATGGATACTTTTGAAGTGATTCATGTTTGTGTCTAATTAGATCTCTTGATTTAAAGTGGTATGGTAAAATTGTGGACAAATTAACTCTTTAAACCCCAAGGGCTGAAATGGTGCTCTGGGGGAAATATTAAGAAAATAAAAGGTTTTGATGATTTCTTAACCTTATATTGAGCACATACCTCTGTGTCAAAATGGTCTCCTAATTCATCATTGGTTTTACAAAACGTGGCTAAGCAGACTCAATTTTTTTAAAAATGTGAACTTGGGAAACTGCAATTCAGAGAGATGAGCTGCAGATCTCAGAGTTGGGCACAGTGTATAGAGGAAAGTAGGAGGACATGGGATAAAATGACTGGGGATATGCATGAATTTCATTAAGGCTGTGTATGGGATCCAAAGGTACAGCAGTAAAATGTGAGGTGAGGTTTGAGTATGAGGAGATGTCACAGTCTCAGCTGGGTGGAAATTCTGTGGGCATTTGGTTGGTAATCATCACAACGCTCTTAAAGGCTGCATATCAGTTCTGGTTGTGAGTGCAAAATAACTCGTCAGAAAGCAACATGGGGACCATAAAATATGTGTGTGACCCAAGCTCTGCATATTTCCCTGTTTCTAAGGATGATCAGTTGTGGTGCAGGGGCTGCTCCTGCAGAGCTCTGCTTTGTGAGAATTTCCTGGGACCAAAGTATTCCCTGCCTGATGGCAGTGTTCATTGGGTGCCAGCTGTCCCCAGCTTTGTGCTGTGTGTGTGGCTGACCTGTGCTGGTCCTGGGCACGCTGCAGGTTCCCCTGTGGGCGGTGGCTGGGAAAAGGCGTTGATGATGGCAGTCTGGAGAGAATCCTCATCGGAGAGCTGGTGTCCTCCACGTCCGACGAAGAGCTGGGAAAGCAGTGCCGCACCCCGCCCCAGCAGAAATCTCCCACTGTGACTCGGCGGCTGAGCATCACTTCCCTCACAGGGAGGAACACCAGTAAGTCCTTGCCTTCCTCCCCAGGGTCGTAGAGAAGGGGTCAGCTGCCAACTGCTGGGGAAAAAAAACTTCTGTGAACAGGAGGTTCATCCTCAAGCAAGACTTGGTGCAGAGCAGCAGCTGCAAACTGATGAGCTTTTCCTGCCTTCCCTGGTTGGTGTTTGCTCTGTGACATACACTTGCCTCTTTCAATGTCCCCTTTTGACTGTTGAGAGATAATAATCTGTCTTTGGAGCATGGAGATACGAGATGAGGGAGGAGGAGGAGGCAACAGAATTTGCAGTAGCTGATGCTGCTCAGCCTCTCAGCTCACTTTGCAGTCTGTGGGAAGACAGGCCTCTCTGAGGACAGCTCAGAGCTTGATGTGGCTGCTGTGAACTGCCTTCTGGCAGAGCTTATCTCTGCAGGGACCCCAACAACCTCACATCCCTAAAATTAGCTTTTATGAGTAACTGCACTTGGCTGCAACAGGACACGGGACTGTCAGGGTCACACGAGTCATTCTCTGCTAAAGCACAGAGACGGGACAGTGTAGATCCTGTTCATACATCTGTCCAGCTCCTGTAAAATTAGAAGACATGAGTGCTGAAATGTCAAGCAGGGAAAGATTAACCTTCAGCTAGTCTGCTCTCCATTGTTTCACAGAGCCTAATGCGGGGCAGATCCAAGAGGGAATTGGGGAAGCCGTGAACAATATTGTGAAACACTTCCACAAGCCAGAGAAAGAGGTAATTCCTACTTTTCGTTACTTGCCTGCAAATTTTTATAAACAGAAATGGCACTGAAGTACCAGTAGATGTACTGCCTTTAGATCTGAAGTTTCTGGCATCCAGACAAAGCGAGGTGTACTTACCTACTCTCCCTTTTCCACAGAGAGGGAGCCTTACCATTCTGTTGTGTGGAGAAAATGGTCTGGTTGCAGCACTGGAACAGGTCTTCCACCATGGATTCAAATCAGCTCGCATTTTTCATAAGAATGTCTTCATCTGGGATTTCATAGGTAAGCTAGTATATGATTTGGAGGAGAAGGTTTAGGGCAAAATTACTCCTCACATGCAGACCTTGGATTCTCATCAGCTAGGGTGCCATTTCTCCTGCCAGGCACCTGCTCCAGGTTGCTTAAAGTCAATGAGAAACCTGATGGCAGATGAGAAAAGAGTGTGAGTCTGTGCAGAAATTTAAGAGTTCCTAGTTCAAACAGCTGCTTTTCTGAGAGAAAGAAGGTAAGCTGGAGGTTGGGGTAGAGGAGCAATCAGTGTTTCGGGGAGAGCTGGGAAAGGGCAGGAAGTGAAAGGTTTGGATTCCTGGTTTATGAGAACTCTCCTAATCATTGCAGTGGTCTTCTTGATCTTTACCTGTAGGCCTATGTAAGGGTAATTTAAGATGTATTCCCTCCCTTAGAACAGGCTTGTAGGCAGAGATGCTCAGCCTGAGTGTAAGTGCTTACTCAGAAAAAGTGAGACATCAGTGCTGATGGTATCGCTTACAGTGAAACCATTAAGGGGTGCTCTGGTGCTGCTCCTTGGTGTTACCTGTGTTAGACATCAACCAGACTGGCCAGTGCTATGCCACGGCAAAGGTAGAGGTCACCACTTACCTATGGTCTTCAGAGTCAGGAATTCATAGGTAAAGCGTGGAATAGCTCTCAGCAGGTTGGTTTTTTAAGGATTCCCTTGTGTGATTCTATGTCACAATGAAGTGCTTCTTCTCACTGGGTTCTGATGTTCTCCCTACCACAGAGAAAGCTGGTGCTTACTTTGAAACCAGTGATCAGATTGGAGACAATGAGGAGGCCCTTTTGCTTCAGAGATCTTCGTGCAAAACCTTCTGTCATTATGTCAATGCCATCAATACAGCCCCAAGGAACATTGGAAAGGATGGCAAATTCCAAATCCTGGTTTGCCTGGGGACAAGGTACCAAACTGCTCTTCATTATGTGTGTGCTCTGGCATTAGACTAGAAGAATATTTTTCCACCATTGTTATTCCTTTTAGTTTTCTTTTTTAAGACATCTCACACCTATCTGTTATCTAATGCCTGTTTTAGGCAGCTTTAGTACTACGTCAGAAATTGGAGCAAAGAAGCACTAATGGCTAGTATCTAAACTGCTGAAAATGTTTTGAGCTTTTTTATAACTGTTAGCTTGACAGTCGTGTATGAAATCTATCTTGCAATGCTATTTTTGATGAAGTACTGATTTCAGGAGTGCAGAGTTCCTTTTCAGGAGCTGGTGAATTTCTAAATCCTCACTCAATTGCTTGTGAAAATGGGATGCCTGTCATAATTTTGACAGAACTGTTCTAGATGAACCTTTCTTTCCTAATAGGGCACTTTCTGTCTTGCACTTGGGGAAGGGCAGGAAGGTGGGACTTAGCTGCATTTTGGAGGATAGAAGTTGGTATGTCTAGAAATAAGTACCATTTTTGTCTTATCTGTCTGGATACTTGGAAAACCAGTTGGCAGACAGTCTGTCAGATTTTCCTTGAGTTTTATTTTCTCTGTTCCTGATTTGAAAATGCTCCTGAATTCTTACAGATGTCCAATTCTGCTAATACCTGTCAATTTTCATTTCTACAGTAGGTAGTATTTTCCTAACCAAATCAAGGGTTGCGATTACAAGGCAAACTTGTACGTGCAAACAACACCCACCACTCACCAAAAGGGGCTGCATGTTTTGGGTTGTGCTCTTGGAGAAGAATTCCAGTGTGAGATCTGTTGTACTTGGTGCTGAAACAATTCCTGTCCTGCCCTTTCCAGGGACCACTTGCTGTCTCAGTGGATCCCGCTGCTGGCGGAGTGCCCGCCCATCACAAGGATGTACGAGGAGAACGCTCTCCTCCGGGACCGCATGACTGTCAACTCCCTTATCCGAGTCCTACAGACCTTGCAGGATTTCAACATCATCCTAGAAGGATCGCTCATTAAAGGAGTGGATGTTTAGCATGGCTTTGCTGAGAACTTCATTACTCCTTTCCCAAACAAGCAAACCACAACTAGAGACCTGTCAGGACTTGAATGCCATGGTAGTGCACCACTGTAAGGCAAAGCTGCTGGTGGAAGCAGGATTGGGAAGCACAGTTTGTGCCCGATGGGGACTGGCCTCTAAAGCTGCAGAAAGCTAAGATGCAGTATTGTAGTTTATTTGAAACAGAAATTTAGTACAAAAAATAGAGTATTTTCATGTGTTAGATGTGTGTAAATATGCTATCTTCTTTAAGAAATTATATTACTCTAAGAAGTTTTTCTTAGACTGAATGTTCTTGTTCTGACTTTGAGTAGCTTAAACCCAGGGGAAGGACTTGGGGGAGGGAGGGAAGGACCAAGGTGGGAAGGGATGCCGCTACTTGCTTGCGAGGAAGAAGCCAATCAACGTGTAAATACAGCGCAAACTCAGCAGGGCTTTTTTCAGGTATTGCAAATTAATACAGCAAATATCCTTATGTAGCCTTTGTGATCGTGTCACTCTTGGAAATGCTGTAAGCATATGCTGGTTTACCCTACTGTACATGGTCTCTCTTTGTTGTTTGTTCGGAGACTTGCCTTCCCAAGCATGGAAGTGGTGAGTCGTCATTTTGTTTCTGTAAGGTCTTTTATGTCACTCCTGTTGATCTCCGAAAGGGGAAACAAGTGTTGGAATGCTTAAACACTGGAGAGAAGGACTGCTGTCAGCCTCAGAGCCTGAGAGGATGAGATACCTGTTGGAGCCTTGCTGCTGCAGCCTGAGATGGGGAATGGTGGCTTGCTTGACTCGCTCAGTGTGTCCCTTCCCTGTCTAGATGTTCTCATGATTCACCCTCACCCTACTGGTGTTGTGGATGACCTTTTTTTTTTTCCCCATGATAAGGAATCTGGTTTATACCAAATTCTTGCTGTACTTGAGAGGAATCATTGCTGTAGAGCCACAAACACTGCTGTTGCTGTGCTACCGAACTGTATCAGCTGGCTTTGAAATGCTGACAGGTTATGAGTCTTCCTTTATCCTGCAGAATGAGTGTTCCTAGGGGAGTACAGGATCTTGGATGATTTTTTTTTTAATTACTCATCTACAAAAATAAAAGGAATTAAGCAAAAGGAGGGGAAAATAATCTGACATTGGTATTTTGAGGCTTCTCACCGACACTGTTTCCAGTTAATGTGTTACTAATACAGTGCATATATAGAGATACAGCTCTTGATGAGGAACTGGGAGCAACTGTATGATACAAATTGAAAAAGAGATGATATCAAAATCACCTTATGAGTACCATGCAGCAAATACAGAGTATATTTTCCATTCTTGTGGATGGGAGTTTGAAGGATCTGAGGACACAGATTCACCTGGTTTTAATTTTTGGAAGTTAGTTTAAATACAGGGTTTTGTTTTCACTTGTTTATTCCCTACAATCTTGGGCATTTGGTCAGTGGATTCTTTGGATGTCTCACTGTCAGCTGAGGCTTGGGAAGGGCCCCTGACTGGTACTGTAAGTGTGTTGCCTTGCACTGTGCTCTCACGTGGCATTAGGAAGGGCTTGGCAATGGTGGACAGCAGCAGGTCTTGGCAGAGTGTGCACATGATGGAAAGAGGGATGGGAGATAAGGAGAAGGAAAGAGGATGAAAATAAGGGTTTACTTTCTCACCTGCCTTTTGTCAAGCTTCTCTAATTTCCTGTGGTCCTTCTGCTGCCTGATTCTTGGAACAGCATTCACTTCAGTGTCAAAGTTTCAGGTCAGACTCCCAACCAGAAGAAAACTCTTCTTGTAACTTTGTTTCATTGGAGAGTTTTATGCTATAGAAGTCTTTTTGTTTCTAAGAAAGAAGTCTTAGTGTAAAATAACACTGTTAAGGAGCCTTCCACTTTAATGAGGGTTCCAAGTTTCGATAACCATTCTTTCCTCCTGAGCTTGTGCTTCCTTAAACTGACTGAACTCATCCCAAATACTGCAGGCAGCATTGCCATGTCACTGCTGTGGGTGTGAATAACTAATGTGAAGGCTGTGAATGGTGTCTTGAGTTAGTAGCCAGAGCCCACAGCTGTGTGACATCTCTTATATTTCCAGAAATGTGAAATTTGGGGTGTTAGGATTTTCTGTGTGGCCAGGCATGTCTGCCTAAAGTCAGCCCACGATGCATGACAGCTCTTCAGCAGCAATTGAAAATGTGTCCCTGTACTTAACTATCAATGAATTATACATTTAGCACCAGAAACCATGTGGCAGCATTATTTGGTAATGACTGCTTAGGATGTTTTGATTTCTTTTACAACTCAGGCCTTTCATGTCTAATGACTGCTATACAAGATTTTTTTCACGCCCAGCCCAGTCTAAGTGACTTTCATTTTACTGAAATAACCATCTCTTTAGTCCTTGGATTTCTTCAAATGCAGCATCATCTGCATTTGCGGGCTGGATGCTTCCCAAAGCGCACTGCTGCAGACTTCTCCAAAGGCTACGTGTGACTGGAGCAGTCCTAACATTCATCTGACATGACAAGGGTTAAGTGCAAGCAGGATAAAGGAGAAATGTAGGCACCTCTAAAGGTCATCCATTTAAATGCATAAACCACACACAGAGAAAAAAGGCAATAACTACATGAAGTCTTTCTTAAGTTAAAAGAAGTCAAAACCTGGGAATTTTTAAAATGCAAATCAGGGCCTTTCCCCATTTCAGACTACATTAAGAAACCTTTAGCACTTAACACAACTTCACCTCAGCATTTTCAGCAAGTGTTGACTAGTTTGGTTTTGTCAGGTTTCACTTTTTTTATTATTATTAATAATAATACAATAAAAATTCTGTATGTCTCATGTTTCCTTGTAGGCAATAAGCCACCCCAAGATATGTTGAAAGGGGAACAGCTGAGTGCCTCAGATTCCTGGAGTAGTTATTTGACAACCTTGGGAGACCAGTTCTTCATAGTGAATTTCTCTTCTACCATGTATGATTTTTTTTTTTTTAGTGGACTACTTTTGTTGATTGGAAACTGTGAGGTTTTTTCTGTAAGGTTTACAGAAATCATTCTACCCACTAGAATGGTGAGAAACCCATCAGCATTCTTCTAAGCGAACACAATTTTTACTTCAGTGTTAAAGCACCTTCTTTGGTTGAGAAAGGGAATTTTGCAAAAGACCAAAGCTCTCTGGTATCTGCTTTTTAGAAAAAAAAAAATTCCTATCCAATGCCTGTCTGCAGGTGTCTGAGTTTGCATAGTCCAGTTGTACTAACAGCCAGCATGGTAACTTGAAGGAGTCAGAGAATCAAATGCCTCACTATGTACAAAATGTGTATTTATAACTCTCTAAAATAAATGAAATTGTACTGTTTAGTGAAAAATCTACTCATGTTTATTCCAAGTTGGTTTGTGTAATTAGCTGTCATTGTTCAAAAATGTGTTTTTAGGGTAGTGGCACAGCAGCATATTTGAGAAAATTCCTTCTTCCAAGCAATGAAGGTGTGCGTCGTGAGGGGAAATACTGTGTGTTACACTTGAAATGTACAAATGTGCCCTGTATAGCTTAAAATGATCCCTAAATGTCTCCATTAAGTATATTTTGTCTTTACATTATTACTAACGGAATAAGAACTGGATTATTTTCAAGACAACATTAGTCAAAGTATTGTTATATCAAGCACTTTAACATACACACCACAAACCAACATGGTTTTTTCAGGTTTTGAAGTACATTGAAATACAGCTTTTCATGCTATGTCCTTTACAAATAAAACTGTGAGAATAATGGTTGGTGTCACTTTCTCCTTGCAGAGGAACCAAGGGATTCAGGTCTCAAGCTGAGCAGCTGATCTGAGCCTGGAGGGAACAAACTGAACAGAATGATCCAGCTGGTGGTGACTCCAGCACTGGGAAGTTGCTGGAGCAAAACTGGAGAGAAGGGGGTGTGAGGGACTGTTCCCAAAACCAGCCCTTCTGCCTCCCCTGACACAAAGGGAGGCAGAGACCATGCTGAGCCCAAACAGCTCTTTATTGCAAGGCTTGGGTGGGAAACATGGCTGATGACAGGGAAGAGATGGGATCACAGTGAAGCTGAACTCTTAGCAGGGTAGCGTTCACTAGGCAACCGGGATTGCTCTGCCCTCAGTACCTGGAGGAGTGGGGAGGAGGAGGATGGGAAAACTTGTAGCAAAGGATCTCTTCCCTCTCTTGACATGAGCTGCTCTGATATTTGAACTCAGGGTTAAAATGCTGGAATGAAGCTCATGCTCTCCAGTCTATTAGGTAGCATGTTGTGGAAGAAGGAAGGTTGATGGACAAGAGAGATGGATGCCTGCAACAAAAAAAGGTGAGGGAAAAAAAAAAAAAAGGAAAGATAGTGAAATGCCCTCTTTTCTAAGTTGGACTAGATTTTCAGAAGTTTCCCCCATGTCCCTCCCAGCTTTAGATATACTGAAATTAGCAAAAATAGGAAAATTTTTGGAAACTTTACAGTTTGAAATGCAGAGCCTGCATGTGTGTGTGCGTGGCGTGTGTGAGGTGTGGCATCTGTTCATTCATTTTAACTCTCTGTTTTGAAGAGGCAGAGAATCTCAGGAGAGGACTGAAAGTCTCAGAGCTTGGGACCAGATATGTGGGAATCCTGAAATACATTGTGTGTTGATACTGGTGCTTACCAACATTATAGATGTGAATGAAATCCACAGAGCTGCTTATTGTCAAATGTCAGTGGGTGGAGTGGCCGTACCTTTACACCTCCTTACTAAATGTGTGTCATTTAGAGATAGTGAGGTCTGACATCTTGAAGGCAGTCAGTATTTGAAGTAGGGCAGAACTAAGCTTGTCCAGGTGAGCAAGTGCAAATAACTTCACTGTGCTGTTGTTGATGCAGTCTGGGAGCACTGCAATGTTTTCTGCAAAGAAGGAATAGAAGAAAACTGTCTGAGAAAACTGGCATGGGTAGGAGTTGAAATAGCTCATCAATCTAGCTTGTTCCTTTCCAGCATTTCAAGTAAGCTTGTTCAATTTTAAAAAATTGTGTTCGGTGAAATGGTGAGTGAGAAACTGCTTCCCTGGCTGTCACCCCATCAGCTCAGAGGCAGAGGCTCCTGCCGCTGCAGTCAGGGAGCATTTCATTGCTGACATTCCTAATTTCTCTCCTGCTATTCCATCAGCCATGTATCACAAGGTGTTTTGAGCCCAGCACAGGGAATGGGAAAATTCCTGTGCGGGTCTGCTATCTGGTGGCTGGTTGTGGTAAACTCTCTGCCGGAGCCACTGCAGAGCTGATTTGTCATTGGGGAGCTGTGGTTCTGCAGGAAGGCTTGACATTTCACAGGGCCCATCTGCATTCCTTGCAGACCTCACAGGGCATCTCACATCCTTTGAATGGTCTTCCTGTGTCAGAATGTGACCAGGCAAGTTATTTTCACCCTGAACCGAGCCCACCTTTGTCCCGAGGGAAGGGAAGGAAAAGCCATAGGAGGAAACACAGGCAACTCCCCTGATCCTTACCCACAGCTTATTTTTCAAGCTGAAAAGGAGCTCACTGCTAGGTGATCTAATGACAACCTTGTTACCATTCAGTAATGGATTCAGTGAGGTCCATAAATGTAAAAGAGTTGTGGTTTGCATAAGGGAGACTCGGGTGTTCACACCAGTCACTGAGTAATAGAATAATCTGTAAGAGATGTCCCCATCTTCACACAGGGCATTCAGTGGGGGATTTTCCCCTGCTTCCACGACCAGCTTATACAAGTCTAAACTGAAATGGAATGAAACTCAATATCCAGATGTTGTGTTTGGTGCTTTGCAGTCCTTGGATTCTCCTGCTTTCAACAAGAGGTTTCCACAAAGGCTGGTGTTAGCCTAGGAAAGCCATTTCCCTTAGCCTGCCCTTTCAGCCAGTGGGAAGAGATGGGCTCCTTCAGTAGCCCTGGCAAGGAGGAGCCTCACTTGGCTGCTTTTAATTATGTGTAAAGAAGTCCAAGAGAGGCAACTTGCCCTTGGAGGCTAAGCAAGTATTAATCTTTATGAATATTCCCACCAGCACTGTCCTCCCATACAGAGTTCATTCCTTCAAAGGCACCCAGGAGATACATTGTGATACATTTGCACATCAGAAAAATAGTTTACAAGAGTAAAATCTAAAAGTGATGGACTCAGGCAGTTTTTTTTTTTTTACAATAAAGTGATAATTTAGATATGAAGACAAATTCCTTAGTTTTCTTACAGAGGCATGCAATAGAGACCAGAAAATGTGGCTTCAATTTCTAAGTCTCCCTGATTTCTCCCAAGAGCTCTGAGCAATTTGCTTTTGTCATATCCCATCTTGCAGGTGGGAAGCTGATGTACAGAGTGGGGGAACTTTGCTGCAGCCAGTTCTGCCTCACCAAGGAAGATTGTTCAGCCTTGGGGTCAGCAACTGCCCCCCCAGCATCCACTGGTGTGTGAATGAGAGCTGCTTTTCAGTGCTGCTGTGACAGAAGTGCCCTGAGGTCTCATCTGTGGTTAAATCCAGTTTAAAGGGATTGGTGAAACCTCTTGATTTGTGGTGTTCTGGGCTTGCAAGTCTGTCAAGCCTTGTGTGGTTGGAGAGTTTTGTAGTTGTCCAGACAGAAGAACAGGCTTTCTTCTTACTTAGCTACAATACAGCTATTATGGTTCCTATCAGCAACGTGGTTAAGCTCTGCAGAAATGCGTAAAAATCCTTGCTTGGCTGTTGTGTGAGGATGGCAGTGGTTCCCTACCAAAGGGAGGAAGAGGAAATGGATGTTTTGCAAAAGCACCTTTCCATGGCTTTTCATCTTCAGTCCATAGTTCTTCTAGGAGGTACAGACATTCATTAACGTCTCGTTAATCTTGTTTTCTCTCTGCCCCACAGCCTTTCCCTTTTCTCATTGCAAGCCCAAATAGATCATACCAGATCCACCATACCCCTACAAGAAAATGAATGGTGGAAGACCTGTGAAGTGCTAGCAAGAGGTTTCCAGTAGTAATCAGAAGTGGTCAGTACAACTGAGAACCATCTTTGTGGTGCTGTTGTTTCGTTGTGGGGGTTTTTTTTAAGGTGTGGATTCAATTTCAAGTGATCTGGGATGTGGGCCTGATATTTCTGGGTTTGAGAGATTTTAGCCTGTTAGCAGCTGCTAACTTTCTCCCAAGGAAAGAATTGTCAAGAAAGCTTTTTCTCAAAACAATCTTGGCAAACAACTATCCTTTCTCAAAACAATCTTTCTCCAGGTGGTGTTTTGCTTTTCTAATTCTCAAAACATTTTAGCTGTTTCTCTACTTTAACCAATGGGGTTAGAGAGGTGTTGTTCCTATTCACCAATCATGTTAAGTCTGTATCAAAACACCTTATAAAAATACTAAAAATTAGACAATAAAAGCTTTTTTCTAGGCTCTTTGCCTTCTAAAATATTTAGTCTCTCATCTTTTTTCGTGTCCTACAACGATGCTGGGAAGTCAGCCCAAAGACTCTGTGCTGCTGTACTTGAGACAGTGTGAACTCTTCCATGAAGTCTCCTTAGGCTGTTTCTTCTGCTCCGTGCTCTCACCTAAGTTCACCTGCTTGCACATGGGCAGCTTTTGAACTGTTGTTACCCCATGAGATAAACAGAGTGTGCTCCAAGTTGGAGCGGGCAATATGAACCCTCCAGCTCGGAATCAGTGTGGCTACTGGCTTGCCTGAGATCTGAACTTCTTGCAGATGGCTTGTGGTTCCTGACTGTATAAATAGTGTGAAGCTGGCTAGAAGTGGGTGTGGTGCACAGGATATTCTCCCCCAACCCACAAAATGACTTAAAGAAAACCCGTGTTCAAGGAATGTAAGTGGAAACATCACCCTATGGCTTTGCCCAGCTTTCATGTTCCTAAAGCTGTGGAAAAAGTTTCCATTCATGGTAATAGGAACACAGGAGAACTAGGAAAAACTTGCAGACCAGAGAAGCTATTTCATTCATCCTCGGCATGGACTTTGTTAGAAGAGAATTTCAGATATCAGCAGGAATTTGTGCTAGACAGGGGTAGTGTGGGTAGCTGTGTTCAGTGAGAAATAGGATAGCTGCTCTGGGCTTAATCATTTGTGTTTAACTGGCACAATGCTAAAAAGTGAGGAATGAACTATCTGATCTTCAATTCAAATGTGTATTCTGGGAAGTGTAAATACAAGTTGATCCACCACGGCTTGCTGAAGTCAGTGAAAGTTCCTAAAACTAATGAGTTTAGACAGGCATTCATGAACCATGTAGTCTGCAAAACCTATTAGCTTGTGCACAGAAGAGAAGCAACCCTCTTTTGGGAAAATAATGAAGTAACTGTTGTTGCTGCTGCTTTCAACACACAATGTTTATTAGGACAGTCCCAGTCTTCCACGTAAGAGTTGGCTTCTGGATGATCTCAGCATTTTAAGTACAAATAGTTATCTCTGTGAGGGGCCAGGCTTGTGCTAGAATAGATATTGTACAGCCTCGTGTTAATCTCTTCAGTTAAGATAGCCTGGGAGAGAGAAGTGGCAGGACACAGGGTGTGACAAGCAGGACACTGACTGTGAGGGCTGCCGGTGTTGACTCTGGGTAGAGCTGTGAGCAGCATGGTTTGTCTTATCATGAAGTGCAGGATGTTCTGGACAGACCCCCCTCAGCAAGAGGGGGCAAATCTGAACCCTCATTCCCCAGGGCAGAGCACGATGTGGCAATAGAGGACAGCAGTACAGGCATGTCCCTTTTGTGCCCTCCACAGCCACTCCAGGCTCTTGTCATCAGAAGCATTTTTCAGCAGGATGCACACATCCATCTTTCACTTGCACTTGGTAACCGAACCAAGTTTTCCTTTGACATTGGAAGTTAAATCTGTCTGCAACGGGACCAGCTCCTGCAAGCATCCAAAGTGTTGGGAAGTTTTCATGCAAAAATTGATGCAGGGCTACCAGTGCATTTTTCCAAGCACTACCAGCTTCAGGCCTTGTCCGGTTCATCATCCAAGCTAGCCACGTTCCTGGAGATATCATAAGCTGAGCTACTGAGAAAGATCCTCCTCACAGAGCTTCCTGGGATGCCCTTGGAACTTGCTTCTTCCAGGTTTCATAGGCAGGAGGACTCTGAGAGATTTTTGTGCTGAGGATAAGGGTTAAGAAGGGAAGAAGGAAGCAGCAGCAAGAGGGAGGAGGAGGGAGTCCATAATTCATTTGAAGTGGTTCTCAGCAGACAGTGTTTGCACCTCTCTGACTTCCCTCCAGCAAAGCACTGCCTGGGGGAGGATGGCAGGAGAGCTTGCACTCCCTTTGCTCCTCCCAAATGTTGAGGTGACTTTCTACCTCTGGCTTAGGCAATTAATCAGGTAAGGAAAAACTAGTGAGGACTCTAGGCACAATACACACTGCAACATCTTCATCTATTTCCCCTTCCCCCTATTTCAAAGAAATACTTGCCTGCAAGGGCCTGTACTCTTTTTTCCTATGTTGGCACAGGAGCCATGGGTAAGGTGATGATGGTAGCAGCTCTTTTTGTGTCTGTATAATAACTCATGACTCTCTTACTCAGCTAATTAAAACCAAAACCCCTCTAGCTACCCTGAGAAATGTAAATAACATTTATTAAGACATTGTTCTGTGGTATAACCAGCACCCAAGTTACAGAAATGCTGTTATGAAACAGGGCTTTGCTTGTGAAGAAGCTGCAAATCAAGTGAATACTGAGCTTGCTTCGTGAAAGCATTAAGCTGGAGACAAACAGAAGTGTGTACAATTAAAAATGCTTGAAATGCAGAGGGCAAACAGCTGGCAGGGGCCAAAGCACTCTGAACACCTTTGCATTGTGCTTTGCCCATCTCTGGAGTTAGCACAGATATACAGGGTGTGGAATATGCAGTGAAACAAAATCTCTCCAAGGGCATTGTGTTCTTGGCACAAGTAGCAAGGTAATAGGAAGACAAAATACAAGTTTTGATGAGACAGGAGAGTGTTGAATCTCTGGCTAAATGCACAATGCATGTTCAACAGCAGATCCACTGTATTGTAGAATAAGGGGAATGTCATGCAATAAAACCATAAATGTGAAGCCAGGAATAAAGTGAAGTCCAACATTAGGACACAGCTCCTGTGTATTCACATTTATATCAAAATCCAAGCAGGTTTCATACACACAATGAACCAGAATGAACCCTTGGTGCAAAAGTGAGTGAGTGAAACTCCTTGCTTGTTCCTTGCACCTGATAAAGATGTTATGGAACAGGCCTGATTTAATGCTTCAGCTGTGGCAATGCCAGACTAGCTTGAAAGAATTTGATCCAACTTTTGAGCACTCTAATCTGAATATATAAAACCTCTAAATATAACTAAATTAAGAACTCTGGGATTACAAGAGCACATAAAGTGCATATTGTAGCCTTGTGAAGCAGACAGCATCAGCCATCCTAAATACCTGTTTCTTGAAATATGGAGACATTTGGAGAAGTGCTTCTGCTTTAATGCAGAAACCAAACCTTTCCCATTCACTTAAAAGGTGATGCTACCACTGTTATAGTAGAGTTGGCAGGGCTTTGGAAACAATTCATAAAGGGTTTGTAAAAGTTCCAGATGAGAACAGATGTTTTAAAACATATTTTCTTTGCATTGTCTAGTTCATCTCATTCTACAATCTCAGTTTAAATTACTTGTCCCAAAGAATCAGATCCACAGGCACAAATATCCCACTGAGTCAACGTTTGCCATCTTGCAAGCAGACTAGGATCAAAAACATCATTTTATGTTTTGGTCAAGTCAAAAACCACCGTTCCTCTCTTGTTTTAGTTTTGGGAGGAGATTCTGTCTCTATGTCTGGTGAAAAACTTTGTTCCGAGATGTTGCTTTATGTCAGTATCCAGCCTTGTTTAGTACCCAGAATTTGTACAACTAACATGGGTCCATATAGAGTAAGCTGCTTTTGAACCTGCAAGCTGCACAGTCTGGAAGAAATTACCAGGTAGCAGTTACCAGTTTGATTTATTCTTTCTATTACTCTCACTTTCTGTCACACCCTGGGCATCCTGTGTTGGTGAACAGTATGAGGCATGAAAGCTCACAAGTTTTGATGACCTTCTTACTAAGGTTCATCTGATACAATCTAGATCAGGTGGTTTTTATCCAGTCAGAGCAGTCTCCTGTTCCTGAACACAGAATAACTGGAGTATGCTTGGCTGGCTCTGCACTAGAACCAGTCTGCACATCCAGGTACTGCTTCCTTCTGCCTTCCAAAAGCTCATCCCTGTTGCCTTTAGCCCCCTAGATGTGGTCATGCTGGTCAGAGACACCTCACAACCTGAGGAAAAGGGATGGTCCCTGTGCCAGCCCCAGCTTTCTGGTAAGAAACGAGATTAACTTCTTAGCTGAACACAGTGATGCAGTTGATTTTCCCAGGACAGAAGATACTGTTTCACACACCATGTGTGGGCCTGTATCTCTTTTGAAACAGCTGTGTGGAATGGATGCTGTCACTTGGTGAACACTTTGGACAGTCCTGTGGTGTAAGATCATTTTATGCTGCATGTACTGTGCAACTGGTTAGTGCTGAGTACTATTTCTAATTTCCTGAGACTGGTGTTGGGGCATTATTGATCCTACTTGAGAGAAACATGGGTTTTCCAGCAACAGATTATTGACTACCTCCAAGAAGTTAGTTACTCTCATTTCCTATTTAAGGAGAGGGAAATGCCAGGATCACACATAGAACACGTGAGTTTTACAAGCCCTCAGTGCCAGCGGAGAACTAGCACTGAATGGAACATGTCATGCTTCTTCAAGAGGATTTTGGGTGTTTTCAAGTCTAAAGCAGCTGTAACCCCACCATATCAGATTAATTCTTTAACAGGCCTTCCCCCATTGATGGTAACAGATTGCACTCCAGCAGCTCAGCCTAAATTTCCCTGGGGAATGGAGTTAAGATGCTACAGCCAGCTACTCTGTGTTTTTGCAAGGGGTGTATGTGAATTTCACAGAGGCAGGTCTACCTTACAGACTTGGTGAATGGAAAATGAATAACTGCTATCATAACTGCTGCCTCTAAATGGTCCTGGGTCGTTTAGAGAATGACTTGCCTGAAGCATGACCTCAACTATCTGTTGGAGGGGAGTCTGAGTCTTCCTCTGTGCATTTAAAGCATTAAAAACTGTGGAGCAGGAAGCAGTGATGATGGTGGATTATATGAACCTAGCAGGGAGGGGTGCTGTTGCAGAGCAGAAGCTGGCCAGCATGAAGACACACCAAAATATGAAGGAAAGAGTTGTGCAGGCATCACTGAGTCCTGCTGTCTCCCAGAAGGTGGGATGGATGTAGAAGCCAGCACAGGAGCATCCCAGCCTTAAGGCAAGCAGCACTGCGAGTCTGGGACTGTGGGAATGGAGGGGACAGTCACAGCACAGAGATTGCAAACCCACACAGTGCTTACCAGAGCTCAGGGGTCTGTTCCTATGGACAGGGACACCTGTGCAGAGGGTTTGAAGGAAAGGGGCCTGTGGCACTGACCTGTTTCACTCAGTCCCCAAGAAGCTGAGCCTGGCACACTCTGCCTGCACCAGGTTTACATACTGACATCCTAGTCTGTCTAGGGATAGATAAAGAGGTGACACTGATTTGAAGTGGACTTCTGAGTTTAGCCATTGGTATCTGTCCCCAGGCCTCCCAGGACACCCTAAAAATGTTGGTTCCAGTGCCTCAGTCAGAATCTCCATTCTGACTCAGTGTAAGGAGCATGCTGGGAGCTCATTTAACACAGCTTATAAAAGAGGCTTTAAAGGGCTGCTGCTGCCTTAAAGAATGGCACAAACAAAACTCCTCCTGTTTTGCAGACCTTCTATGAATGGCTACTTATTCTAATTTACCGCAGGATGTGTTTTATGAGACAAGTTTGGCCCAAGTGTGTAAGTGAGAAGCATTTGAACACTTACATACACAAGTGGGAAAGACATGGACATTCCCACCTCACACACATCTGCTGGATGGGCACCAACACCCTTGCTCCTGAGGGTGGCAGCTGAGTCCCTCCTTGCCTTTTTTGTGTGGCTGAATTGTCAGGTCTCTCTATTCTGGAACAGCTTGAGGGTCTAGAAGGAGAGGGAACACCCTGCTGGCCAGACCTGCAGTCTGGGGTCTGTCTGGGTCTGTGGCTGATATAAGATGGCACAAAGTAAATTACCTGGGACCTCAAACTGTTTTGCTCACCATGAAGCAGTTGGTCCAGGCAGGAGGGATTTAGCCCCTGTTCAAAGTTTTTTTTTTACTATATGGTGTGAATTGGATGTTTGTGATTCCCCAATCCACTCTGAGTGTGAGTACTGAGCCCTGGCATATGCAGGGCAAAGAAGGATCAGCACAAGAGGTCGCTTCCAGAGCTATCCAGTTTTCCCACTTTCCTCCTACAGATAATGCAAATCAACCAGTAAATATTGCTCTTGCTTTTGAAACCTTGAGTTAGGACTGGTTTAACCACTGCTAAGGGTAGTCATCCTGACAAGAAGAGTCAGTTCAGCTATGGATAGAGATTTGTTTTGACAGCATGCTGAAAATAGCATCTCAGAAACCACACTGCTAGGTGGTTTTAGAAAGGCCAGTTTTTGAAATGTTTCTGGCCAGCCAGCTTGTTACTCTGTAAATAGCAACCACTTCGTTTAGCTGTTCTTCAAAAAATGCCCATGCCTGGAGGACAATGCCATGCCAGGGCACCTCCTCACAGCCTGGTCCTCCCTGCAGGCTGCTTTTATCAGCCAGTCCTGGGGATGCATTGCTCAAGGAGCCACCCTCACGTGCCTCAGGGCACTGCTTCGGAATCCTCTTGGTGCCCAGGTGAGCTCAGTCCAAACTGGAGTGTTTCCTCTCCCACAGCTCCTAATCAGCCATAACCCTCACAGGTAAACCGAGTTGCATCCAACTGACTGAGAAAGAGACGGAAAACTCCAGCTGTGGCTTTAAACAAAGAACCTTCTTTGGGAAGTGAAAGGTATGTGGTATAGAAGTCCTAAACTCTCCTGATTCAAAATCCACCCTCTCCTTTCTGAGAGGCTTCTTACATTTTTCCTGGAGGTGGAAATAACTTGCAAAACACTTTCTCTGTCCCTTCAGCGCAGTACCCTCTTGCACCCCTTCTCTCCTATGCGCACATGGCACTTGTCCTCATGTCCGTGGTGATCGCTGCATCAGGGGACAGTGAAGACAGAGGAACTTTCCCGCTGGCCCTGAGATGTCAGATCACTCTGTGGCTGAGGAGCACAGGGGTCATGATGCACACAGGCTCTGTGGCTCAGGCTCTGCCACCTCTGCCCCGGGGGCAACATCTGGGTCCCTTGACTTCTCTGCATGCTGGAATTTGCAATATGAACAGGCTGTCAGACCTGAGGGACTCACTAAGGTCACATGTGTGTCCTGGTTTGGGTTTGTCTCTCTTTCATCACCCTGTAGATTTCACTCCTGACTATGAGCATCCATTATAGGACCTGACTTGCTTTTGGGGATTCCCGTGATCAATTTTTGTTCAAATTTTGCCTGAAGCTTGCACATCCTGCTTCTGCCCTCCCCTTATCTACATAGCTTTGTGAGGGAATACTTCCTCCTGGAAAGCTTTTCACCTTTTCTTATCTTCTTTTTGTTTTCAGAATGGGGTCCTTCTGCCCTGAGGAAGGGGGATGTATCCTGCTGCCTCCTCCCTTTGTGCTGCATTCTCCCTGCCTGCTCTTTACCTCCACCTGCCCTTGGCTTGTTTTTCAGAGGATGTTGAGTGTGAAATTTGGTTGATTTGTTGCAGTCCAATTAACTGATTCAATCCAATTAAGCTATCTGAAGTTATCTCTGTAATGTGGCGGCTTTATTAGTCAACTCCATTCCCTCCTACCCTTGCAAAAATTTTTCCCTCCAGCTCCTCCCTCCAGATTTTGGCGGTAGATTTCCACTTGGTTCTTGGCTGCTTGATCAAAGCTTGTGATCCGGACTGCAGATTCTGCAGATTTCCTGCAAGGACCAGCTCCTCCAGCTGCCTCCTTTCCTTGGTTAGCCAAGTCTGCCCACAGCTCTTCTTCCTCACCAGAAGACTTGCAATTACTGTGTCTGCCTTTGACAGCTTGGCAAGAAGGTCAGCAGTGCTTTATCTCCTCATGAGGCTCGTCACTTGTACCTGAGCCTGGATAGGTATCACCATCCTCTGCTTTGCTTTGGCTGAGTGAAAACTGCCCACAGAGACATATTTTTTCCACGGTGTCTTTGGCTTTCTGCAATCAAAGTCTGATATCTGAAATTCTGTCACCTCCTCAAAGTGCCTTTTGTCCTTTCAGTCTGCCTACTGGTACTGTAGATTAAGAAGTAGTGTCACTGAGGACAACTCTTTCTGAAGAAAGAATGGGTGATGCTTTAACCTGGAAAAAAACTGCCTCAGGTTTCTTGTTTTTATTTAGCAGAGTACCTTTCAACTGTAAGAAAACCCTTCCTGGCAGGTCCTGTTGCCCCCCATGCTGGGCTGCTCCCAGCATAGGATTTCAGGCATCAGGCATTTCATGCAAAAAACAATTTGCTGCCCTAGGTGTTTCCATTCCCAAGAATTCCTAATCACCTTCTTGATTCCTGTTGAGAAAGAGGTCAAGATAAAGACTGCCACACTGAAGCATTGCTTCCTAGACACCATGGATGCTCTCCCAACTACCTAGCCTTGCTTTTCATTTTCTCTCAGCCAGCTGTGTCTGTGTTCAGGGCCACGCAGTAGAAAACAAGATTAAGGAGATGGATGTACCTGGTCAGGGTTCTTAGGTTCAGGAGATACTTCAAAGAGCAAATTCTGCCCCTAAGTGATCCCACTTGAGACCAAGCCTACACAACCCTCTCCAAAGGAGTTATCAACTTCCTCTTCCATAAAGATTACTCTGAAATCATCAGTATAAAATCTGGAACTGTTCCCCATCTGTTGGGAAAGACGGGGGTCTCAGTTCAGAGGAGAAATCCTTTCTGGGTTTCCAAACATCTGGGTCTCCGTTTTCAGAACTGCCCCAAATGACAGAATGAGGTGGGGGGGATGACTTTATTGACAGGAAACAGTCTGGCAGGCAGAGAGGGCTGATCTTCTTAATGGTGTCTTCAAATCGCCTTAATATAAATCCCCACAGAATAGTCTTACTGGCTTTAATAGGTATGAAAGCAATAGTGCTGCAAAGAAACCAGCAGCACTTGAGAAGCTGCATTAAAGGTGTTTAACCAGTAATAGAAAATGGTCATTTTCCTATAGAATTTGAGAAATCCTGAAGAATTTAAGAAAATTATCTTCCTCTTAAGGAATTTGAAATGTCAATTAAAAATGCTTCAGAAAGGTTTTTATTCTCTGTTAAGCCCTAATGGATTTCTTAGGCTGGGCTATAAATGATCTGCCTTGTTCCTAGGAGTAAGCCAGTTCAGGATCCTGTCTCTCTGAGCCTCATAGCTGGAGTACTTCATTCTGGAAGCATGAATATCATAATATCAATTTTGATTATCATCAAACTTTGCTGTCATTTTTTGTAGCCATCTGATACTTGGCCTAAAACATAAAATGGTGAAAATCACATTTCTTTATTAACCTGCTTGCTTAGAACTACCAGTTTTCAGAGCATTAGCACCTTCAAAAAATGAACATGCTGCTACTTACATGGGCAACTGGTGCAAGCAGAAGCTAAAGAACTGATTTGTTGATGGTATCTCGCTCTGAAATTGTACTCCTTGGCAAAACCTTATTTACAACTTTAAGTCAATCAACACCTTTTTTTTTTTTTTTTTCCCTGAAAGGATTCCTGGTAATTTTTTCAAAATCTTTTGGCCAGGCATCAAGCCAAGAAAGTAAATTTTCAAATTACTCAAGTTACAAAAAAACATTTTACAGTAAAGTCTTAAAGTAGGAACAGCTGCCTGGGTTTTGTCTTGACAGCTGCTCTTCACCTAAAAACAAGTAGCCTATTTGTGTTTATTCATTAATATTGAAAAATAACACAGTAGGATCAGATGTCTTGGCTGGCAAATGCCCTACTTCTCTGTGTTAGCACCTCTGCCCCAGCATTGATGATACAGGTATGTTTTATGCTTAAAGAGCCCTCATGGTTCACTTTGTTATTACACCAGTGACATAATTTAGCTTCCCAGATAAAATCATTAAGAGTCCAGGCAGGGAAGGTACCAGTTTAACTGGAACACAGCAACAGTTCCATTCGTTTTCCACATGCATTCTTAAAGTAAATGTTTTTTAGAACTGATCTGGATGAGGATAAATCCTCTGGTCTAATGATCATATTCCAGGTCACCTGGGATCTCTGTGAAATCCCATATTCCTCCTTTATACCAAGTTCTGAGTGAAAAAGGATGATCCTTATTTTTTTAAAACAGAACCTTGTGAAATGAGGCTTTACCTGTAGTGAAAACATGCATGCATTTTTTCAGATATCTGCATTTTCCAAATTAAACTCCCCAGGTTTGTGCCAAGTCGAGGGCTATTTTTTATCACCCCCTTTCCAGTGAGGTCAGACAAGGTGTCCCTCTGATGCTGTGGAGAGCACACACGGCTTGCTCAAGGGGAAGGGGCTAGGGGAACCTTGGTGAAAGCTCATTATGTGTTTAAGTGCCTTTTATTTATTTGCAAGCTGGCTATCAGCCAAAAGATGAAAACTCAAACCACTACTGAGTTACAGCATAGCCCTGAAATGTCATCAGCAAACACTTCAAGAGAACCAGAGATGTTTCAGAAATGAAGGTTGAAGGTTTGACCATGTTTTGCATTTCTATGTTGCCATTTGGAATTCTGTGGATAGAAGGGTTTTTTTCCTCTGAGAGGACTGGAATGACTGAGCTGTTCACAGGCTGGAGCAGCACCGAATTTGGAAACTCAAATCCTTCCCAGGTTACAGCAACACCTGTCCTCATGAGATTTGGAGTGGAAGGACACAAAGCTGTGAAATAAATACCAGAGAAGTTGTCCTGACCCTGATTCATCTGTAATCAAAGCCCACCCTGAGATGGTCTGTGAACATCGAGCGTGGTGGTGAGAGGGCAGCAATTGATTGGCACCGAGGCATCCATTTTGTTCCATTGGGTTCTGCTTGATCGCTAAGGGAATTCTCCTTGGAAATGTCATTTCATTGTCACTTCGGCACTTTAAATGCTATACTAGGCGGTCCTGGACTAAAAGGAATGTCACTAAGGGGCCTTGAGAAGTGTGCTGGAATAAAGAAATGGGGAAATAATGGGAGAAAATCTGGGAGAACCACTCCCTCCAATCAAAAAGAAAGAAGCAGATGAAATCAGACACATTATATATAAACAAAAGTTGTGAACAGTGCTGGTAGAGTTCCCTAGACCAGTTAAAAGCAGTAAAATTATAGAAATATTTTTAGAAATTATTCAGTGTTTGGTACACCTGTGGTTCACAAGTTGAATGTGATTTGGTTTAGCTGTGTCTGGAAGGAAGCCCTGGTAGCAAAGGCAGAACTCTATGATCATTCAAAAGGAACCTCCCAAAACTCAAATGATAACCTGGAGGGTTCCTTGGGAGCTGTTTTCCTGTGCTTTGTACCCAAACTGACTGGTTTGGCAGCGCTGAGGAAGGAGATGGGGTAGAATTACCACGAATTTACAAGCAAGTAGAGAAGACGTAAGATCCTCAGACTAAGGTAAGGAAAAGTAGCTTGTCCTGCTCTCTGAAAATTCCCAGAGCTGAGCTAGTGCTGTTGATGGAAGCAAAAGGATCAGTTCAGCAAAAGTTCTTGGTGAGTTGTTAATTCTGTGCCTAGATCAGGATTAGACTGAAAAAGTCACTGTCAAGAAAAAAAAAAAAAAAGATATAGAAATATTCATTGGCATTATTTCAAGTGTTTTAGAGTATTCAACAACACCTGCATGTGGTGCCTGAGCTGCAGTTGATTCTGTGGGAAACTTTTAAAATTTTAAGTAGTTCAAAAGAAGGGAATCCATATTTGGGCTGTTTGAGTGCCAGCCCGGTAGGGAGTAGCTCGCGGCTTTATTGCAGTCACAGGCTGTAGTGTTGCTACGTTATAACTCCTTAGGTGTTACCTCGTATATCGCACGTTAATCCGTCTGACACAGTTTCCAAAGGAAATCTATTTCAACATAACCTGCCAGCCGCCTCGTGGAGCAGCTCTTCCAAAATTGCACAAAACAGCGTGAACCCAAAGGTTGCGATGACGCAACGTTTTAATTCACTCATTGTGACGCTGCAGGAAAAATTACATAAGCCACTGATGACTTTTAAAGCGCTTTAGAAAACGAAGTTTAAAATTAACCTGGAGCGGAAAAAAACCCCCAAGTTTCCCTGTTAGTGGCGGAGGTCGTGACGCTCCACCCGCGGGGTCGGTGCGGAGAGGCAGCGATGGCCACCAACGCCGCTACACGCGGTGGGGACGGGATGCGCCGCGCTGGGAGGAGGGGCAGCGTGTCACGGCGTGGCACCGGGGGTGCTAGGGTCGTGTTGCGGCGATGCTGCGGGGCTGAGCCGTGTTCGCGGTGATGTTGCGGAGCTGTGCTGTGTTTTGGGGCTGTGTTTGCGGTGATGTTTGGGGGCTGTTTTTTTCGGGGCAGCGCTGTGTTTGCGGTGATGTTTGGGGGCTGTTTTTTTCGGGGCAGCGCTGTGTTTGCGGTGATGTTTGGGGGCTGTGTTTGCGGAGCTCTGCTGTTTGCGGGGCTGTGTTTGCGGTGATGTTTGGGGGCTGTGATGTTTGGGGGCTGTGTTTGCGGGGCTGTGATGTTTGCGGGCTGTGTTTACGGGGCTGTGCTATGTTTGCGGTGATGTTTGCGGGGCGGTCCCGCGGGGGCTGTTCCGGCGCTGGGCGGGGCGGGGCGGCGCGAGGCAGGTGCGGGGG